>OZ024929.1:40936653-41112341 GCA_964017235.1 Sabellastarte sp. h YS-2021
ACATCTGTGAAGGAAACTCTTGTCGCAGGCTTTTACGACTGGTAGTGGGGTACACTGGTTGCAGTAAACTAGTATATACAGCGGGTCATGTTTCCACCATAACTAAGCCAAATATTAAAATATTATGCTGCAATTTGGACCAAACACTGAGTGAATTACACCAATAAAGGTGGAACAGCTTTGAGACGTACAGAGGAGTTAAACCCATGTCACATTGCTCTGTAACCTGCAATGGAGGGGTCTGGCTGCAATAAACCCATGTAGGCAGTGCGCCATTTTGGCGGCCTAACCAAGCCGAATATTGGGCTATAATGCTGCAACTTGGGCAAATTATTGGGGGAGTGGCACTAATAAATATAGAACAGCTTTGAGACTTACATCTGTGAAGGAAACTCTTGTCGCAGGCTTTTACGACTGGTAGTGGGGTACACTGGTTGCAGTAAACTAGTATATACAGCGTGTCATGTTTCCACCATAACTAAGCCAAATATTAAAATATTATGCTGCAATTTGGACCAAACACTGAGTGAATTACACCAATAAAGGTGGAACAGCTTTGAGACGTACAGAGGAGTTAAACCCATGTCACATTGCTCTGTAACCTGCAATGGAGGGGTCTGGCTGCAATAAACCCATGTAGGCAGTGCGCCATTTTGGCGGCCTAACCAAGCCGAATATTGGGCTATAATGCTGCAACTTGGGCAAATTATTGGGGGAGTGGCACTAATAAATATAGAACAGCTTTGAGACTTACATCTGTGAAGGAAACTCTTGTCGCAGGCTTTTACGACTGGTAGTGGGGTACACTGGTTGCAGTAAACTAGTATATACAGCGGGTCATGTTTCCACCATAACTAAGCCAAATATTAAAATATTATGCTGCAATTTGGACCAAACACTGAGTGAATTACACCAATAAAGGTGGAACAGCTTTGAGACGTACAGAGGAGTTAAACCCATGTCACATTGCTCTGTAACCTGCAATGGAGGGGTCTGGCTGCAATAAACCCATGTAGGCAGTGCGCCATTTTGGCGGCCTAACCAAGCCGAATATTGGGCTATAATGCTGCAACTTGGGCAAATTATTGGGGGAGTGGCACTAATAAATATAGAACAGCTTTGAGACTTACATCTGTGAAGGAAACTCTTGTCGCAGGCTTTTACGACTGGTAGTGGGGTACACTGGTTGCAGTAAACTAGTATATACAGCGGGTCATGTTTCCACCATAACTAAGCCAAATATTAAAATATTATGCTGCAATTTGGACCAAACACTGAGTGAATTACACCAATAAAGGTGGAACAGCTTTGAGACGTACAGAGGAGTTAAACCCATGTCACATTGCTCTGTAACCTGCAATGGAGGGGTCTGGCTGCAATAAACCCATGTAGGCAGTGCGCCATTTTGGCGGCCTAACCAAGCCGAATATTGGGCTATAATGCTGCAACTTGGGCAAATTATTGGGGGAGTGGCACTAATAAATATAGAACAGCTTTGAGACTTACATCTGTGAAGGAAACTCTTGTCGCAGGCTTTTACGACTGGTAGTGGGGTACACTGGTTGCAGTAAACTAGTATATACAGCGGGTCATGTTTCCACCATAACTAAGCCAAATATTAAAATATTATGCTGCAATTTGGACCAAACACTGAGTGAATTACACCAATAAAGGTGGAACAGCTTTGAGACGTACAGAGGAGTTAAACCCATGTCACATTGCTCTGTAACCTGCAATGGAGGGGTCTGGCTGCAATAAACCCATGTAGGCAGTGCGCCATTTGGCGGCCTAACCAAGCCAAATATTGGGCTATAATGCTGCAACTTGGGCAAATTATTGGGGGAGTGGCACTAATAAATATAGAACAGCTTTGAGACTTACATCTGTGAAGGAAACTCTTGTCGCAGGCTTTTACGACTGGTAGTGGGGTACACTGGTTGCAGTAAACTAGTATATACAGCGGGTCATGTTTCCACCATAACTAAGCCAAATATTAAAATATTATGCTGCAATTTGGACCAAACACTGAGTGAATTACACCAATAAAGGTGGAACAGCTTTGAGACGTACAGAGGAGTTAAACCCATGTCACATTGCTCTGTAACCTGCAATGGAGGGGTCTGGCTGCAATAAACCCATGTAGGCAGTGCGCCATTTTGGCGGCCTAACCAAGCCGAATATTGGGCTATAATGCTGCAACTTGGGCAAATTATTGGGGGAGTGGCACTAATAAATATAGAACAGCTTTGAGACTTACATCTGTGAAGGAAACTCTTGTCGCAGGCTTTTACGACTGGTAGTGGGGTACACTGGTTGCAGTAAACTAGTATATACAGCGGGTCATGTTTCCACCATAACTAAGCCAAATATTAAAATATTATGCTGCAATTTGGACCAAACACTGAGTGAATTACACCAATAAAGGTGGAACAGCTTTGAGACGTACAGAGGAGTTAAACCCATGTCACATTGCTCTGTAACCTGCAATGGAGGGGTCTGGCTGCAATAAACCCATGTAGGCAGTGCGCCATTTGGCGGCCTAACCAAGCCGAATATTGGGCTATAATGCTGCAACTTGGGCAAATTATTGGGGGAGTGGCACTAATAAATATAGAACAGCTTTGAGACTTACATCTGTGAAGGAAACTCTTGTCGCAGGCTTTTACGACTGGTAGTGGGGTACACTGGTTGCAGTAAACTAGTATATACAGCGGGTCATGTTTCCACCATAACTAAGCCAAATATTAAAATATTATGCTGCAATTTGGACCAAACACTGAGTGAATTACACCAATAAAGGTGGAACAGCTTTGAGACGTACAGAGGAGTTAAACCATGTCACATTGCTCTGTAACCTGCAATGGAGGGTCTGGCTGCAATAAACCCATGTAGGCAGTGCGCCATTTTGGCGGCCTAACCAAGCCGAATATTGGGCTATAATGCTGCAACTTGGGCAAATTATTGGGGGAGTGGCACTAATAAATATAGAACAGCTTTGAGACTTACATCTGTGAAGGAAACTCTTGTCGCAGGCTTTACGACTGGTAGTGGGGTACACTGGTTGCAGTAAACTAGTATATACAGCGGGTCATGTTTCCACCATAACTAAGCCAAATATTAAAATATTATGCTGCAATTTGGACCAAACACTGAGTGAATTACACCAATAAAGGTGGAACAGCTTTGAGACGTACAGAGGAGTTAAACCCATGTCACATTGCTCTGTAACCTGCAATGAGGGGTCTGGCTGCAATAAACCCATGTAGGCAGTGCGCCATTTTGGCGGCCTAACCAAGCCGAATATTGGGCTATAATGCTGCAACTTGGGCAAATTATTGGGGGAGTGGCACTAATAAATATAGAACAGCTTTGAGACTTACATCTGTGAAGGAAACTCTTGTCGCAGGCTTTTACGACTGGTAGTGGGGTACACTGGTTGCAGTAAACTAGTATATACAGCGGGTCATGTTTCCACCATAACTAAGCCAAATATTAAAATATTTATGCTGCAATTTGGACCAAACACTGAGTGAATTACACCAATAAAGGTGGAACAGCTTTGAGACGTACAGAGGAGTTAAACCCATGTCACATTGCTCTGTAACCTGCAATGGAGGGGTCTGGCTGCAATAAACCCATGTAGGCAGTGCGCCATTTTGGCGGCCTAACCAAGCCGAATATTGGGCTATAATGCTGCAACTTGGGCAAATTATTGGGGGAGTGGCACTAATAAATATAGAACAGCTTTGAGACTTACATCTGTGAAGGAAACTCTTGTCGCAGGCTTTTACGACTGGTAGTGGGGTACACTGGTTGCAGTAAACTAGTATATACAGCGGGTCATGTTTCCACCATAACTAAGCCAAATATTAAAATATTATGCTGCAATTTGGACCAAACACTGAGTGAATTACACCAATAAAGGTGGAACAGCTTTGAGACGTACAGAGGAGTTAAACCCATGTCACATTGCTCTGTAACCTGCAATGGAGGAGTCTGGCTGCAATAAACCCATGTAGGCAGTTCGCCATTTTGGCGGCCTAACCAAGCCGAATATTGGGCTATAATGCTGCAACTTGGGCAAATTATTGGGGGAGTGGCACTAATAAATATAGAACAGCTTTGAGACTTACATCTGTGAAGGAAACTCTTGTCGCAGGCTTTTACGACTGGTAGTGGGGTACACTGGTTGCAGTAAACTAGTATATACAGCGGGTCATGTTTCCACCATAACTAAGCCAAATATTAAAATATTATGCTGCAATTTGGACCAAACACTGAGTGAATTACACCAATAAAGGTGGAACAGCTTTGAGACGTACAGAGGAGTTAAACCCATGTCACATTGCTCTGTAACCTGCAATGGAGGGGTCTGGCTGCAATAAACCCATGTAGGCAGTGCGCCATTTTGGCGGCCTAACCAAGCCGAATATTGGGCTATAATGCTGCAACTTGGGCAAATTATTGGGGGAGTGGCACTAATAAATATAGAACAGCTTTGAGACTTACATCTGTGAAGGAAACTCTTGTCGCAGGCTTTTACGACTGGTAGTGGGGTACACTGGTTGCAGTAAACTAGTATATACAGCGGGTCATGTTTCCACCATAACTAAGCCAAATATTAAAATATTATGCTGCAATTTGGACCAAACACTGAGTGAATTACACCAATAAAGGTGGAACAGCTTTGAGACGTACAGAGGAGTTAAACCCATGTCACATTGCTCTGTAACCTGCAATGGAGGGGTCTGGCTGCAATAAACCCATGTAGGCAGTGCGCCATTTTGGCGGCCTAACCAAGCCGAATATTGGGCTATAATGCTGCAACTTGGGCAAATTATTGGGGGAGTGGCACTAATAAATATAGAACAGCTTTGAGACTTACATCTGTGAAGGAAACTCTTGTCGCAGGCTTTTACGACTGGTAGTGGGGTACACTGGTTGCAGTAAACTAGTATATACAGCGGGTCATGTTTCCACCATAACTAAGCCAAATATTAAAATATTATGCTGCAATTTGGACCAAACACTGAGTGAATTACACCAATAAAGGTGGAACAGCTTTGAGACGTACAGAGGAGTTAAACCCATGTCACATTGCTCTGTAACCTGCAATGGAGGAGTCTGGCTGCAATAAACCCATGTAGGCAGTTCGCCATTTTGGCGGCCTAACCAAGCCGAATATTGGGCTATAATGCTGCAACTTGGGCAAATTATTGGGGGAGTGGCACTAATAAATATAGAACAGCTTTGAGACTTACATCTGTGAAGGAAACTCTTGTCGCAGGCTTTTACGACTGGTAGTGGGGTACACTGGTTGCAGTAAACTAGTATATACAGCGGGTCATGTTTCCACCATAACTAAGCCAAATATTAAAATATTATGCTGCAATTTGGACCAAACACTGAGTGAATTACACCAATAAAGGTGGAACAGCTTTGAGACGTACAGAGGAGTTAAACCCATGTCACATTGCTCTGTAACCTGCAATGGAGGGGTCTGGCTGCAATAAACCCATGTAGGCAGTGTGCCATTTTGGCGGCCTAACCAAGCCGAATATTGGGCTATAATGGTGCAACTTGGGCAAATTATTGGGGGAGTGGCACTAATAAATATAGAACAGCTTTGAGACTTACATCTGTGAAGGGAAACTCTTGTCGCAGGCTTTTACGACTGGTAGTGGGTACACTGGTTGCAGTAAACTAGTATATACAGCGGGTCATGTTTCCACCATAACTAAGCCAAATATTAAAATATTATGCTGCAATTTGGACCAAACACTGAGTGAATTACACCAATAAAGGTGGAACAGCTTTGAGACGTACAGAGGAGTTAAACCCATGTCACATTGCTCTGTAACCTGCAATGGAGGGGTCTGGCTGCAATAAACCCATGTAGGCAGTGCGCCATTTTGGCGGCCTAACCAAGCCGAATATTGGGCTATAATGCTGCAACTTGGGCAAATTATTGGGGGAGTGGCACTAATAAATATAGAACAGCTTGAGACTTACATCTGTGAAGGAAACTCTTGTCGCAGGCTTTTACGACTGGTAGTGGGGTACACTGGTTGCAGTAAACTAGTATATACAGCGGGTCATGTTTCCACCATAACTAAGCCAAATATTAAAATATTATGCTGCAATTTGGACCAAACACTGAGTGAATTACACCAATAAAGGTGGAACAGCTTTGAGACGTACAGAGGAGTTAACCCATGTCACATTGCTCTGTAACCTGCAATGGAGGAGTCTGGCTGCAATAAACCCATGTAGGCAGTTCGCCATTTTGGCGGCCTAACCAAGCCGAATATTGGGCTATAATGCTGCAACTTGGGCAAATTATTGGGGGAGTGGCACTAATAAATATAGAACAGCTTTGAGACTTACATCTGTGAAGGAAACTCTTGTCGCAGGCTTTTACGACTGGTAGTGGGGTACACTGGTTGCAGTAAACTAGTATATACAGCGGGTCATGTTTCCACCATAACTAAGCCAAATATTAAAATATTATGCTGCAATTTGGACCAAACACTGAGTGAATTACACCAATAAAGGTGGAACAGCTTTGAGACGTACAGAGGAGTTAAACCCATGTCACATTGCTCTGTAACCTGCAATGGAGGGGTCTGGCTGCAATAAACCCATGTAGGCAGTGCGCCATTTTGGCGGCCTAACCAAGCCGAATATTGGGCTATAATGCTGCAACTTGGGCAAATTATTGGGGGAGTGGCACTAATAAATATAGAACAGCTTTGAGACTTACATCTGTGAAGGAAACTCTTGTCGCAGGCTTTTACGACTGGTAGTGGGGTACACTGGTTGCAGTAAACTAGTATATACAGCGGGTCATGTTTCCACCATAACTAAGCCAAATATTAAAATATTATGCTGCAATTTGGACCAAACACTGAGTGAATTACACCAATAAAGGTGGAACAGCTTTGAGACGTACAGAGGAGTTAAACCCATGTCACATTGCTCTGTAACCTGCAATGGAGGAGTCTGGCTGCAATAAACCCATGTAGGCAGTTCGCCATTTTGGCGGCCTAACCAAGCCGAATATTGGGCTATAATGCTGCAACTTGGGCAAATTATTGGGGGAGTGGCACTAATAAATATAGAACAGCTTTGAGACTTACATCTGTGAAGGAAACTCTTGTCGCAGGCTTTTACGACTGGTAGTGGGGTACACTGGTTGCAGTAAACTAGTATATACAGCGGGTCATGTTTCCACCATAACTAAGCCAAATATTAAAATATTATGCTGCAATTTGGACCAAACACTGAGTGAATTACACCAATAAAGGTGGAACAGCTTTGAGACGTACAGAGGAGTTAAACCCATGTCACATTGCTCTGTAACCTGCAATGGAGGGGTCTGGCTGCAATAAACCCATGTAGGCAGTGCGCCATTTTGGCGGCCTAACCAAGCCGAATATTGGGCTATAATGCTGCAACTTGGGCAAATTATTGGGGGAGTGGCACTAATAAATATAGAACAGCTTTGAGACTTACATCTGTGAAGGAAACTCTTGTCGCAGGCTTTTACGACTGGTAGTGGGGTACACTGGTTGCAGTAAACTAGTATATACAGCGGGTCATGTTTCCACCATAACTAAGCCAAATATTAAAATATTATGCTGCAATTTGGACCAAACACTGAGTGAATTACACCAATAAAGGTGGAACAGCTTTGAGACGTACAGAGGAGTTAAACCCATGTCACATTGCTCTGTAACCTGCAATGGAGGGGTCTGGCTGCAATAAACCCATGTAGGCAGTGCGCCATTTTGGCGGCCTAACCAAGCCGAATATTGGGCTATAATGCTGCAACTTGGGCAAATTATTGGGGGAGTGGCACTAATAAATATAGAACAGCTTTGAGACTTACATCTGTGAAGGAAACTCTTGTCGCAGGCTTTTACGACTGGTAGTGGGGTACACTGGTTGCAGTAAACTAGTATATACAGCGGGTCATGTTTCCACCATAACTAAGCCAAATATTAAAATATTATGCTGCAATTTGGACCAAACACTGAGTGAATTACACCAATAAAGGTGGAACAGCTTTGAGACGTACAGAGGAGTTAAACCCATGTCACATTGCTCTGTAACCTGCAATGGAGGAGTCTGGCTGCAATAAACCCATGTAGGCAGTTCGCCATTTTGGCGGCCTAACCAAGCCGAATATTGGGCTATAATGCTGCAACTTGGGCAAATTATTGGGGGAGTGGCACTAATAAATATAGAACAGCTTTGAGACTTACATCTGTGAAGGAAACTCTTGTCGCAGGCTTTTACGACTGGTAGTGGGGTACACTGGTTGCAGTAAACTAGTATATACAGCGGGTCATGTTTCCACCATAACTAAGCCAAATATTAAAATATTATGCTGCAATTTGGACCAAACACTGAGTGAATTACACCAATAAAGGTGGAACAGCTTTGAGACGTACAGAGGAGTTAAACCCATGTCACATTGCTCTGTAACCTGCAATGGAGGGGTCTGGCTGCAATAAACCCATGTAGGCAGTGTGCCATTTTGGCGGCCTAACCAAGCCGAATATTGGGCTATAATGGTGCAACTTGGGCAAATTATTGGGGGAGTGGCACTAATAAATATAGAACAGCTTTGAGACTTACATCTGTGAAGGAAACTCTTGTCGCAGGCTTTTACGACTGGTAGTGGGGTACACTGGTTGCAGTAAACTAGTATATACAGCGGGTCATGTTTCCACCATAACTAAGCCAAATATTAAAATATTATGCTGCAATTTGGACCAAACACTGAGTGAATTACACCAATAAAGGTGGAACAGCTTTGAGACGTACAGAGGAGTTAAACCCATGTCACATTGCTCTGTAACCTGCAATGGAGGGGTCTGGCTGCAATAAACCCATGTAGGCAGTGCGCCATTTTGGCGGCCTAACCAAGCCGAATATTGGGCTATAATGCTGCAACTTGGGCAAATTATTGGGGGAGTGGCACTAATAAATATAGAACAGCTTTGAGACTTACATCTGTGAAGGAAACTCTTGTCGCAGGCTTTTACGACTGGTAGTGGGGTACACTGGTTGCAGTAAACTAGTATATACAGCGGGTCATGTTTCCACCATAACTAAGCCAAATATTAAAATATTATGCTGCAATTTGGACCAAACACTGAGTGAATTACACCAATAAAGGTGGAACAGCTTTGAGACGTACAGAGGAGTTAAACCCATGTCACATTGCTCTGTAACCTGCAATGGAGGAGTCTGGCTGCAATAAACCCATGTAGGCAGTTCGCCATTTTGGCGGCCTAACCAAGCCGAATATTGGGCTATAATGCTGCAACTTGGGCAAATTATTGGGGGAGTGGCACTAATAAATATAGAACAGCTTTGAGACTTACATCTGTGAAGGAAACTCTTGTCGCAGGCTTTTACGACTGGTAGTGGGGTACACTGGTTGCAGTAAACTAGTATATACAGCGGGTCATGTTTCCACCATAACTAAGCCAAATATTAAAATATTATGCTGCAATTTGGACCAAACACTGAGTGAATTACACCAATAAAGGTGGAACAGCTTTGAGACGTACAGAGGAGTTAAACCCATGTCACATTGCTCTGTAACCTGCAATGGAGGGGTCTGGCTGCAATAAACCCATGTAGGCAGTGCGCCATTTTGGCGGCCTAACCAAGCCGAATATTGGGCTATAATGCTGCAACTTGGGCAAATTATTGGGGGAGTGGCACTAATAAATATAGAACAGCTTTGAGACTTACATCTGTGAAGGAAACTCTTGTCGCAGGCTTTTACGACTGGTAGTGGGGTACACTGGTTGCAGTAAACTAGTATATACAGCGGGTCATGTTTCCACCATAACTAAGCCAAATATTAAAATATTATGCTGCAATTTGGACCAAACACTGAGTGAATTACACCAATAAAGGTGGAACAGCTTTGAGACGTACAGAGGAGTTAAACCCATGTCACATTGCTCTGTAACCTGCAATGGAGGGGTCTGGCTGCAATAAACCCATGTAGGCAGTGCGCCATTTTGGCGGCCTAACCAAGCCGAATATTGGGCTATAATGCTGCAACTTGGGCAAATTATT
Organism: Sabellastarte sp. h YS-2021; assembly: GCA_964017235.1. NCBI lineage: Eukaryota > Metazoa > Annelida > Polychaeta > Sabellida > Sabellidae > Sabellastarte > Sabellastarte sp. h YS-2021. The sequence goes on from OZ024929.1 coordinate 40,946,758, forward strand.
GGGGGAGTGGCACTAATAAATATAGAACAGCTTTGAGACTTACATCTGTGAAGGAAACTCTTGTCGCAGGCTTTTACGACTGGTAGTGGGGTACACTGGTTGCAGTAAACTAGTATATACAGCGGGTCATGTTTCCACCATAACTAAGCCAAATATTAAAATATTATGCTGCAATTTGGACCAAACACTGAGTGAATTACACCAATAAAGGTGGAACAGCTTTGAGACGTACAGAGGAGTTAAACCCATGTCACATTGCTCTGTAACCTGCAATGGAGGGGTCTGGCTGCAATAAACCCATGTAGGCAGTGCGCCATTTTGGCGGCCTAACCAAGCCGAATATTGGGCTATAATGCTGCAACTTGGGCAAATTATTGGGGGAGTGGCACTAATAAATATAGAACAGCTTTGAGACTTACATCTGTGAAGGAAACTCTTGTCGCAGGCTTTTACGACTGGTAGTGGGGTACACTGGTTGCAGTAAACTAGTATATACAGCGGGTCATGTTTCCACCATAACTAAGCCAAATATTAAAATATTATGCTGCAATTTGGACCAAACACTGAGTGAATTACACCAATAAAGGTGGAACAGCTTTGAGACGTACAGAGGAGTTAAACCCATGTCACATTGCTCTGTAACCTGCAATGGAGGGGTCTGGCTGCAATAAACCCATGTAGGCAGTGCGCCATTTTGGCGGCCTAACCAAGCCGAATATTGGGCTATAATGCTGCAACTTGGGCAAATTATTGGGGGAGTGGCACTAATAAATATAGAACAGCTTTGAGACTTACATCTGTGAAGGAAACTCTTGTCGCAGGCTTTTACGACTGGTAGTGGGGTACACTGGTTGCAGTAAACTAGTATATACAGCGGGTCATGTTTCCACCATAACTAAGCCAAATATTAAAATATTATGCTGCAATTTGGACCAAACACTGAGTGAATTACACCAATAAAGGTGGAACAGCTTTGAGACGTACAGAGGAGTTAAACCCATGTCACATTGCTCTGTAACCTGCAATGGAGGAGTCTGGCTGCAATAAACCCATGTAGGCAGTTCGCCATTTTGGCGGCCTAACCAAGCCGAATATTGGGCTATAATGCTGCAACTTGGGCAAATTATTGGGGGAGTGGCACTAATAAATATAGAACAGCTTTGAGACTTACATCTGTGAAGGAAACTCTTGTCGCAGGCTTTTACGACTGGTAGTGGGGTACACTGGTTGCAGTAAACTAGTATATACAGCGGGTCATGTTTCCACCATAACTAAGCCAAATATTAAAATATTATGCTGCAATTTGGACCAAACACTGAGTGAATTACACCAATAAAGGTGGAACAGCTTTGAGACGTACAGAGGAGTTAAACCCATGTCACATTGCTCTGTAACCTGCAATGGAGGGGTCTGGCTGCAATAAACCCATGTAGGCAGTGTGCCATTTTGGCGGCCTAACCAAGCCGAATATTGGGCTATAATGCTGCAACTTGGGCAAATTATTGGGGGAGTGGCACTAATAAATATAGAACAGCTTTGAGACTTACATCTGTGAAGGAAACTCTTGTCGCAGGCTTTTACGACTGGTAGTGGGGTACACTGGTTGCAGTAAACTAGTATATACAGCGGGTCATGTTTCCACCATAACTAAGCCAAATATTAAAATATTATGCTGCAATTTGGACCAAACACTGAGTGAATTACACCAATAAAGGTGGAACAGCTTTGAGACGTACAGAGGAGTTAAACCCATGTCACATTGCTCTGTAACCTGCAATGGAGGGGTCTGGCTGCAATAAACCCATGTAGGCAGTGCGCCATTTTGGCGGCCTAACCAAGCCGAATATTGGGCTATAATGCTGCAACTTGGGCAAATTATTGGGGGAGTGGCACTAATAAATATAGAACAGCTTTGAGACTTACATCTGTGAAGGAAACTCTTGTCGCAGGCTTTTACGACTGGTAGTGGGGTACACTGGTTGCAGTAAACTAGTATATACAGCGGGTCATGTTTCCACCATAACTAAGCCAAATATTAAAATATTATGCTGCAATTTGGACCAAACACTGAGTGAATTACACCAATAAAGGTGGAACAGCTTTGAGACGTACAGAGGAGTTAAACCCATGTCACATTGCTCTGTAACCTGCAATGGAGGGGTCTGGCTGCAATAAACCCATGTAGGCAGTGCGCCATTTTGGCGGCCTAACCAAGCCGAATATTGGGCTATAATGCTGCAACTTGGGCAAATTATTGGGGGAGTGGCACTAATAAATATAGAACAGCTTTGAGACTTACATCTGTGAAGGAAACTCTTGTCGCAGGCTTTTACGACTGGTAGTGGGGTACACTGGTTGCAGTAAACTAGTATATACAGCGGGTCATGTTTCCACCATAACTAAGCCAAATATTAAAATATTATGCTGCAATTTGGACCAAACACTGAGTGAATTACACCAATAAAGGTGGAACAGCTTTGAGACGTACAGAGGAGTTAAACCCATGTCACATTGCTCTGTAACCTGCAATGGAGGAGTCTGGCTGCAATAAACCCATGTAGGCAGTTCGCCATTTTGGCGGCCTAACCAAGCCGAATATTGGGCTATAATGCTGCAACTTGGGCAAATTATTGGGGGAGTGGCACTAATAAATATAGAACAGCTTTGAGACTTACATCTGTGAAGGAAACTCTTGTCGCAGGCTTTTACGACTGGTAGTGGGGTACACTGGTTGCAGTAAACTAGTATATACAGCGGGTCATGTTTCCACCATAACTAAGCCAAATATTAAAATATTATGCTGCAATTTGGACCAAACACTGAGTGAATTACACCAATAAAGGTGGAACAGCTTTGAGACGTACAGAGGAGTTAAACCCATGTCACATTGCTCTGTAACCTGCAATGGAGGGGTCTGGCTGCAATAAACCCATGTAGGCAGTGCGCCATTTTGGCGGCCTAACCAAGCCGAATATTGGGCTATAATGCTGCAACTTGGGCAAATTATTGGGGGAGTGGCACTAATAAATATAGAACAGCTTTGAGACTTACATCTGTGAAGGAAACTCTTGTCGCAGGCTTTTACGACTGGTAGTGGGGTACACTGGTTGCAGTAAACTAGTATATACAGCGGGTCATGTTTCCACCATAACTAAGCCAAATATTAAAATATTATGCTGCAATTTGGACCAAACACTGAGTGAATTACACCAATAAAGGTGGAACAGCTTTGAGACGTACAGAGGAGTTAAACCCATGTCACATTGCTCTGTAACCTGCAATGGAGGGGTCTGGCTGCAATAAACCCATGTAGGCAGTGCGCCATTTTGGCGGCCTAACCAAGCCGAATATTGGGCTATAATGCTGCAACTTGGGCAAATTATTGGGGGAGTGGCACTAATAAATATAGAACAGCTTTGAGACTTACATCTGTGAAGGAAACTCTTGTCGCAGGCTTTTACGACTGGTAGTGGGGTACACTGGTTGCAGTAAACTAGTATATACAGCGGGTCATGTTTCCACCATAACTAAGCCAAATATTAAAATATTATGCTGCAATTTGGACCAAACACTGAGTGAATTACACCAATAAAGGTGGAACAGCTTTGAGACGTACAGAGGAGTTAAACCCATGTCACATTGCTCTGTAACCTGCAATGGAGGAGTCTGGCTGCAATAAACCCATGTAGGCAGTTCGCCATTTTGGCGGCCTAACCAAGCCGAATATTGGGCTATAATGCTGCAACTTGGGCAAATTATTGGGGGAGTGGCACTAATAAATATAGAACAGCTTTGAGACTTACATCTGTGAAGGAAACTCTTGTCGCAGGCTTTTACGACTGGTAGTGGGGTACACTGGTTGCAGTAAACTAGTATATACAGCGGGTCATGTTTCCACCATAACTAAGCCAAATATTAAAATATTATGCTGCAATTTGGACCAAACACTGAGTGAATTACACCAATAAAGGTGGAACAGCTTTGAGACGTACAGAGGAGTTAAACCCATGTCACATTGCTCTGTAACCTGCAATGGAGGGGTCTGGCTGCAATAAACCCATGTAGGCAGTGTGCCATTTTGGCGGCCTAACCAAGCCGAATATTGGGCTATAATGGTGCAACTTGGGCAAATTATTGGGGGAGTGGCACTAATAAATATAGAACAGCTTTGAGACTTACATCTGTGAAGGAAACTCTTGTCGCAGGCTTTTACGACTGGTAGTGGGGTACACTGGTTGCAGTAAACTAGTATATACAGCGGGTCATGTTTCCACCATAACTAAGCCAAATATTAAAATATTATGCTGCAATTTGGACCAAACACTGAGTGAATTACACCAATAAAGGTGGAACAGCTTTGAGACGTACAGAGGAGTTAAACCCATGTCACATTGCTCTGTAACCTGCAATGGAGGGGTCTGGCTGCAATAAACCCATGTAGGCAGTGCGCCATTTTGGCGGCCTAACCAAGCCGAATATTGGGCTATAATGCTGCAACTTGGGCAAATTATTGGGGGAGTGGCACTAATAAATATAGAACAGCTTTGAGACTTACATCTGTGAAGGAAACTCTTGTCGCAGGCTTTTACGACTGGTAGTGGGGTACACTGGTTGCAGTAAACTAGTATATACAGCGGGTCATGTTTCCACCATAACTAAGCCAAATATTAAAATATTATGCTGCAATTTGGACCAAACACTGAGTGAATTACACCAATAAAGGTGGAACAGCTTTGAGACGTACAGAGGAGTTAAACCCATGTCACATTGCTCTGTAACCTGCAATGGAGGAGTCTGGCTGCAATAAACCCATGTAGGCAGTTCGCCATTTTGGCGGCCTAACCAAGCCGAATATTGGGCTATAATGCTGCAACTTGGGCAAATTATTGGGGGAGTGGCACTAATAAATATAGAACAGCTTTGAGACTTACATCTGTGAAGGAAACTCTTGTCGCAGGCTTTTACGACTGGTAGTGGGGTACACTGGTTGCAGTAAACTAGTATATACAGCGGGTCATGTTTCCACCATAACTAAGCCAAATATTAAAATATTATGCTGCAATTTGGACCAAACACTGAGTGAATTACACCAATAAAGGTGGAACAGCTTTGAGACGTACAGAGGAGTTAAACCCATGTCACATTGCTCTGTAACCTGCAATGGAGGGGTCTGGCTGCAATAAACCCATGTAGGCAGTGCGCCATTTTGGCGGCCTAACCAAGCCGAATATTGGGCTATAATGCTGCAACTTGGGCAAATTATTGGGGGAGTGGCACTAATAAATATAGAACAGCTTTGAGACTTACATCTGTGAAGGAAACTCTTGTCGCAGGCTTTTACGACTGGTAGTGGGGTACACTGGTTGCAGTAAACTAGTATATACAGCGGGTCATGTTTCCACCATAACTAAGCCAAATATTAAAATATTATGCTGCAATTTGGACCAAACACTGAGTGAATTACACCAATAAAGGTGGAACAGCTTTGAGACGTACAGAGGAGTTAAACCCATGTCACATTGCTCTGTAACCTGCAATGGAGGGGTCTGGCTGCAATAAACCCATGTAGGCAGTGCGCCATTTTGGCGGCCTAACCAAGCCGAATATTGGGCTATAATGCTGCAACTTGGGCAAATTATTGGGGGAGTGGCACTAATAAATATAGAACAGCTTTGAGACTTACATCTGTGAAGGAAACTCTTGTCGCAGGCTTTTACGACTGGTAGTGGGGTACACTGGTTGCAGTAAACTAGTATATACAGCGGGTCATGTTTCCACCATAACTAAGCCAAATATTAAAATATTATGCTGCAATTTGGACCAAACACTGAGTGAATTACACCAATAAAGGTGGAACAGCTTTGAGACGTACAGAGGAGTTAAACCCATGTCACATTGCTCTGTAACCTGCAATGGAGGAGTCTGGCTGCAATAAACCCATGTAGGCAGTTCGCCATTTTGGCGGCCTAACCAAGCCGAATATTGGGCTATAATGCTGCAACTTGGGCAAATTATTGGGGGAGTGGCACTAATAAATATAGAACAGCTTTGAGACTTACATCTGTGAAGGAAACTCTTGTCGCAGGCTTTTACGACTGGTAGTGGGGTACACTGGTTGCAGTAAACTAGTATATACAGCGGGTCATGTTTCCACCATAACTAAGCCAAATATTAAAATATTATGCTGCAATTTGGACCAAACACTGAGTGAATTACACCAATAAAGGTGGAACAGCTTTGAGACGTACAGAGGAGTTAAACCCATGTCACATTGCTCTGTAACCTGCAATGGAGGGGTCTGGCTGCAATAAACCCATGTAGGCAGTGTGCCATTTTGGCGGCCTAACCAAGCCGAATATTGGGCTATAATGCTGCAACTTGGGCAAATTATTGGGGGAGTGGCACTAATAAATATAGAACAGCTTTGAGACTTACATCTGTGAAGGAAACTCTTGTCGCAGGCTTTTACGACTGGTAGTGGGGTACACTGGTTGCAGTAAACTAGTATATACAGCGGGTCATGTTTCCACCATAACTAAGCCAAATATTAAAATATTATGCTGCAATTTGGACCAAACACTGAGTGAATTACACCAATAAAGGTGGAACAGCTTTGAGACGTACAGAGGAGTTAAACCCATGTCACATTGCTCTGTAACCTGCAATGGAGGGGTCTGGCTGCAATAAACCCATGTAGGCAGTGCGCCATTTTGGCGGCCTAACCAAGCCGAATATTGGGCTATAATGCTGCAACTTGGGCAAATTATTGGGGGAGTGGCACTAATAAATATAGAACAGCTTTGAGACTTACATCTGTGAAGGAAACTCTTGTCGCAGGCTTTTACGACTGGTAGTGGGGTACACTGGTTGCAGTAAACTAGTATATACAGCGGGTCATGTTTCCACCATAACTAAGCCAAATATTAAAATATTATGCTGCAATTTGGACCAAACACTGAGTGAATTACACCAATAAAGGTGGAACAGCTTTGAGACGTACAGAGGAGTTAAACCCATGTCACATTGCTCTGTAACCTGCAATGGAGGGGTCTGGCTGCAATAAACCCATGTAGGCAGTGCGCCATTTTGGCGGCCTAACCAAGCCGAATATTGGGCTATAATGCTGCAACTTGGGCAAATTATTGGGGGAGTGGCACTAATAAATATAGAACAGCTTTGAGACTTACATCTGTGAAGGAAACTCTTGTCGCAGGCTTTTACGACTGGTAGTGGGGTACACTGGTTGCAGTAAACTAGTATATACAGCGGGTCATGTTTCCACCATAACTAAGCCAAATATTAAAATATTATGCTGCAATTTGGACCAAACACTGAGTGAATTACACCAATAAAGGTGGAACAGCTTTGAGACGTACAGAGGAGTTAAACCCATGTCACATTGCTCTGTAACCTGCAATGGAGGGGTCTGGCTGCAATAAACCCATGTAGGCAGTGCGCCATTTTGGCGGCCTAACCAAGCCGAATATTGGGCTATAATGCTGCAACTTGGGCAAATTATTGGGGGAGTGGCACTAATAAATATAGAACAGCTTTGAGACTTACATCTGTGAAGGAAACTCTTGTCGCAGGCTTTTACGACTGGTAGTGGGGTACACTGGTTGCAGTAAACTAGTATATACAGCGGGTCATGTTTCCACCATAACTAAGCCAAATATTAAAATATTATGCTGCAATTTGGACCAAACACTGAGTGAATTACACCAATAAAGGTGGAACAGCTTTGAGACGTACAGAGGAGTTAAACCCATGTCACATTGCTCTGTAACCTGCAATGGAGGGGTCTGGCTGCAATAAACCCATGTAGGCAGTGCGCCATTTTGGCGGCCTAACCAAGCCGAATATTGGGCTATAATGCTGCAACTTGGGCAAATTATTGGGGGAGTGGCACTAATAAATATAGAACAGCTTTGAGACTTACATCTGTGAAGGAAACTCTTGTCGCAGGCTTTTACGACTGGTAGTGGGGTACACTGGTTGCAGTAAACTAGTATATACAGCGGGTCATGTTTCCACCATAACTAAGCCAAATATTAAAATATTATGCTGCAATTTGGACCAAACACTGAGTGAATTACACCAATAAAGGTGGAACAGCTTTGAGACGTACAGAGGAGTTAAACCCATGTCACATTGCTCTGTAACCTGCAATGGAGGGGTCTGGCTGCAATAAACCCATGTAGGCAGTGCGCCATTTTGGCGGCCTAACCAAGCCGAATATTGGGCTATAATGCTGCAACTTGGGCAAATTATTGGGGGAGTGGCACTAATAAATATAGAACAGCTTTGAGACTTACATCTGTGAAGGAAACTCTTGTCGCAGGCTTTTACGACTGGTAGTGGGGTACACTGGTTGCAGTAAACTAGTATATACAGCGGGTCATGTTTCCACCATAACTAAGCCAAATATTAAAATATTATGCTGCAATTTGGACCAAACACTGAGTGAATTACACCAATAAAGGTGGAACAGCTTTGAGACGTACAGAGGAGTTAAACCCATGTCACATTGCTCTGTAACCTGCAATGGAGGGGTCTGGCTGCAATAAACCCATGTAGGCAGTGCGCCATTTTGGCGGCCTAACCAAGCCGAATATTGGGCTATAATGCTGCAACTTGGGCAAATTATTGGGGGAGTGGCACTAATAAATATAGAACAGCTTTGAGACTTACATCTGTGAAGGAAACTCTTGTCGCAGGCTTTTACGACTGGTAGTGGGGTACACTGGTTGCAGTAAACTAGTATATACAGCGGGTCATGTTTCCACCATAACTAAGCCAAATATTAAAATATTATGCTGCAATTTGGACCAAACACTGAGTGAATTACACCAATAAAGGTGGAACAGCTTTGAGACGTACAGAGGAGTTAAACCCATGTCACATTGCTCTGTAACCTGCAATGGAGGAGTCTGGCTGCAATAAACCCATGTAGGCAGTTCGCCATTTTGGCGGCCTAACCAAGCCGAATATTGGGCTATAATGCTGCAACTTGGGCAAATTATTGGGGGAGTGGCACTAATAAATATAGAACAGCTTTGAGACTTACATCTGTGAAGGAAACTCTTGTCGCAGGCTTTTACGACTGGTAGTGGGGTACACTGGTTGCAGTAAACTAGTATATACAGCGGGTCATGTTTCCACCATAACTAAGCCAAATATTAAAATATTATGCTGCAATTTGGACCAAACACTGAGTGAATTACACCAATAAAGGTGGAACAGCTTTGAGACGTACAGAGGAGTTAAACCCATGTCACATTGCTCTGTAACCTGCAATGGAGGGGTCTGGCTGCAATAAACCCATGTAGGCAGTGCGCCATTTTGGCGGCCTAACCAAGCCGAATATTGGGCTATAATGCTGCAACTTGGGCAAATTATTGGGGGAGTGGCACTAATAAATATAGAACAGCTTTGAGACTTACATCTGTGAAGGAAACTCTTGTCGCAGGCTTTTACGACTGGTAGTGGGGTACACTGGTTGCAGTAAACTAGTATATACAGCGGGTCATGTTTCCACCATAACTAAGCCAAATATTAAAATATTATGCTGCAATTTGGACCAAACACTGAGTGAATTACACCAATAAAGGTGGAACAGCTTTGAGACGTACAGAGGAGTTAAACCCATGTCACATTGCTCTGTAACCTGCAATGGAGGGGTCTGGCTGCAATAAACCCATGTAGGCAGTGCGCCATTTTGGCGGCCTAACCAAGCCGAATATTGGGCTATAATGCTGCAACTTGGGCAAATTATTGGGGGAGTGGCACTAATAAATATAGAACAGCTTTGAGACTTACATCTGTGAAGGAAACTCTTGTCGCAGGCTTTTACGACTGGTAGTGGGGTACACTGGTTGCAGTAAACTAGTATATACAGCGGGTCATGTTTCCACCATAACTAAGCCAAATATTAAAATATTATGCTGCAATTTGGACCAAACACTGAGTGAATTACACCAATAAAGGTGGAACAGCTTTGAGACGTACAGAGGAGTTAAACCCATGTCACATTGCTCTGTAACCTGCAATGGAGGAGTCTGGCTGCAATAAACCCATGTAGGCAGTTCGCCATTTTGGCGGCCTAACCAAGCCGAATATTGGGCTATAATGCTGCAACTTGGGCAAATTATTGGGGGAGTGGCACTAATAAATATAGAACAGCTTTGAGACTTACATCTGTGAAGGAAACTCTTGTCGCAGGCTTTTACGACTGGTAGTGGGGTACACTGGTTGCAGTAAACTAGTATATACAGCGGGTCATGTTTCCACCATAACTAAGCCAAATATTAAAATATTATGCTGCAATTTGGACCAAACACTGAGTGAATTACACCAATAAAGGTGGAACAGCTTTGAGACGTACAGAGGAGTTAAACCCATGTCACATTGCTCTGTAACCTGCAATGGAGGGGTCTGGCTGCAATAAACCCATGTAGGCAGTGTGCCATTTTGGCGGCCTAACCAAGCCGAATATTGGGCTATAATGGTGCAACTTGGGCAAATTATTGGGGGAGTGGCACTAATAAATATAGAACAGCTTTGAGACTTACATCTGTGAAGGAAACTCTTGTCGCAGGCTTTTACGACTGGTAGTGGGGTACACTGGTTGCAGTAAACTAGTATATACAGCGGGTCATGTTTCCACCATAACTAAGCCAAATATTAAAATATTATGCTGCAATTTGGACCAAACACTGAGTGAATTACACCAATAAAGGTGGAACAGCTTTGAGACGTACAGAGGAGTTAAACCCATGTCACATTGCTCTGTAACCTGCAATGGAGGGGTCTGGCTGCAATAAACCCATGTAGGCAGTGCGCCATTTTGGCGGCCTAACCAAGCCGAATATTGGGCTATAATGCTGCAACTTGGGCAAATTATTGGGGGAGTGGCACTAATAAATATAGAACAGCTTTGAGACTTAAATCTGTGAAGGAAACTCTTGTCGCAGGCTTTTACGACTGGTAGTGGGGTACACTGGTTGCAGTAAACTAGTATATACAGCGGGTCATGTTTCCACCATAACTAAGCCAAATATTAAAATATTATGCTGCAATTTGGACCAAACACTGAGTGAATTACACCAATAAAGGTGGAACAGCTTTGAGACGTACAGAGGAGTTAAACCCATGTCACATTGCTCTGTAACCTGCAATGGAGGAGTCTGGCTGCAATAAACCCATGTAGGCAGTTCGCCATTTTGGCGGCCTAACCAAGCCGAATATTGGGCTATAATGCTGCAACTTGGGCAAATTATTGGGGGAGTGGCACTAATAAATATAGAACAGCTTTGAGACTTACATCTGTGAAGGAAACTCTTGTCGCAGGCTTTTACGACTGGTAGTGGGGTACACTGGTTGCAGTAAACTAGTATATACAGCGGGTCATGTTTCCACCATAACTAAGCCAAATATTAAAATATTATGCTGCAATTTGGACCAAACACTGAGTGAATTACACCAATAAAGGTGGAACAGCTTTGAGACGTACAGAGGAGTTAAACCCATGTCACATTGCTCTGTAACCTGCAATGGAGGGGTCTGGCTGCAATAAACCCATGTAGGCAGTGCGCCATTTTGGCGGCCTAACCAAGCCGAATATTGGGCTATAATGCTGCAACTTGGGCAAATTATTGGGGGAGTGGCACTAATAAATATAGAACAGCTTTGAGACTTACATCTGTGAAGGAAACTCTTGTCGCAGGCTTTTACGACTGGTAGTGGGGTACACTGGTTGCAGTAAACTAGTATATACAGCGGGTCATGTTTCCACCATAACTAAGCCAAATATTAAAATATTATGCTGCAATTTGGACCAAACACTGAGTGAATTACACCAATAAAGGTGGAACAGCTTTGAGACGTACAGAGGAGTTAAACCCATGTCACATTGCTCTGTAACCTGCAATGGAGGGGTCTGGCTGCAATAAACCCATGTAGGCAGTGCGCCATTTTGGCGGCCTAACCAAGCCGAATATTGGGCTATAATGCTGCAACTTGGGCAAATTATTGGGGGAGTGGCACTAATAAATATAGAACAGCTTTGAGACTTACATCTGTGAAGGAAACTCTTGTCGCAGGCTTTTACGACTGGTAGTGGGGTACACTGGTTGCAGTAAACTAGTATATACAGCGGGTCATGTTTCCACCATAACTAAGCCAAATATTAAAATATTATGCTGCAATTTGGACCAAACACTGAGTGAATTACACCAATAAAGGTGGAACAGCTTTGAGACGTACAGAGGAGTTAAACCCATGTCACATTGCTCTGTAACCTGCAATGGAGGGGTCTGGCTGCAATAAACCCATGTAGGCAGTGCGCCATTTTGGCGGCCTAACCAAGCCGAATATTGGGCTATAATGCTGCAACTTGGGCAAATTATTGGGGGAGTGGCACTAATAAATATAGAACAGCTTTGAGACTTACATCTGTGAAGGAAACTCTTGTCGCAGGCTTTTACGACTGGTAGTGGGGTACACTGGTTGCAGTAAACTAGTATATACAGCGGGTCATGTTTCCACCATAACTAAGCCAAATATTAAAATATTATGCTGCAATTTGGACCAAACACTGAGTGAATTACACCAATAAAGGTGGAACAGCTTTGAGACGTACAGAGGAGTTAAACCCATGTCACATTGCTCTGTAACCTGCAATGGAGGAGTCTGGCTGCAATAAACCCATGTAGGCAGTTCGCCATTTTGGCGGCCTAACCAAGCCGAATATTGGGCTATAATGCTGCAACTTGGGCAAATTATTGGGGGAGTGGCACTAATAAATATAGAACAGCTTTGAGACTTACATCTGTGAAGGAAACTCTTGTCGCAGGCTTTTACGACTGGTAGTGGGGTACACTGGTTGCAGTAAACTAGTATATACAGCGGGTCATGTTTCCACCATAACTAAGCCAAATATTAAAATATTATGCTGCAATTTGGACCAAACACTGAGTGAATTACACCAATAAAGGTGGAACAGCTTTGAGACGTACAGAGGAGTTAAACCCATGTCACATTGCTCTGTAACCTGCAATGGAGGGGTCTGGCTGCAATAAACCCATGTAGGCAGTGTGCCATTTTGGCGGCCTAACCAAGCCGAATATTGGGCTATAACGCTGCAACTTGGGCAAATTATTGGGGGAGTGGCACTAATAAATATAGAACAGCTTTGAGACTTACATCTGTGAAGGAAACTCTTGTCGCAGGCTTTTACGACTGGTAGTGGGGTACACTGGTTGCAGTAAACTAGTATATACAGCGGGTCATGTTTCCACCATAACTAAGCCAAATATTAAAATATTATGCTGCAATTTGGACCAAACACTGAGTGAATTACACCAATAAAGGTGGAACAGCTTTGAGACGTACAGAGGAGTTAAACCCATGTCACATTGCTCTGTAACCTGCAATGGAGGAGTCTGGCTGCAATAAACCCATGTAGGCAGTTCGCCATTTTGGCGGCCTAACCAAGCCGAATATTGGGCTATAATGCTGCAACTTGGGCAAATTATTGGGGGAGTGGCACTAATAAATATAGAACAGCTTTGAGACTTACATCTGTGAAGGAAACTCTTGTCGCAGGCTTTTACGACTGGTAGTGGGGTACACTGGTTGCAGTAAACTAGTATATACAGCGGGTCATGTTTCCACCATAACTAAGCCAAATATTAAAATATTATGCTGCAATTTGGACCAAACACTGAGTGAATTACACCAATAAAGGTGGAACAGCTTTGAGACGTACAGAGGAGTTAAACCCATGTCACATTGCTCTGTAACCTGCAATGGAGGGGTCTGGCTGCAATAAACCCATGTAGGCAGTGTGCCATTTTGGCGGCCTAACCAAGCCGAATATTGGGCTATAATGCTGCAACTTGGGCAAATTATTGGGGGAGTGGCACTAATAAATATAGAACAGCTTTGAGACTTACATCTGTGAAGGAAACTCTTGTCGCAGGCTTTTACGACTGGTAGTGGGTACACTGGTTGCAGTAAACTAGTATATACAGCGGGTCATGTTTCCACCATAACTAAGCCAAATATTAAAATATTATGCTGCAATTTGGACCAAACACTGAGTGAATTACACCAATAAAGGTGGAACAGCTTTGAGACGTACAGAGGAGTTAAACCCATGTCACATTGCTCTGTAACCTGCAATGGAGGGGTCTGGCTGCAATAAACCCATGTAGGCAGTGCGCCATTTTGGCGGCCTAACCAAGCCGAATATTGGGCTATAATGCTGCAACTTGGGCAAATTATTGGGGGAGTGGCACTAATAAATATAGAACAGCTTTGAGACTTACATCTGTGAAGGAAACTCTTGTCGCAGGCTTTTACGACTGGTAGTGGGGTACACTGGTTGCAGTAAACTAGTATATACAGCGGGTCATGTTTCCACCATAACTAAGCCAAATATTAAAATATTATGCTGCAATTTGGACCAAACACTGAGTGAATTACACCAATAAAGGTGGAACAGCTTTGAGACGTACAGAGGAGTTAAACCCATGTCACATTGCTCTGTAACCTGCAATGGAGGGGTCTGGCTGCAATAAACCCATGTAGGCAGTGCGCCATTTTGGCGGCCTAACCAAGCCGAATATTGGGCTATAATGCTGCAACTTGGGCAAATTATTGGGGGAGTGGCACTAATAAATATAAAACAGCTTTGAGACTTACATCTGTGAAGGAAACTCTTGTCGCAGGCTTTTACGACTGGTAGTGGGGTACACTGGTTGCAGTAAACTAGTATATACAGCGGGTCATGTTTCCACCATAACTAAGCCAAATATTAAAATATTATGCTGCAATTTGGACCAAACACTGAGTGAATTACACCAATAAAGGTGGAACAGCTTTGAGACGTACAGAGGAGTTAAACCCATGTCACATTGCTCTGTAACCTGCAATGGAGGGGTCTGGCTGCAATAAACCCATGTAGGCAGTGCGCCATTTTGGCGGCCTAACCAAGCCGAATATTGGGCTATAATGCTGCAACTTGGGCAAATTATTGGGGGAGTGGCACTAATAAATATAGAACAGCTTTGAGACTTACATCTGTGAAGGAAACTCTTGTCGCAGGCTTTTACGACTGGTAGTGGGGTACACTGGTTGCAGTAAACTAGTATATACAGCGGGTCATGTTTCCACCATAACTAAGCCAAATATTAAAATATTATGCTGCAATTTGGACCAAACACTGAGTGAATTACACCAATAAAGGTGGAACAGCTTTGAGACGTACAGAGGAGTTAAACCCATGTCACATTGCTCTGTAACCTGCAATGGAGGGGTCTGGCTGCAATAAACCCATGTAGGCAGTGCGCCATTTTGGCGGCCTAACCAAGCCGAATATTGGGCTATAATGCTGCAACTTGGGCAAATTATTGGGGGAGTGGCACTAATAAATATAGAACAGCTTTGAGACTTACATCTGTGAAGGAAACTCTTGTCGCAGGCTTTTACGACTGGTAGTGGGGTACACTGGTTGCAGTAAACTAGTATATACAGCGGGTCATGTTTCCACCATAACTAAGCCATATATTAAAATATTATGCTGCAATTTGGACCAAACACTGAGTGAATTACACCAATAAAGGTGGAACAGCTTTGAGACGTACAGAGGAGTTAAACCCATGTCACATTGCTCTGTAACCTGCAATGGAGGAGTCTGGCTGCAATAAACCCATGTAGGCAGTTCGCCATTTTGGCGGCCTAACCAAGCCGAATATTGGGCTATAATGCTGCAACTTGGGCAAATTATTGGGGGAGTGGCACTAATAAATATAGAACAGCTTTGAGACTTACATCTGTGAAGGAAACTCTTGTCGCAGGCTTTTACGACTGGTAGTGGGGTACACTGGTTGCAGTAAACTAGTATATACAGCGGGTCATGTTTCCACCATAACTAAGCCAAATATTAAAATATTATGCTGCAATTTGGACCAAACACTGAGTGAATTACACCAATAAAGGTGGAACAGCTTTGAGACGTACAGAGGAGTTAAACCCATGTCACATTGCTCTGTAACCTGCAATGGAGGGGTCTGGCTGCAATAAACCCATGTAGGCAGTGTGCCATTTTGGCGGCCTAACCAAGCCGAATATTGGGCTATAATGCTGCAACTTGGGCAAATTATTGGGGGAGTGGCACTAATAAATATAGAACAGCTTTGAGACTTACATCTGTGAAGGAAACTCTTGTCGCAGGCTTTTACGACTGGTAGTGGGGTACACTGGTTGCAGTAAACTAGTATATACAGCGGGTCATGTTTCCACCATAACTAAGCCAAATATTAAAATATTATGCTGCAATTTGGACCAAACACTGAGTGAATTACACCAATAAAGGTGGAACAGCTTTGAGACGTACAGAGGAGTTAAACCCATGTCACATTGCTCTGTAACCTGCAATGGAGGAGTCTGGCTGCAATAAACCCATGTAGGCAGTTCGCCATTTTGGCGGCCTAACCAAGCCGAATATTGGGCTATAATGCTGCAACTTGGGCAAATTATTGGGGGAGTGGCACTAATAAATATAGAACAGCTTTGAGACTTACATCTGTGAAGGAAACTCTTGTCGCAGGCTTTTACGACTGGTAGTGGGGTACACTGGTTGCAGTAAACTAGTATATACAGCGGGTCATGTTTCCACCATAACTAAGCCAAATATTAAAATATTATGCTGCAATTTGGACCAAACACTGAGTGAATTACACCAATAAAGGTGGAACAGCTTTGAGACGTACAGAGGAGTTAAACCCATGTCACATTGCTCTGTAACCTGCAATGGAGGGGTCTGGCTGCAATAAACCCATGTAGGCAGTGTGCCATTTTGGCGGCCTAACCAAGCCGAATATTGGGCTATAATGCTGCAACTTGGGCAAATTATTGGGGGAGTGGCACTAATAAATATAGAACAGCTTTGAGACTTACATCTGTGAAGGAAACTCTTGTCGCAGGCTTTTACGACTGGTAGTGGGTACACTGGTTGCAGTAAACTAGTATATACAGCGGGTCATGTTTCCACCATAACTAAGCCAAATATTAAAATATTATGCTGCAATTTGGACCAAACACTGAGTGAATTACACCAATAAAGGTGGAACAGCTTTGAGACGTACAGAGGAGTTAAACCCATGTCACATTGCTCTGTAACCTGCAATGGAGGGGTCTGGCTGCAATAAACCCATGTAGGCAGTGCGCCATTTTGGCGGCCTAACCAAGCCGAATATTGGGCTATAATGCTGCAACTTGGGCAAATTATTGGGGGA
Source organism: Sabellastarte sp. h YS-2021 (assembly GCA_964017235.1). Lineage (NCBI taxonomy): Eukaryota > Metazoa > Annelida > Polychaeta > Sabellida > Sabellidae > Sabellastarte > Sabellastarte sp. h YS-2021. Next base: position 40,964,058 of record OZ024929.1, read on the forward strand.
GTGGCACTAATAAATATAGAACAGCTTTGAGACTTACATCTGTGAAGGAAACTCTTGTCGCAGGCTTTTACGACTGGTAGTGGGGTACACTGGTTGCAGTAAACTAGTATATACAGCGGGTCATGTTTCCACCATAACTAAGCCAAATATTAAAATATTATGCTGCAATTTGGACCAAACACTGAGTGAATTACACCAATAAAGGTGGAACAGCTTTGAGACGTACAGAGGAGTTAAACCCATGTCACATTGCTCTGTAACCTGCAATGGAGGGGTCTGGCTGCAATAAACCCATGTAGGCAGTGCGCCATTTTGGCGGCCTAACCAAGCCGAATATTGGGCTATAATGCTGCAACTTGGGCAAATTATTGGGGGAGTGGCACTAATAAATATAGAACAGCTTTGAGACTTACATCTGTGAAGGAAACTCTTGTCGCAGGCTTTTACGACTGGTAGTGGGGTACACTGGTTGCAGTAAACTAGTATATACAGCGGGTCATGTTTCCACCATAACTAAGCCAAATATTAAAATATTATGCTGCAATTTGGACCAAACACTGAGTGAATTACACCAATAAAGGTGGAACAGCTTTGAGACGTACAGAGGAGTTAAACCCATGTCACATTGCTCTGTAACCTGCAATGGAGGGGTCTGGCTGCAATAAACCCATGTAGGCAGTGCGCCATTGTGGCGGCCTAACCAAGCCAAATATTGGGCTATAATGCTGCAACTTGGGCAAATTATTGGGGGAGTGGCACTAATAAATATAGAACAGCTTTGAGACTTACATCTGTGAAGGAAACTCTTGTCGCAGGCTTTTACGACTGGTAGTGGGGTACACTGGTTGCAGTAAACTAGTATATACAGCGGGTCATGTTTCCACCATAACTAAGCCAAATATTAAAATATTATGCTGCAATTTGGACCAAACACTGAGTGAATTACACCAATAAAGGTGGAACAGCTTTGAGACGTACAGAGGAGTTAAACCCATGTCACATTGCTCTGTAACCTGCAATGGAGGGGTCTGGCTGCAATAAACCCATGTAGGCAGTGCGCCATTTTGGCGGCCTAACCAAGCCGAATATTGGGCTATAATGCTGCAACTTGGGCAAATTATTGGGGGAGTGGCACTAATAAATATAGAACAGCTTTGAGACTTACATCTGTGAAGGAAACTCTTGTCACAGGCTTTTACGACTGGTAGTGGGGTACACTGGTTGCAGTAAACTAGTATATACAGCGGGTCATGTTTCCACCATAACTAAGCCAAATATTAAAATATTATGCTGCAATTTGGACCAAACACTGAGTGAATTACACCAATAAAGGTGGAACAGCTTTGAGACGTACAGAGGAGTTAAACCCATGTCACATTGCTCTGTAACCTGCAATGGAGGGGTCTGGCTGCAATAAACCCATGTAGGCAGTGCGCCATTGTGGCGGCCTAACCAAGCCAAATATTGGGCTATAATGCTGCAACTTGGGCAAATTATTGGGGGAGTGGCACTAATAAATATAGAACAGCTTTGAGACTTACATCTGTGAAGGAAACTCTTGTCGCAGGCTTTTACGACTGGTAGTGGGGTACACTGGTTGCAGTAAACTAGTATATACAGCGGGTCATGTTTCCACCATAACTAAGCCAAATATTAAAATATTATGCTGCAATTTGGACCAAACACTGAGTGAATTACACCAATAAAGGTGGAACAGCTTTGAGACGTACAGAGGAGTTAAACCCATGTCACATTGCTCTGTAACCTGCAATGGAGGGGTCTGGCTGCAATAAACCCATGTAGGCAGTGCGCCATTTTGGCGGCCTAACCAAGCCGAATATTGGGCTATAATGCTGCAACTTGGGCAAATTATTGGGGGAGTGGCACTAATAAATATAGAACAGCTTTGAGACTTACATCTGTGAAGGAAACTCTTGTCGCAGGCTTTTACGACTGGTAGTGGGGTACACTGGTTGCAGTAAACTAGTATATACAGCGGGTCATGTTTCCACCATAACTAAGCCAAATATTAAAATATTATGCTGCAATTTGGACCAAACACTGAGTGAATTACACCAATAAAGGTGGAACAGCTTTGAGACGTACAGAGGAGTTAAACCCATGTCACATTGCTCTGTAACCTGCAATGGAGGGGTCTGGCTGCAATAAACCCATGTAGGCAGTGCGCCATTGTGGCGGCCTAACCAAGCCAAATATTGGGCTATAATGCTGCAACTTGGGCAAATTATTGGGGGAGTGGCACTAATAAATATAGAACAGCTTTGAGACTTACATCTGTGAAGGAAACTCTTGTCGCAGGCTTTTACGACTGGTAGTGGGGTACACTGGTTGCAGTAAACTAGTATATACAGCGGGTCATGTTTCCACCATAACTAAGCCAAATATTAAAATATTATGCTGCAATTTGGACCAAACACTGAGTGAATTACACCAATAAAGGTGGAACAGCTTTGAGACGTACAGAGGAGTTAAACCCATGTCACATTGCTCTGTAACCTGCAATGGAGGAGTCTGGCTGCAATAAACCCATGTAGGCAGTTCGCCATTTTGGCGGCCTAACCAAGCCGAATATTGGGCTATAATGCTGCAACTTGGGCAAATTATTGGGGGAGTGGCACTAATAAATATAGAACAGCTTTGAGACTTACATCTGTGAAGGAAACTCTTGTCGCAGGATTTTACGACTGGTAGTGGGGTACACTGGTTGCAGTAAACTAGTATATACAGCGGGTCATGTTTCCACCATAACTAAGCCAAATATTAAAATATTATGCTGCAATTTGGACCAAACACTGAGTGAATTACACCAATAAAGGTGGAACAGCTTTGAGACGTACAGAGGAGTTAAACCCATGTCACATTGCTCTGTAACCTGCAATGGAGGGGTCTGGCTGCAATAAACCCATGTAGGCAGTGCGCCATTGTGGCGGCCTAACCAAGCCAAATATTGGGCTATAATGCTGCAACTTGGGCAAATTATTGGGGGAGTGGCACTAATAAATATAGAACAGCTTTGAGACTTACATCTGTGAAGGAAACTCTTGTCGCAGGCTTTTACGACTGGTAGTGGGGTACACTGGTTGCAGTAAACTAGTATATACAGCGGGTCATGTTTCCACCATAACTAAGCCAAATATTAAAATATTATGCTGCAATTTGGACCAAACACTGAGTGAATTACACCAATAAAGGTGGAACAGCTTTGAGACGTACAGAGGAGTTAAACCCATGTCACATTGCTCTGTAACCTGCAATGGAGGGGTCTGGCTGCAATAAACCCATGTAGGCAGTGCGCCATTTTGGCGGCCTAACCAAGCCGAATATTGGGCTATAATGCTGCAACTTGGGCAAATTATTGGGGGAGTGGCACTAATAAATATAGAACAGCTTTGAGACTTACATCTGTGAAGGAAACTCTTGTCGCAGGCTTTTACGACTGGTAGTGGGGTACACTGGTTGCAGTAAACTAGTATATACAGCGGGTCATGTTTCCACCATAACTAAGCCAAATATTAAAATATTATGCTGCAATTTGGACCAAACACTGAGTGAATTACACCAATAAAGGTGGAACAGCTTTGAGACGTACAGAGGAGTTAAACCCATGTCACATTGCTCTGTAACCTGCAATGGAGGGGTCTGGCTGCAATAAACCCATGTAGGCAGTGCGCCATTGTGGCGGCCTAACCAAGCCAAATATTGGGCTATAATGCTGCAACTTGGGCAAATTATTGGGGGAGTGGCACTAATAAATATAGAACAGCTTTGAGACTTACATCTGTGAAGGAAACTCTTGTCGCAGGCTTTTACGACTGGTAGTGGGGTACACTGGTTGCAGTAAACTAGTATATACAGCGGGTCATGTTTCCACCATAACTAAGCCAAATATTAAAATATTATGCTGCAATTTGGACCAAACACTGAGTGAATTACACCAATAAAGGTGGAACAGCTTTGAGACGTACAGAGGAGTTAAACCCATGTCACATTGCTCTGTAACCTGCAATGGAGGGGTCTGGCTGCAATAAACCCATGTAGGCAGTGCGCCATTTTGGCGGCCTAACCAAGCCGAATATTGGGCTATAATGCTGCAACTTGGGCAAATTATTGGGGGAGTGGCACTAATAAATATAGAACAGCTTTGAGACTTACATCTGTGAAGGAAACTCTTGTCGCAGGCTTTTACGACTGGTAGTGGGGTACACTGGTTGCAGTAAACTAGTATATACAGCGGGTCATGTTTCCACCATAACTAAGCCAAATATTAAAATATTATGCTGCAATTTGGACCAAACACTGAGTGAATTACACCAATAAAGGTGGAACAGCTTTGAGACGTACAGAGGAGTTAAACCCATGTCACATTGCTCTGTAACCTGCAATGGAGGGGTCTGGCTGCAATAAACCCATGTAGGCAGTGCGCCATTTTGGCGGCCTAACCAAGCCGAATATTGGGCTATAATGCTGCAACTTGGGCAAATTATTGGGGGAGTGGCACTAATAAATATAGAACAGCTTTGAGACTTACATCTGTGAAGGAAACTCTTGTCGCAGGCTTTTACGACTGGTAGTGGGGTACACTGGTTGCAGTAAACTAGTATATACAGCGGGTCATGTTTCCACCATAACTAAGCCAAATATTAAAATATTATGCTGCAATTTGGACCAAACACTGAGTGAATTACACCAATAAAGGTGGAACAGCTTTGAGACGTACAGAAGAGTTAAACCCATGTCACATTGCTCTGTAACCTGCAATGGAGGGGTCTGGCTGCAATAAACCCATGTAGGCAGTGCGCCATTGTGGCGGCCTAACCAAGCCAAATATTGGGCTATAATGCTGCAACTTGGGCAAATTATTGGGGGAGTGGCACTAATAAATATAGAACAGCTTTGAGACTTACATCTGTGACGGAAACTCTTGTCGCAGGCTTTTACGACTGGTAGTGGGGTACACTGGTTGCAGTAAACTAGTATATACAGCGGGTCATGTTTCCACCATAACTAAGCCAAATATTAAAATATTATGCTGCAATTTGGACCAAACACTGAGTGAATTACACCAATAAAGGTGGAACAGCTTTGAGACGTACAGAGGAGTTAAACCCATGTCACATTGCTCTGTAACCTGCAATGGAGGGGTCTGGCTGCAATAAACCCATGTAGGCAGTGCGCCATTGTGGCGGCCTAACCAAGCCAAATATTGGGCTATAATGCTGCAACTTGGGCAAATTATTGGGGGAGTGGCACTAATAAATATAGAACAGCTTTGAGACTTACATCTGTGAAGGAAACTCTTGTCGCAGGCTTTTACGACTGGTAGTGGGGTACACTGGTTGCAGTAAACTAGTATATACAGCGGGTCATGTTTCCACCATAACTAAGCCAAATATTAAAATATTATGCTGCAATTTGGACCAAACACTGAGTGAATTACACCAATAAAGGTGGAACAGCTTTGAGACGTACAGAGGAGTTAAACCCATGTCACATTGCTCTGTAACCTGCAATGGAGGGGTCTGGCTGCAATAAACCCATGTAGGCAGTGCGCCATTTTGGCGGCCTAACCAAGCCGAATATTGGGCTATAATGCTGCAACTTGGGCAAATTATTGGGGGAGTGGCACTAATAAATATAGAACAGCTTTGAGACTTACATCTGTGAAGGAAACTCTTGTCGCAGGCTTTTACGACTGGTAGTGGGGTACACTGGTTGCAGTAAACTAGTATATACAGCGGGTCATGTTTCCACCATAACTAAGCCAAATATTAAAATATTATGCTGCAATTTGGACCAAACACTGAGTGAATTACACCAATAAAGGTGGAACAGCTTTGAGACGTACAGAGGAGTTAAACCCATGTCACATTGCTCTGTAACCTGCAATGGAGGGGTCTGGCTGCAATAAACCCATGTAGGCAGTGCGCCATTGTGGCGGCCTAACCAAGCCAAATATTGGGCTATAATGCTGCAACTTGGGCAAATTATTGGGGGAGTGGCACTAATAAATATAGAACAGCTTTGAGACTTACATCTGTGAAGGAAACTCTTGTCGCAGGCTTTTACGACTGGTAGTGGGGTACACTGGTTGCAGTAAACTAGTATATACAGCGGGTCATGTTTCCACCATAACTAAGCCAAATATTAAAATATTATGCTGCAATTTGGACCAAACACTGAGTGAATTACACCAATAAAGGTGGAACAGCTTTGAGACGTACAGAGGAGTTAAACCCATGTCACATTGCTCTGTAACCTGCAATGGAGGGGTCTGGCTGCAATAAACCCATGTAGGCAGTGCGCCATTTTGGCGGCCTAACCAAGCCGAATATTGGGCTATAATGCTGCAACTTGGGCAAATTATTGGGGGAGTGGCACTAATAAATATAGAACAGCTTTGAGACTTACATCTGTGAAGGAAACTCTTGTCGCAGGCTTTTACGACTGGTAGTGGGGTACACTGGTTGCAGTAAACTAGTATATACAGCGGGTCATGTTTCCACCATAACTAAGCCAAATATTAAAATATTATGCTGCAATTTGGACCAAACACTGAGTGAATTACACCAATAAAGGTGGAACAGCTTTGAGACGTACAGAGGAGTTAAACCCATGTCACATTGCTCTGTAACCTGCAATGGAGGGGTCTGGCTGCAATAAACCCATGTAGGCAGTGCGCCATTTTGGCGGCCTAACCAAGCCGAATATTGGGCTATAATGCTGCAACTTGGGCAAATTATTGGGGGAGTGGCACTAATAAATATAGAACAGCTTTGAGACTTACATCTGTGAAGGAAACTCTTGTCGCAGGCTTTTACGACTGGTAGTGGGGTACACTGGTTGCAGTAAACTAGTATATACAGCGGGTCATGTTTCCACCATAACTAAGCCAAATATTAAAATATTATGCTGCAATTTGGACCAAACACTGAGTGAATTACACCAATAAAGGTGGAACAGCTTTGAGACGTACAGAAGAGTTAAACCCATGTCACATTGCTCTGTAACCTGCAATGGAGGGGTCTGGCTGCAATAAACCCATGTAGGCAGTGCGCCATTGTGGCGGCCTAACCAAGCCAAATATTGGGCTATAATGCTGCAACTTGGGCAAATTATTGGGGGAGTGGCACTAATAAATATAGAACAGCTTTGAGACTTACATCTGTGACGGAAACTCTTGTCGCAGGCTTTTACGACTGGTAGTGGGGTACACTGGTTGCAGTAAACTAGTATATACAGCGGGTCATGTTTCCACCATAACTAAGCCAAATATTAAAATATTATGCTGCAATTTGGACCAAACACTGAGTGAATTACACCAATAAAGGTGGAACAGCTTTGAGACGTACAGAGGAGTTAAACCCATGTCACATTGCTCTGTAACCTGCAATGGAGGGGTCTGGCTGCAATAAACCCATGTAGGCAGTGCGCCATTTTGGCGGCCTAACCAAGCCGAATATTGGGCTATAATGCTGCAACTTGGGCAAATTATTGGGGGAGTGGCACTAATAAATATAGAACAGCTTTGAGACTTACATCTGTGAAGGAAACTCTTGTCGCAGGCTTTTACGACTGGTAGTGGGGTACACTGGTTGCAGTAAACTAGTATATACAGCGGGTCATGTTTCCACCATAACTAAGCCAAATATTAAAATATTATGCTGCAATTTGGACCAAACACTGAGTGAATTACACCAATAAAGGTGGAACAGATTTGAGACGTACAGAGGAGTTAAACCCATGTCACATTGCTCTGTAACCTGCAATGGAGGGGTCTGGCTGCAATAAACCCATGTAGGCAGTGCGCCATTTTGGCGGCCTAACCAAGACGAATATTGGGCTATAATGCTGCAACTTGGGCAAATTATTGGGGGAGTGGCACTAATAAATATAGAACAGCTTTGAGACTTACATCTGTGAAGGAAACTCTTGTCGCAGGCTTTTACGACTGGTAGTGGGGTACACTGGTTGCAGTAAACTAGTATATACAGCGGGTCATGTTTCCACCATAACTAAGCCAAATATTAAAATATTATGCTGCAATTTGGACCAAACACTGAGTGAATTACACCAATAAAGGTGGAACAGCTTTGAGACGTACAGAGGAGTTAAACCCATGTCACATTGCTCTGTAACCTGCAATGGAGGGGTCTGGCTGCAATAAACCCATGTAGGCAGTGCGCCATTTTGGCGGCCTAACCAAGCCGAATATTGGGCTATAATGCTGCAACTTGGGCAAATTATTGGGGGAGTGGCACTAATAAATATAGAACAGCTTTGAGACTTACATCTGTGAAGGAAACTCTTGTCGCAGGCTTTTACGACTGGTAGTGGGGTACACTGGTTGCAGTAAACTAGTATATACAGCGGGTCATGTTTCCACCATAACTAAGCCAAATATTAAAATATTATGCTGCAATTTGGACCAAACACTGAGTGAATTACACCAATAAAGGTGGAACAGCTTTGAGACGTACAGAAGAGTTAAACCCATGTCACATTGCTCTGTAACCTGCAATGGAGGGGTCTGGCTGCAATAAACCCATGTAGGCAGTGCGCCATTGTGGCGGCCTAACCAAGCCAAATATTGGGCTATAATGCTGCAACTTGGGCAAATTATTGGGGGAGTGGCACTAATAAATATAGAACAGCTTTGAGACTTACATCTGTGACGGAAACTCTTGTCGCAGGCTTTTACGACTGGTAGTGGGGTACACTGGTTGCAGTAAACTAGTATATACAGCGGGTCATGTTTCCACCATAACTAAGCCAAATATTAAAATATTATGCTGCAATTTGGACCAAACACTGAGTGAATTACACCAATAAAGGTGGAACAGCTTTGAGACGTACAGAGGAGTTAAACCCATGTCACATTGCTCTGTAACCTGCAATGGAGGGGTCTGGCTGCAATAAACCCATGTAGGCAGTGCGCCATTTTGGCGGCCTAACCAAGCCGAATATTGGGCTATAATGCTGCAACTTGGGCAAATTATTGGGGGAGTGGCACTAATAAATATAGAACAGCTTTGAGACTTACATCTGTGAAGGAAACTCTTGTCGCAGGCTTTTACGACTGGTAGTGGGGTACACTGGTTGCAGTAAACTAGTATATACAGCGGGTCATGTTTCCACCATAACTAAGCCAAATATTAAAATATTATGCTGCAATTTGGACCAAACACTGAGTGAATTACACCAATAAAGGTGGAACAGATTTGAGACGTACAGAGGAGTTAAACCCATGTCACATTGCTCTGTAACCTGCAATGGAGGGGTCTGGCTGCAATAAACCCATGTAGGCAGTGCGCCATTTTGGCGGCCTAACCAAGCCGAATATTGGGCTATAATGCTGCAACTTGGGCAAATTATTGGGGGAGTGGCACTAATAAATATAGAACAGCTTTGAGACTTACATCTGTGAAGGAAACTCTTGTCGCAGGCTTTTACGACTGGTAGTGGGGTACACTGGTTGCAGTAAACTAGTATATACAGCGGGTCATGTTTCCACCATAACTAAGCCAAATATTAAAATATGATGCTGCAATTTGGACCAAACACTGAGTGAATTACACCAATAAAGGTGGAACAGCTTTGAGACGTACAGAGGAGTTAAACCCATGTCACATTGCTCTGTAACCTGCAATGGAGGGGTCTGGCTGCAATAAACCCATGTAGGCAGTGCGCCATTTTGGCGGCCTAACCAAGCCGAATATTGGGCTATAATGCTGCAACTTGGGCAAATTATTGGGGGAGTGGCACTAATAAATATAGAACAGCTTTGAGACTTACATCTGTGAAGGAAACTCTTGTCGCAGGCTTTTACGACTGGTAGTGGGGTACACTGGTTGCAGTAAACTAGTATATACAGCGGGTCATGTTTCCACCATAACTAAGCCAAATATTAAAATATTATGCTGCAATTTGGACCAAACACTGAGTGAATTACACCAATAAAGGTGGAACAGCTTTGAGACGTACAGAAGAGTTAAACCCATGTCACATTGCTCTGTAACCTGCAATGGAGGGGTCTGGCTGCAATAAACCCATGTAGGCAGTGCGCCATTGTGGCGGCCTAACCAAGCCAAATATTGGGCTATAATGCTGCAACTTGGGCAAATTATTGGGGGAGTGGCACTAATAAATATAGAACAGCTTTGAGACTTACATCTGTGAAGGAAACTCTTGTCGCAGGCTTTTACGACTGGTAGTGGGGTACACTGGTTGCAGTAAACTAGTATATACAGCGGGTCATGTTTCCACCATAACTAAGCCAAATATTAAAATATTATGCTGCAATTTGGACCAAACACTGAGTGAATTACACCAATAAAGGTGGAACAGATTTGAGACGTACAGAGGAGTTAAACCCATGTCACATTGCTCTGTAACCTGCAATGGAGGGGTCTGGCTGCAATAAACCCATGTAGGCAGTGCGCCATTTTGGCGGCCTAACCAAGCCGAATATTGGGCTATAATGCTGCAACTTGGGCAAATTATTGGGGGAGTGGCACTAATAAATATAGAACAGCTTTGAGACTTACATCTGTGAAGGAAACTCTTGTCGCAGGCTTTTACGACTGGTAGTGGGGTACACTGGTTGCAGTAAACTAGTATATACAGCGGGTCATGTTTCCACCATAACTAAGCCAAATATTAAAATATTATGCTGCAATTTGGACCAAACACTGAGTGAATTACACCAATAAAGGTGGAACAGCTTTGAGACGTACAGAGGAGTTAAACCCATGTCACATTGCTCTGTAACCTGCAATGGAGGGGTCTGGCTGCAATAAACCCATGTAGGCAGTGCGCCATTTTGGCGGCCTAACCAAGCCGAATATTGGGCTATAATGCTGCAACTTGGGCAAATTATTGGGGGAGTGGCACTAATAAATATAGAACAGCTTTGAGACTTACATCTGTGAAGGAAACTCTTGTCGCAGGCTTTTACGACTGGTAGTGGGGTACACTGGTTGCAGTAAACTAGTATATACAGCGGGTCATGTTTCCACCATAACTAAGCCAAATATTAAAATATTATGCTGCAATTTGGACCAAACACTGAGTGAATTACACCAATAAAGGTGGAACAGCTTTGAGACGTACAGAAGAGTTAAACCCATGTCACATTGCTCTGTAACCTGCAATGGAGGGGTCTGGCTGCAATAAACCCATGTAGGCAGTGCGCCATTGTGGCGGCCTAACCAAGCCAAATATTGGGCTATAATGCTGCAACTTGGGCAAATTATTGGGGGAGTGGCACTAATAAATATAGAACAGCTTTGAGACTTACATCTGTGAAGGAAACTCTTGTCGCAGGCTTTTACGACTGGTAGTGGGGTACACTGGTTGCAGTAAACTAGTATATACAGCGGGTCATGTTTCCACCATAACTAAGCCAAATATTAAAATATTATGCTGCAATTTGGACCAAACACTGAGTGAATTACACCAATAAAGGTGGAACAGCTTTGAGACGTACAGAGGAGTTAAACCCATGTCACATTGCTCTGTAACCTGCAATGGAGGGGTCTGGCTGCAATAAACCCATGTAGGCAGTGCGCCATTTTGGCGGCCTAACCAAGCCGAATATTGGGCTATAATGCTGCAACTTGGGCAAATTATTGGGGGAGTGGCACTAATAAATATAGAACAGCTTTGAGACTTACATCTGTGAAGGAAACTCTTGTCGCAGGCTTTTACGACTGGTAGTGGGGTACACTGGTTGCAGTAAACTAGTATATACAGCGGGTCATGTTTCCACCATAACTAAGCCAAATATTAAAATATTATGCTGCAATTTGGACCAAACACTGAGTGAATTACACCAATAAAGGTGGAACAGCTTTGAGACGTACAGAGGAGTTAAACCCATGTCACATTGCTCTGTAACCTGCAATGGAGGGGTCTGGCTGCAATAAACCCATGTAGGCAGTGCGCCATTTTGGCGGCCTAACCAAGCCGAATATTGGGCTATAATGCTGCAACTTGGCCAAATTATTGGGGGAGTGGCACTAATAAATATAGAACAGCTTTGAGACTTACATCTGTGAAGGAAACTCTTGTCGCAGGCTTTTACGACTGGTAATGGGGTACACTGGTTGCAGTAAACTAGTATATACAGCGGGTCATGTTTCCACCATAACTAAGCCAAATATTAAAATATTATGCTGCAATTTGGACCAAACACTGAGTGAATTACACCAATAAAGGTGGAACAGCTTTGAGACGTACAGAAGAGTTAAACCCATGTCACATTGCTCTGTAACCTGCAATGGAGGGGTCTGGCTGCAATAAACCCATGTAGGCAGTGCGCCATTTTGGCGGCCTAACCAAGCCAAATATTGGGCTATAATGCTGCAACTTGGGCAAATTATTGGGGGAGTGGCACTAATAAATATAGAACAGCTTTGAGACTTACATCTGTGAAGGAAACTATTGTCGCAGGCTTTTACGACTGGTAGTGGGGTACACTGGTTGCAGTAAACTAGTATATACAGCGGGTCATGTTTCCACCATAACTAAGCCAAATATTAAAATATTATGCTGCAATTTGGACCAAACACTGAGTGAATTACACCAATAAAGGTGGAACAGCTTTGAGACGTACAGAGGAGTTAAACCCATGTCACATTGCTCTGTAACCTGCAATGGAGGGGTCTGGCTGCAATAAACCCATGTAGGCAGTGCGCCATTTTGGCGGCCTAACCAAGCCGAATATTGGGCTATAATGCTGCAACTTGGGCAAATTATTGGGGGAGTGGCACTAATAAATATAGAACAGCTTTGAGACTTACATCTGTGAAGGAACCTCTTGTCGCAGGATTTTACGACTGGTAGTGGGGTACACTGGTTGCAGTAAACTAGTATATACAGCGGGTCATGTTTCCACCATAACTAAGCCAAATATTAAAATATTATGCTGCAATTTGGACCAAACACTGAGTGAATTACACCAATAAAGGTGGAACAGCTTTGAGACGTACAGAGGAGTTAAACCCATGTCACATTGCTCTGTAACCTGCAATGGAGGGGTCTGGCTGCAATAAACCCATGTAGGCAGTGCGCCATTGTGGCGGCCTAACCAAGCCAAATATTGGGCTATAATGCTGCAACTTGGGCAAATTATTGGGGGAGTGGCACTAATAAATATAGAACAGCTTTGAGACTTACATCTGTGAAGGAAACTCTTGTCGCAGGCTTTTACGACTGGTAGTGGGGTACACTGGTTGCAGTAAACTAGTATATACAGCGGGTCATGTTTCCACCATAACTAAGCCAAATATTAAAATATTATGCTGCAATTTGGACCAAACACTGAGTGAATTACACCAATAAAGGTGGAACAGCTTTGAGACGTACAGAGGAGTTAAACCCATGTCACATTGCTCTGTAACCTGCAATGGAGGGGTCTGGCTGCAATAAACCCATGTAGGCAGTGCGCCATTTTGGCGGCCTAACCAAGCCGAATATTGGGCTATAATGCTGCAACTTGGGCAAATTATTGGGGGAGTGGCACTAATAAATATAGAACAGCTTTGAGACTTACATCTGTGAAGGAAACTCTTGTCGCAGGCTTTTACGACTGGTAGTGGGGTACACTGGTTGCAGTAAACTAGTATATACAGCGGGTCATGTTTCCACCATAACTAAGCCAAATATTAAAATATTATGCTGCAATTTGGACCAAACACTGAGTGAATTACACCAATAAAGGTGGAACAGCTTTGAGACGTACAGAGGAGTTAAACCCATGTCACATTGCTCTGTAACCTGCAATGGAGGGGTCTGGCTGCAATAAACCCATGTAGGCAGTGCGCCATTGTGGCGGCCTAACCAAGCCAAATATTGGGCTATAATGCTGCAACTTGGGCAAATTATTGGGGGAGTGGCACTAATAAATATAGAACAGCTTTGAGACTTACATCTGTGAAGGAAACTCTTGTCGCAGGCTTTTACGACTGGTAGTGGGGTACACTGGTTGCAGTAAACTAGTATATACAGCGGGTCATGTTTCCACCATAACTAAGCCAAATATTAAAATATTATGCTGCAATTTGGACCAAACACTGAGTGAATTACACCAATAAAGGTGGAACAGCTTTGAGACGTACAGAGGAGTTAAACCCATGTCACATTGCTCTGTAACCTGCAATGGAGGGGTCTGGCTGCAATAAACCCATGTAGGCAGTGCGCCATTTTGGCGGCCTAACCAAGCCGAATATTGGGCTATAATGCTGCAACTTGGGCAAATTATTGGGGGAGTGGCACTAATAAATATAGAACAGCTTTGAGACTTACATCTGTGAAGGAAACTCTTGTCGCAGGCTTTTACGACTGGTAGTGGGGTACACTGGTTGCAGTAAACTAGTATATACAGCGGGTCATGTTTCCACCATAACTAAGCCAAATATTAAAATATTATGCTGCAATTTGGACCAAACACTGAGTGAATTACACCAATAAAGGTGGAACAGCTTTGAGACGTACAGAGGAGTTAAACCCATGTCACATTGCTCTGTAACCTGCAATGGAGGGGTCTGGCTGCAATAAACCCATGTAGGCAGTGCGCCATTGTGGCGGCCTAACCAAGCCAAATATTGGGCTATAATGCTGCAACTTGGGCAAATTATTGGGGGAGTGGCACTAATAAATATAGAACAGCTTTGAGACTTACATCTGTGAAGGAAACTCTTGTCGCAGGCTTTTACGACTGGTAGTGGGGTACACTGGTTGCAGTAAACTAGTATATACAGCGGGTCATGTTTCCACCATAACTAAGCCAAATATTAAAATATTATGCTGCAATTTGGACCAAACACTGAGTGAATTACACCAATAAAGGTGGAACAGCTTTGAGACGTACAGAGGAGTTAAACCCATGTCACATTGCTCTGTAACCTGCAATGGAGGGGTCTGGCTGCAATAAACCCATGTAGGCAGTGCGCCATTTTGGCGGCCTAACCAAGCCGAATATTGGGCTATAATGCTGCAACTTGGGCAAATTATTGGGGGAGTGGCACTAATAAATATAGAACAGCTTTGAGACTTACATCTGTGAAGGAAACTCTTGTCGCAGGCTTTTACGACTGGTAGTGGGGTACACTGGTTGCAGTAAACTAGTATATACAGCGGGTCATGTTTCCACCATAACTAAGCCAAATATTAAAATATTATGCTGCAATTTGGACCAAACACTGAGTGAATTACACCAATAAAGGTGGAACAGCTTTGAGACGTACAGAGGAGTTAAACCCATGTCACATTGCTCTGTAACCTGCAATGGAGGGGTCTGGCTGCAATAAACCCATGTAGGCAGTGCGCCATTGTGGCGGCCTAACCAAGCCAAATATTGGGCTATAATGCTGCAACTTGGGCAAATTATTGGGGGAGTGGCACTAATAAATATAGAACAGCTTTGAGACTTACATCTGTGAAGGAAACTCTTGTCGCAGGCTTTTACGACTGGTAGTGGGGTACACTGGTTGCAGTAAACTAGTATATACAGCGGGTCATGTTTCCACCATAACTAAGCCAAATATTAAAATATTATGCTGCAATTTGGACCAAACACTGAGTGAATTACACCAATAAAGGTGGAACAGCTTTGAGACGTACAGAGGAGTTAAACCCATGTCACATTGCTCTGTAACCTGCAATGGAGGGGTCTGGCTGCAATAAACCCATGTAGGCAGTGCGCCATTTTGGCGGCCTAACCAAGCCGAATATTGGGCTATAATGCTGCAACTTGGGCAAATTATTGGGGGAGTGGCACTAATAAATATAGAACAGCTTTGAGACTTACATCTGTGAAGGAAACTCTTGTCGCAGGCTTTTACGACTGGTAGTGGGGTACACTGGTTGCAGTAAACTAGTATATACAGCGGGTCATGTTTCCACCATAACTAAGCCAAATATTAAAATATTATGCTGCAATTTGGACCAAACACTGAGTGAATTACACCAATAAAGGTGGAACAGCTTTGAGACGTACAGAGGAGTTAAACCCATGTCACATTGCTCTGTAACCTGCAATGGAGGGGTCTGGCTGCAATAAACCCATGTAGGCAGTGCGCCATTTTGGCGGCCTAACCAAGCCGAATATTGGGCTATAATGCTGCAACTTGGGCAAATTATTGGGGGAGTGGCACTAATAAATATAGAACAGCTTTGAGACTTACATCTGTGAAGGAAACTCTTGTCGCAGGCTTTTACGACTGGTAGTGGGGTACACTGGTTGCAGTAAACTAGTATATACAGCGGGTCATGTTTCCACCATAACTAAGCCAAATATTAAAATATTATGCTGCAATTTGGACCAAACACTGAGTGAATTACACCAATAAAGGTGGAACAGCTTTGAGACGTACAGAAGAGTTAAACCCATGTCACATTGCTCTGTAACCTGCAATGGAGGGGTCTGGCTGCAATAAACCCATGTAGGCAGTGCGCCATTGTGGCGGCCTAACCAAGCCAAATATTGGGCTATAATGCTGCAACTTGGGCAAATTATTGGGGGAGTGGCACTAATAAATATAGAACAGCTTTGAGACTTACATCTGTGAAGGAAACTCTTGTCGCAGGCTTTTACGACTGGTAGTGGGGTACACTGGTTGCAGTAAACTAGTATATACAGCGGGTCATGTTTCCACCATAACTAAGCCAAATATTAAAATATTATGCTGCAATTTGGACCAAACACTGAGTGAATTACACCAATAAAGGTGGAACAGCTTTGAGACGTACAGAGGAGTTAAACCCATGTCACATTGCTCTGTAACCTGCAATGGAGGGGTCTGGCTGCAATAAACCCATGTAGGCAGTGCGCCATTTTGGCGGCCTAACCAAGCCGAATATTGGGCTATAATGCTGCAACTTGGGCAAATTATTGGGGGAGTGGCACTAATAAATATAGAACAGCTTTGAGACTTACATCTGTGAAGGAAACTCTTGTCGCAGGCTTTTACGACTGGTAGTGGGGTACACTGGTTGCAGTAAACTAGTATATACAGCGGGTCATGTTTCCACCATAACTAAGCCAAATATTAAAATATTATGCTGCAATTTGGACCAAACACTGAGTGAATTACACCAATAAAGGTGGAACAGCTTTGAGACGTACAGAGGAGTTAAACCCATGTCACATTGCTCTGTAACCTGCAATGGAGGGGTCTGGCTGCAATAAACCCATGTAGGCAGTGCGCCATTTTGGCGGCCTAACCAAGCCGAATATTGGGCTATAATGCTGCAACTTGGGCAAATTATTGGGGGAGTGGCACTAATAAATATAGAACAGCTTTGAGACTTACATCTGTGAAGGAAACTCTTGTCGCAGGATTTTACGACTGGTAGTGGGGTACACTGGTTGCAGTAAACTAGTATATACAGCGGGTCATGTTTCCACCATAACTAAGCCAAATATTAAAATATTATGCTGCAATTTGGACCAAACACTGAGTGAATTACACCAATAAAGGTGGAACAGCTTTGAGACGTACAGAAGAGTTAAACCCATGTCACATTGCTCTGTAACCTGCAATGGAGGGGTCTGGCTGCAATAAACCCATGTAGGCAGTGCGCCATTGTGGCGGCCTAACCAAGCCAAATATTGGGCTATAATGCTGCAACTTGGGCAAATTATTGGGGGAGTGGCACTAATAAATATAGAACAGCTTTGAGACTTACATCTGTGAAGGAAACTCTTGTCGCAGGCTTTTACGACTGGTAGTGGGGTACACTGGTTGCAGTAAACTAGTATATACAGCGGGTCATGTTTCCACCATAACTAAGCCAAATATTAAAATATTATGCTGCAATTTGGACCAAACACTGAGTGAATTACACCAATAAAGGTGGAACAGATTTGAGACGTACAGAGGAGTTAAACCCATGTCACATTGCTCTGTAACCTGCAATGGAGGGGTCTGGCTGCAATAAACCCATGTAGGCAGTGCGCCATTTTGGCGGCCTAACCAAGCCGAATATTGGGCTATAATGCTGCAACTTGGGCAAATTATTGGGGGAGTGGCACTAATAAATATAGAACAGCTTTGAGACTTACATCTGTGAAGGAAACTCTTGTCGCAGGCTTTTACGACTGGTAATGGGGTACACTGGTTGCAGTAAACTAGTATATACAGCGGGTCATGTTTCCACCATAACTAAGCCAAATATTAAAATATTATGCTGCAATTTGGACCAAACACTGAGTGAATTACACCAATAAAGGTGGAACAGCTTTGAGACGTACAGAAGAGTTAAACCCATGTCACATTGCTCTGTAACCTGCAATGGAGGGGTCTGGCTGCAATAAACCCATGTAGGCAGTGCGCCATTTTGGCGGCCTAACCAAGCCGAATATTGGGCTATAATGCTGCAACTTGGGCAAATTATTGGGGGAGTGGCACTAATAAATATAGAACAGCTTTGAGACTTACATCTGTGAAGGAACCTCTTGTCGCAGGATTTTACGACTGGTAGTGGGGTACACTGGTTGCAGTAAACTAGTATATACAGCGGGTCATGTTTCCACCATAACTAAGCCAAATATTAAAATATTATGCTGCAATTTGGACCAAACACTGAGTGAATTACACCAATAAAGGTGGAACAGCTTTGAGACGTACAGAGGAGTTAAACCCATGTCACATTGCTCTGTAACCTGCAATGGAGGGGTCTGGCTGCAATAAACCCATGTAGGCAGTGCGCCATTGTGGCGGCCTAACCAAGCCAAATATTGGGCTATAATGCTGCAACTTGGGCAAATTATTGGGGGAGTGGCACTAATAAATATAGAACAGCTTTGAGACTTACATCTGTGAAGGAAACTCTTGTCGCAGGCTTTTACGACTGGTAGTGGGGTACACTGGTTGCAGTAAACTAGTATATACAGCGGGTCATGTTTCCACCATAACTAAGCCAAATATTAAAATATTATGCTGCAATTTGGACCAAACACTGAGTGAATTACACCAATAAAGGTGGAACAGCTTTGAGACGTACAGAGGAGTTAAACCCATGTCACATTGCTCTGTAACCTGCAATGGAGGGGTCTGGCTGCAATAAACCCATGTAGGCAGTGCGCCATTTTGGCGGCCTAACCAAGCCGAATATTGGGCTATAATGCTGCAACTTGGGCAAATTATTGGGGGAGTGGCACTAATAAATATAGAACAGCTTTGAGACTTACATCTGTGAAGGAAACTCTTGTCGCAGGCTTTTACGACTGGTAGTGGGGTACACTGGTTGCAGTAAACTAGTATATACAGCGGGTCATGTTTCCACCATAACTAAGCCAAATATTAAAATATTATGCTGCAATTTGGACCAAACACTGAGTGAATTACACCAATAAAGGTGGAACAGCTTTGAGACGTACAGAGGAGTTAAACCCATGTCACATTGCTCTGTAACCTGCAATGGAGGGGTCTGGCTGCAATAAACCCATGTAGGCAGTGCGCCATTGTGGCGGCCTAACCAAGCCAAATATTGGGCTATAATGCTGCAACTTGGGCAAATTATTGGGGGAGTGGCACTAATAAATATAGAACAGCTTTGAGACTTACATCTGTGAAGGAAACTCTTGTCGCAGGCTTTTACGACTGGTAGTGGGGTACACTGGTTGCAGTAAACTAGTATATACAGCGGGTCATGTTTCCACCATAACTAAGCCAAATATTAAAATATTATGCTGCAATTTGGACCAAACACTGAGTGAATTACACCAATAAAGGTGGAACAGCTTTGAGACGTACAGAGGAGTTAAACCCATGTCACATTGCTCTGTAACCTGCAATGGAGGGGTCTGGCTGCAATAAACCCATGTAGGCAGTGCGCCATTTTGGCGGCCTAACCAAGCCGAATATTGGGCTATAATGCTGCAACTTGGGCAAATTATTGGGGGAGTGGCACTAATAAATATAGAACAGCTTTGAGACTTACATCTGTGAAGGAAACTCTTGTCGCAGGCTTTTACGACTGGTAGTGGGGTACACTGGTTGCAGTAAACTAGTATATACAGCGGGTCATGTTTCCACCATAACTAAGCCAAATATTAAAATATTATGCTGCAATTTGGACCAAACACTGAGTGAATTACACCAATAAAGGTGGAACAGCTTTGAGACGTACAGAGGAGTTAAACCCATGTCACATTGCTCTGTAACCTGCAATGGAGGGGTCTGGCTGCAATAAACCCATGTAGGCAGTGCGCCATTTTGGCGGCCTAACCAAGCCGAATATTGGGCTATAATGCTGCAACTTGGGCAAATTATTGGGGGAGTGGCACTAATAAATATAGAACAGCTTTGAGACTTACATCTGTGAAGGAAACTCTTGTCGCAGGCTTTTACGACTGGTAGTGGGGTACACTGGTTGCAGTAAACTAGTATATACAGCGGGTCATGTTTCCACCATAACTAAGCCAAATATTAAAATATTATGCTGCAATTTGGACCAAACACTGAGTGAATTACACCAATAAAGGTGGAACAGCTTTGAGACGTACAGAGGAGTTAAACCCATGTCACATTGCTCTGTAACCTGCAATGGAGGGGTCTGGCTGCAATAAACCCATGTAGGCAGTGCGCCATTTTGGCGGCCTAACCAAGCCGAATATTGGGCTATAATGCTGCAACTTGGGCAAATTATTGGGGGAGTGGCACTAATAAATATAGAACAGCTTTGAGACTTACATCTGTGAAGGAAACTCTTGTCGCAGGCTTTTACGACTGGTAGTGGGGTACACTGGTTGCAGTAAACTAGTATATACAGCGGGTCATGTTTCCACCATAACTAAGCCAAATATTAAAATATTATGCTGCAATTTGGACCAAACACTGAGTGAATTACACCAATAAAGGTGGAACAGCTTTGAGACGTACAGAGGAGTTAAACCCATGTCACATTGCTCTGTAACCTGCAATGGAGGGGTCTGGCTGCAATAAACCCATGTAGGCAGTGCGCCATTTTGGCGGCCTAACCAAGCCGAATATTGGGCTATAATGCTGCAACTTGGGCAAATTATTGGGGGAGTGGCACTAATAAATATAGAACAGCTTTGAGACTTACATCTGTGAAGGAAACTCTTGTCGCAGGCTTTTACGACTGGTAGTGGGGTACACTGGTTGCAGTAAACTAGTATATACAGCGGGTCATGTTTCCACCATAACTAAGCCAAATATTAAAATATTATGCTGCAATTTGGACCAAACACTGAGTGAATTACACCAATAAAGGTGGAACAGCTTTGAGACGTACAGAGGAGTTAAACCCATGTCACATTGCTCTGTAACCTGCAATGGAGGGGTCTGGCTGCAATAAACCCATGTAGGCAGTGCGCCATTTTGGCGGCCTAACCAAGCCGAATATTGGGCTATAATGCTGCAACTTGGGCAAATTATTGGGGGAGTGGCACTAATAAATATAGAACAGCTTTGAGACTTACATCTGTGAAGGAAACTATTGTCGCAGGCTTTTACGACTGGTAGTGGGGTACACTGGTTGCAGTAAACTAGTACATACAGCGGGTCATGTTTCCACCATAACTAAGCCAAATATTAAAATATTATGCTGCAATTTGGACCAAACACTGAGTGAATTACACCAATAAAGGTGGAACAGCTTTGAGACGTACAGAGGAGTTAAACCCATGTCACATTGCTCTGTAACCTGCAATGGAGGGGTCTGGCTGCAATAAACCCATGTAGGCAGTGCGCCATTTTGGCGGCCTAACCAAGCCAAATATTGGGCTATAATGCTGCAACTTGGGCAAATTATTGGGGGAGTGGCACTAATAAATATAGAACAGCTTTGAGACTTACATCTGTGAAGGAAACTCTTGTCGCAGGCTTTTACGACTGGTAGTGGGGTACACTGGTTGCAGTAAACTAGTATATACAGCGGGTCATGTTTCCACCATAACTAAGCCAAATATTAAAATATTATGCTGCAATTTGGACCAAACACTGAGTGAATTACACCAATAAAGGTGGAACAGCTTTGAGACGTACAGAGGAGTTAAACCCATGTCACATTGCTCTGTAACCTGCAATGGAGGGGTCTGGCTGCAATAAACCCATGTAGGCAGTGCGCCATTTTGGCGGCCTAACCAAGCCGAATATTGGGCTATAATGCTGCAACTTGGGCAAATTATTGGGGGAGTGGCACTAATAAATATAGAACAGCTTTGAGACTTACATCTGTGAAGGAAACTATTGTCGCAGGCTTTTACGACTGGTAGTGGGGTACACTGGTTGCAGTAAACTAGTACATACAGCGGGTCATGTTTCCACCATAACTAAGCCAAATATTAAAATATTATGCTGCAATTTGGACCAAACACTGAGTGAATTACACCAATAAAGGTGGAACAGCTTTGAGACGTACAGAGGAGTTAAACCCATGTCACATTGCTCTGTAACCTGCAATGGAGGGGTCTGGCTGCAATAAACCCATGTAGGCAGTGTGCCATTTTGGCGACCTAACCAAGCCGAATATTGGGCTATAATGCTGCAACTTGGGCAAATTATTGGGGGAGTGGCACTAATAAATATAGAACAGCTTTGAGACTTACATCTGTGAAGGAAACTCTTGTCGCAGGCTTTTACGACTGGTAGTGGGGTACACTGGTTGCAGTAAACTAGTATATACAGCGGGTCATGTTTCCACCATAACTAAGCCAAATATTAAAATATTATGCTGCAATTTGGACCAAACACTGAGTGAATTACACCAATAAAGGTGGAACAGCTTTGAGACGTACAGAGGAGTTAAACCCATGTCACATTGCTCTGTAACCTGCAATGGAGGGGTCTGGCTGCAATAAACCCATGTAGGCAGTGCGCCATTTTGGCGGCCTAACCAAGCCAAATATTGGGCTATAATGCTGCAACTTGGGCAAATTATTGGGGGAGTGGCACTAATAAATATAGAACAGCTTTGAGACTTACATCTGTGAAGGAAACTCTTGTCGCAGGCTTTTACGACTGGTAGTGGGGTACACTGGTTGCAGTAAACTAGTATATACAGCGGGTCATGTTTCCACCATAACTAAGCCAAATATTAAAATATTATGCTGCAATTTGGACCAAACACTGAGTGAATTACACCAATAAAGGTGGAACAGCTTTGAGACGTACAGAGGAGTTAAACCCATGTCACATTGCTCTGTAACCTGCAATGGAGGGGTCTGGCTGCAATAAACCCATGTAGGCAGTGCGCCATTTTGGCGGCCTAACCAAGCCGAATATTGGGCTATAATGCTGCAACTTGGGCAAATTATTGGGGGAGTGGCACTAATAAATATAGAACAGCTTTGAGACTTACATCTGTGAAGGAAACTCTTGTCGCAGGCTTTTACGACTGGTAGTGGGGTACACTGGTTGCAGTAAACTAGTACATACAGCGGGTCATGTTTCCACCATAACTAAGCCAAATATTAAAATATTATGCTGCAATTTGGACCAAACACTGAGTGAATTACACCAATAAAGGTGGAACAGCTTTGAGACGTACAGAGGAGTTAAACCCATGTCACATTGCTCTGTAACCTGCAATGGAGGGGTCTGGCTGCAATAAACCCATGTAGGCAGTGCGCCATTGTGGCGGCCTAACCAAGCCAAATATTGGGCTATAATGCTGCAACTTGGGCAAATTATTGGGGGAGTGGCACTAATAAATATAGAACAGCTTTGAGACTTACATCTGTGAAGGAAACTCTTGTCGCAGGCTTTTACGACTGGTAGTGGGGTACACTGGTTGCAGTAAACTAGTATATACAGCGGGTCATGTTTCCACCATAACTAAGCCAAATATTAAAATATTATGCTGCAATTTGGACCAAACACTGAGTGAATTACACCAATAAAGGTGGAACAGCTTTGAGACGTACAGAGGAGTTAAACCCATGTCACATTGCTCTGTAACCTGCAATGGAGGGGTCTGGCTGCAATAAACCCATGTAGGCAGTGCGCCATTTTGGCGGCCTAACCAAGCCGAATATTGGGCTATAATGCTGCAACTTGGGCAAATTATTGGGGGAGTGGCACTAATAAATATAGAACAGCTTTGAGACTTACATCTGTGAAGGAAACTCTTGTCGCAGGCTTTTACGACTGGTAGTGGGGTACACTGGTTGCAGTAAACTAGTATATACAGCGGGTCATGTTTCCACCATAACTAAGCCAAATATTAAAATATTATGCTGCAATTTGGACCAAACACTGAGTGAATTACACCAATAAAGGTGGAACAGCTTTGAGACGTACAGAGGAGTTAAACCCATGTCACATTGCTCTGTAACCTGCAATGGAGGGGTCTGGCTGCAATAAACCCATGTAGGCAGTGCGCCATTTTGGCGGCCTAACCAAGCCGAATATTGGGCTATAATGCTGCAACTTGGGCAAATTATTGGGGGAGTGGCACTAATAAATATAGAACAGCTTTGAGACTTACATCTGTGAAGGAAACTCTTGTCGCAGGCTTTTACGACTGGTAGTGGGGTACACTGGTTGCAGTAAACTAGTATATACAGCGGGTCATGTTTCCACCATAACTAAGCCAAATATTAAAATATTATGCTGCAATTTGGACCAAACACTGAGTGAATTACACCAATAAAGGTGGAACAGCTTTGAGACGTACAGAGGAGTTAAAAGGGGCCACGGTGGCAGAGTGGTAACACTCTCGCCTCCCACCTCTGAGGTCGGGGGTTCGATCCCCGTGACGGCCTTAAGTGGGAAAGCTGGTAGTTGCTTGCCGTTGGTCGGCAGTTTACAGTACACAACCCTAGCGAACTCTATGTACTGGTTTCCTCTGCCCTTCCAACTACCCGTCGTGATATGACCTGTACAGTGTTGAAAGCGACGTAAAACCCCAAATAAATAAATAAATAAATAAATAAATAAATACAGAGGAGTTAAACCCATGTCACATTGATCTGTAACCTGCAATGGAGGGATCTGGCTGCAATAAACCCATGTAGGCAGTGCGCCATTTTGGCGGCCTAACCAAGCCAAATATTGGGCTATAATGCTGCAACTTGGGCAAATTATTGGGGGAGTGGCACTAATAAATATAGAACAGCTTTGAGACTTACATCTGTGAAGGAAACTCTTGTCGCAGGCTTTTACGACTGGTAGTGGGGTACACTGGTTGCAGTAAACTAGTATATACAGCGGGTCATGTTTCCACCATAACTAAGCCAAATATTAAAATATTATGCTGCAATTTGGACCAAACACTGAGTGAATTACACCAATAAAGGTGGAACAGCTTTGAGACGTACAGAGGAGTTAAACCCATGTCACATTGCTCTGTAACCTGCAATGGAGGGGTCTGGCTGCAATAAACCCATGTAGGCAGTGCGCCATTTTGGCGGCCTAACCAAGCCGAATATTGGGCTATAATGCTGCAACTTGGGCAAATTATTGGGGGAGTGGCACTAATAAATATAGAACAGCTTTGAGACTTACATCTGTGAAGGAAACTCTTGTCGCAGGCTTTTACGACTGGTAGTGGGGTACACTGGTTGCAGTAAACTAGTATATACAGCGGGTCATGTTTCCACCATAACTAAGCCAAATATTAAAATATTATGCTGCAATTTGGACCAAACACTGAGTGAATTACACCAATAAAGGTGGAACAGCTTTGAGACGTACAGAGGAGTTAAACCCATGTCACATTGCTCTGTAACCTGCAATGGAGGGGTCTGGCTGCAATAAACCCATGTAGGCAGTGCGCCATTTTGGCGGCCTAACCAAGCCAAATATTGGGCTATAATGCTGCAACTTGGGCAAATTATTGGGGGAGTGGCACTAATAAATATAGAACAGCTTTGAGACTTACATCTGTGAAGGAAACTCTTGTCGCAGGCTTTTACGACTGGTAGTGGGGTACACTGGTTGCAGTAAACTAGTATATACAGCGGGTCATGTTTCCACCATAACTAAGCCAAATATTAAAATATTATGCTGCAATTTGGACCAAACACTGAGTGAATTACACCAATAAAGGTGGAACAGCTTTGAGACGTACAGAGGAGTTAAACCCATGTCACATTGCTCTGTAACCTGCAATGGAGGGGTCTGGCTGCAATAAACCCATGTAGGCAGTGCGCCATTTTGGCGGCCTAACCAAGCCGAATATTGGGCTATAATGCTGCAACTTGGGCAAATTATTGGGGGAGTGGCACTAATAAATATAGAACAGCTTTGAGACTTACATCTGTGAAGGAAACTATTGTCGCAGGCTTTTACGACTGGTAGTGGGGTACACTGGTTGCAGTAAACTAGTACATACAGCGGGTCATGTTTCCACCATAACTAAGCCAAATATTAAAATATTATGCTGCAATTTGGACCAAACACTGAGTGAATTACACCAATAAAGGTGGAACAGCTTTGAGACGTACAGAGGAGTTAAACCCATGTCACATTGCTCTGTAACCTGCAATGGAGGGGTCTGGCTGCAATAAACCCATGTAGGCAGTGTGCCATTTTGGCGGCCTAACCAAGCCGAATATTGGGCTATAATGCTGCAACTTGGGCAAATTATTGGGGGAGTGGCACTAATAAATATAGAACAGCTTTGAGACTTACATCTGTGAAGGAAACTCTTGTCGCAGGCTTTTACGACTGGTAGTGGGGTACACTGGTTGCAGTAAACTAGTATATACAGCGGGTCATGTTTCCACCATAACTAAGCCAAATATTAAAATATTATGCTGCAATTTGGACCAAACACTGAGTGAATTACACCAATAAAGGTGGAACAGCTTTGAGACGTACAGAGGAGTTAAACCCATGTCACATTGCTCTGTAACCTGCAATGGAGGGGTCTGGCTGCAATAAACCCATGTAGGCAGTGCGCCATTTTGGCGGCCTAACCAAGCCAAATATTGGGCTATAATGCTGCAACTTGGGCAAATTATTGGGGGAGTGGCACTAATAAATATAGAACAGCTTTGAGACTTACATCTGTGAAGGAAACTCTTGTCGCAGGCTTTTACGACTGGTAGTGGGGTACACTGGTTGCAGTAAACTAGTATATACAGCGGGTCATGTTTCCACCATAACTAAGCCAAATATTAAAATATTATGCTGCAATTTGGACCAAACACTGAGTGAATTACACCAATAAAGGTGGAACAGCTTTGAGACGTACAGAGGAGTTAAACCCATGTCACATTGCTCTGTAACCTGCAATGGAGGGGTCTGGCTGCAATAAACCCATGTAGGCAGTGCGCCATTTTGGCGGCCTAACCAAGCCGAATATTGGGCTATAATGCTGCAACTTGGGCAAATTATTGGGGGAGTGGCACTAATAAATATAGAACAGCTTTGAGACTTACATCTGTGAAGGAAACTCTTGTCGCAGGCTTTTACGACTGGTAGTGGGGTACACTGGTTGCAGTAAACTAGTATATACAGCGGGTCATGTTTCCACCATAACTAAGCCAAATATTAAAATATTATGCTGCAATTTGGACCAAACACTGAGTGAATTACACCAATAAAGGTGGAACAGCTTTGAGACGTACAGAGGAGTTAAACCCATGTCACATTGCTCTGTAACCTGCAATGGAGGGGTCTGGCTGCAATAAACCCATGTAGGCAGTGCGCCATTTTGGCGGCCTAACCAAGCCAAATATTGGGCTATAATGCTGCAACTTGGGCAAATTATTGGGGGAGTGGCACTAATAAATATAGAACAGCTTTGAGACTTACATCTGTGAAGGAAACTCTTGTCGCAGGCTTTTACGACTGGTAGTGGGGTACACTGGTTGCAGTAAACTAGTATATACAGCGGGTCATGTTTCCACCATAACTAAGCCAAATATTAAAATATTATGCTGCAATTTGGACCAAACACTGAGTGAATTACACCAATAAAGGTGGAACAGCTTTGAGACGTACAGAGGAGTTAAACCCATGTCACATTGCTCTGTAACCTGCAATGGAGGGGTCTGGCTGCAATAAACCCATGTAGGCAGTGCGCCATTTTGGCGGCCTAACCAAGCCGAATATTGGGCTATAATGCTGCAACTTGGGCAAATTATTGGGGGAGTGGCACTAATAAATATAGAACAGCTTTGAGACTTACATCTGTGAAGGAAACTATTGTCGCAGGCTTTTACGACTGGTAGTGGGGTACACTGGTTGCAGTAAACTAGTACATACAGCGGGTCATGTTTCCACCATAACTAAGCCAAATATTAAAATATTATGCTGCAATTTGGACCAAACACTGAGTGAATTACACCAATAAAGGTGGAACAGCTTTGAGACGTACAGAGGAGTTAAACCCATGTCACATTGCTCTGTAACCTGCAATGGAGGGGTCTGGCTGCAATAAACCCATGTAGGCAGTGTGCCATTTTGGCGGCCTAACCAAGCCGAATATTGGGCTATAATGCTGCAACTTGGGCAAATTATTGGGGGAGTGGCACTAATAAATATAGAACAGCTTTGAGACTTACATCTGTGAAGGAAACTCTTGTCGCAGGCTTTTACGACTGGTAGTGGGGTACACTGGTTGCAGTAAACTAGTATATACAGCGGGTCATGTTTCCACCATAACTAAGCCAAATATTAAAATATTATGCTGCAATTTGGACCAAACACTGAGTGAATTACACCAATAAAGGTGGAACAGCTTTGAGACGTACAGAGGAGTTAAACCCATGTCACATTGCTCTGTAACCTGCAATGGAGGGGTCTGGCTGCAATAAACCCATGTAGGCAGTGCGCCATTTTGGCGGCCTAACCAAGCCAAATATTGGGCTATAATGCTGCAACTTGGGCAAATTATTGGGGGAGTGGCACTAATAAATATAGAACAGCTTTGAGACTTACATCTGTGAAGGAAACTCTTGTCGCAGGCTTTTACGACTGGTAGTGGGGTACACTGGTTGCAGTAAACTAGTATATACAGCGGGTCATGTTTCCACCATAACTAAGCCAAATATTAAAATATTATGCTGCAATTTGGACCAAACACTGAGTGAATTACACCAATAAAGGTGGAACAGCTTTGAGACGTACAGAGGAGTTAAACCCATGTCACATTGCTCTGTAACCTGCAATGGAGGGGTCTGGCTGCAATAAACCCATGTAGGCAGTGCGCCATTTTGGCGGCCTAACCAAGCCGAATATTGGGCTATAATGCTGCAACTTGGGCAAATTATTGGGGGAGTGGCACTAATAAATATAGAACAGCTTTGAGACTTACATCTGTGAAGGAAACTCTTGTCGCAGGCTTTTACGACTGGTAGTGGGGTACACTGGTTGCAGTAAACTAGTACATACAGCGGGTCATGTTTCCACCATAACTAAGCCAAATATTAAAATATTATGCTGCAATTTGGACCAAACACTGAGTGAATTACACCAATAAAGGTGGAACAGCTTTGAGACGTACAGAGGAGTTAAACCCATGTCACATTGCTCTGTAACCTGCAATGGAGGGGTCTGGCTGCAATAAACCCATGTAGGCAGTGCGCCATTGTGGCGGCCTAACCAAGCCAAATATTGGGCTATAATGCTGCAACTTGGGCAAATTATTGGGGGAGTGGCACTAATAAATATAGAACAGCTTTGAGACTTACATCTGTGAAGGAAACTCTTGTCGCAGGCTTTTACGACTGGTAGTGGGGTACACTGGTTGCAGTAAACTAGTATATACAGCGGGTCATGTTTCCACCATAACTAAGCCAAATATTAAAATATTATGCTGCAATTTGGACCAAACACTGAGTGAATTACACCAATAAAGGTGGAACAGCTTTGAGACGTACAGAGGAGTTAAACCCATGTCACATTGCTCTGTAACCTGCAATGGAGGGGTCTGGCTGCAATAAACCCATGTAGGCAGTGCGCCATTTTGGCGGCCTAACCAAGCCGAATATTGGGCTATAATGCTGCAACTTGGGCAAATTATTGGGGGAGTGGCACTAATAAATATAGAACAGCTTTGAGACTTACATCTGTGAAGGAAACTCTTGTCGCAGGCTTTTACGACTGGTAGTGGGGTACACTGGTTGCAGTAAACTAGTATATACAGCGGGTCATGTTTCCACCATAACTAAGCCAAATATTAAAATATTATGCTGCAATTTGGACCAAACACTGAGTGAATTACACCAATAAAGGTGGAACAGCTTTGAGACGTACAGAGGAGTTAAACCCATGTCACATTGCTCTGTAACCTGCAATGGAGGGGTCTGGCTGCAATAAACCCATGTAGGCAGTGCGCCATTTTGGCGGCCTAACCAAGCCGAATATTGGGCTATAATGCTGCAACTTGGGCAAATTATTGGGGGAGTGGCACTAATAAATATAGAACAGCTTTGAGACTTACATCTGTGAAGGAAACTCTTGTCGCAGGCTTTTACGACTGGTAGTGGGGTACACTGGTTGCAGTAAACTAGTATATACAGCGGGTCATGTTTCCACCATAACTAAGCCAAATATTAAAATATTATGCTGCAATTTGGACCAAACACTGAGTGAATTACACCAATAAAGGTGGAACAGCTTTGAGACGTACAGAGGAGTTAAACCCATGTCACATTGCTCTGTAACCTGCAATGGAGGGGTCTGGCTGCAATAAACCCATGTAGGCAGTGCGCCATTTTGGCGGCCTAACCAAGCCGAATATTGGGCTATAATGCTGCAACTTGGGCAAATTATTGGGGGAGTGGCACTAATAAATATAGAACAGCTTTGAGACTTACATCTGTGAAGGAAGCTCTTGTCGCAGGCTTTTACGACTGGTAGTGGGGTACACTGGTTGCAGTAAACTAGTATATACAGCGGGTCATGTTTCCACCATAACTAAGCCAAATATTAAAATATTATGCTGCAATTTGGACCAAACACTGAGTGAATTACACCAATAAAGGTGGAACAGCTTTGAGACGTACAGAGGAGTTAAACCCATGTCACATTGCTCTGTAACCTGCAATGGAGGGGTCTGGCTGCAATAAACCCATGTAGGCAGTGCGCCATTTTGGCGGCCTAACCAAGCCGAATATTGGGCTATAATGCTGCAACTTGGGCAAATTATTGGGGGAGTGGCACTAATAAATATAGAACAGCTTTGAGACTTACATCTGTGAAGGAAGCTCTTGTCGCAGGCTTTTACGACTGGTAGTGGGGTACACTGGTTGCAGTAAACTAGTATATACAGCGGGTCATGTTTCCACCATAACTAAGCCAAATATTAAAATATTATGCTGCAATTTGGACCAAACACTGAGTGAATTACACCAATAAAGGTGGAACAGCTTTGAGACGTACAGAGGAGTTAAACCCATGTCACATTGCTCTGTAACCTGCAATGGAGGGGTCTGGCTGCAATAAACCCATGTAGGCAGTGCGCCATTTTGGCGGCCTAACCAAGCCAAATATTGGGCTATAATGCTGCAACTTGGGCAAATTATTGGGGGAGTGGCACTAATAAATATACAACAGCTTTGAGACTTACATCTGTGAAGGAAACTCTTGTCGCAGGCTTTTACGACTGGTAGTGGGGTACACTGGTTGCAGTAAACTAGTATATACAGCGGGTCATGTTTCCACCATAACTAAGCCAAATATTAAAATATTATGCTGCAATTTGGACCAAACACTGAGTGAATTACACCAATAAAGGTGGAACAGCTTTGAGACGTACAGAGGAGTTAAACCCATGTCACATTGCTCTGTAACCTGCAATGGAGGGGTCTGGCTGCAATAAACCCATGTAGGCAGTGCGCCATTTTGGCGGCCTAACCAAGCCGAATATTGGGCTATAATGCTGCAACTTGGGCAAATTATTGGGGGAGTGGCACTAATAAATATAGAACAGCTTTGAGACTTACATCTGTGAAGGAAACTATTGTCGCAGGCTTTTACGACTGGTAGTGGGGTACACTGGTTGCAGTAAACTAGTACATACAGCAGGTCATGTTTCCACCATAACTAAGCCAAATATTAAAATATTATGCTGCAATTTGGACCAAACACTGAGTGAATTACACCAATAAAGGTGGAACAGCTTTGAGACGTACAGAGGAGTTAAACCCATGTCACATTGCTCTGTAACCTGCAATGGAGGGGTCTGGCTGCAATAAACCCATGTAGGCAGTGCGCCATTTTGGCGGCCTAACCAAGCCGAATATTGGGCTATAATGCTGCAACTTGGGCAAATTATTGGGGGAGTGGCACTAATAAATATAGAACAGCTTTGAGACTTACATCTGTGAAGGAAGCTCTTGTCGCAGGCTTTTACGACTGGTAGTGGGGTACACTGGTTGCAGTAAACTAGTATATACAGCGGGTCATGTTTCCACCATAACTAAGCCAAATATTAAAATATTATGCTGCAATTTGGACCAAACACTGAGTGAATTACACCAATAAAGGTGGAACAGCTTTGAGACGTACAGAGGAGTTAAACCCATGTCACATTGCTCTGTAACCTGCAATGGAGGGGTCTGGCTGCAATAAACCCATGTAGGCAGTGCGCCATTTTGGCGGCCTAACCAAGCCAAATATTGGGCTATAATGCTGCAACTTGGGCAAATTATTGGGGGAGTGGCACTAATAAATATACAACAGCTTTGAGACTTACATCTGTGAAGGAAACTCTTGTCGCAGGCTTTTACGACTGGTAGTGGGGTACACTGGTTGCAGTAAACTAGTATATACAGCGGGTCATGTTTCCACCATAACTAAGCCAAATATTAAAATATTATGCTGCAATTTGGACCAAACACTGAGTGAATTACACCAATAAAGGTGGAACAGCTTTGAGACGTACAGAGGAGTTAAACCCATGTCACATTGCTCTGTAACCTGCAATGGAGGGGTCTGGCTGCAATAAACCCATGTAGGCAGTGCGCCATTTTGGCGGCCTAACCAAGCCGAATATTGGGCTATAATGCTGCAACTTGGGCAAATTATTGGGGGAGTGGCACTAATAAATATAGAACAGCTTTGAGACTTACATCTGTGAAGGAAACTATTGTCGCAGGCTTTTACGACTGGTAGTGGGGTACACTGGTTGCAGTAAACTAGTACATACAGCAGGTCATGTTTCCACCATAACTAAGCCAAATATTAAAATATTATGCTGCAATTTGGACCAAACACTGAGTGAATTACACCAATAAAGGTGGAACAGCTTTGAGACGTACAGAGGAGTTAAACCCATGTCACATTGCTCTGTAACCTGCAATGGAGGGGTCTGGCTGCAATAAACCCATGTAGGCAGTGCGCCATTGTGGCGGCCTAACCAAGCCAAATATTGGGCTATAATGCTGCAACTTGGGCAAATTATTGGGGGAGTGGCACTAATAAATATAGAACAGCTTTGAGACTTACATCTGTGAAGGAAGCTCTTGTCGCAGGCTTTTACGACTGGTAGTGGGGTACACTGGTTGCAGTAAACTAGTATATACAGCGGGTCATGTTTCCACCATAACTAAGCCAAATATTAAAATATTATGCTGCAATTTGGACCAAACACTGAGTGAATTACACCAATAAAGGTGGAACAGCTTTGAGACGTACAGAGGAGTTAAACCCATGTCACATTGCTCTGTAACCTGCAATGGAGGGGTCTGGCTGCAATAAACCCATGTAGGCAGTGCGCCATTTTGGCGGCCTAACCAAGCCAAATATTGGGCTATAATGCTGCAACTTGGGCAAATTATTGGGGGAGTGGCACTAATAAATACAGAACAGCTTTGAGACTTACATCTGTGAAGGAAACTCTTGTCGCAGGCTTTTACGACTGGTAGTGGGGTACACTGGTTGCAGTAAACTAGTATATACAGCGGGTCATGTTTCCACCATAACTAAGCCAAATATTAAAATATTATGCTGCAATTTGGACCAAACACTGAGTGAATTACACCAATAAAGGTGGAACAGCTTTGAGACGTACAGAGGAGTTAAACCCATGTCACATTGCTCTGTAACCTGCAATGGAGGGGTCTGGCTGCAATAAACCCATGTAGGCAGTGCGCCATTTTGGCGGCCTAACCAAGCCGAATATTGGGCTATAATGCTGCAACTTGGGCAAATTATTGGGGGAGTGGCACTAATAAATATAGAACAGCTTTGAGACTTACATCTGTGAAGGAAACTATTGTCGCAGGCTTTTACGACTGGTAGTGGGGTACACTGGTTGCAGTAAACTAGTACATACAGCGGGTCATGTTTCCACCATAACTAAGCCAAATATTAAAATATTATGCTGCAATTTGGACCAAACACTGAGTGAATTACACCAATAAAGGTGGAACAGCTTTGAGACGTACAGAGGAGTTAAACCCATGTCACATTGCTCTGTAACCTGCAATGGAGGGGTCTGGCTGCAATAAACCCATGTAGGCAGTGCGCCATTGTGGCGGCCTAACCAAGCCAAATATTGGGCTATAATGCTGCAACTTGGGCAAATTATTGGGGGAGTGGCACTAATAAATATAGAACAGCTTTGAGACTTACATCTGTGAAGGAAACTCTTGTCGCAGGCTTTTACGACTGGTAGTGGGGTACACTGGTTGCAGTAAACTAGTATATACAGCGGGTCATGTTTCCACCATAACTAAGCCAAATATTAAAATATTATGCTGCAATTTGGACCAAACACTGAGTGAATTACACCAATAAAGGTGGAACAGCTTTGAGACGTACAGAGGAGTTAAACCCATGTCACATTGCTCTGTAACCTGCAATGGAGGGGTCTGGCTGCAATAAACCCATGTAGGCAGTGCGCCATTTTGGCGGCCTAACCAAGCCGAATATTGGGCTATAATGCTGCAACTTGGGCAAATTATTGGGGGAGTGGCACTAATAAATATAGAACAGCTTTGAGACTTACATCTGTGAAGGAAACTCTTGTCGCAGGCTTTTACGACTGGTAGTGGGGTACACTGGTTGCAGTAAACTAGTATATACAGCGGGTCATGTTTCCACCATAACTAAGCCAAATATTAAAATATTATGCTGCAATTTGGACCAAACACTGAGTGAATTACACCAATAAAGGTGGAACAGCTTTGAGACGTACAGAGGAGTTAAACCCATGTCACATTGCTCTGTAACCTGCAATGGAGGGGTCTGGCTGCAATAAACCCATGTAGGCAGTGCGCCATTTTGGCGGCCTAACCAAGCCGAATATTGGGCTATAATGCTGCAACTTGGGCAAATTATTGGGGGAGTGGCACTAATAAATATAGAACAGCTTTGAGACTTACATCTGTGAAGGAAACTCTTGTCGCAGGCTTTTACGACTGGTAGTGGGGTACACTGGTTGCAGTAAACTAGTATATACAGCGGGTCATGTTTCCACCATAACTAAGCCAAATATTAAAATATTATGCTGCAATTTGGACCAAACACTGAGTGAATTACACCAATAAAGGTGGAACAGCTTTGAGACGTACAGAGGAGTTAAACCCATGTCACATTGCTCTGTAACCTGCAATGGAGGGGTCTGGCTGCAATAAACCCATGTAGGCAGTGCGCCATTTTGGCGGCCTAACCAAGCCGAATATTGGGCTATAATGCTGCAACTTGGGCAAATTATTGGGGGAGTGGCACTAATAAATATAGAACAGCTTTGAGACTTACATCTGTGAAGGAAACTCTTGTCGCAGGCTTTTACGACTGGTAGTGGGGTACACTGGTTGCAGTAAACTAGTATATACAGCGGGTCATGTTTCCACCATAACTAAGCCAAATATTAAAATATTATGCTGCAATTTGGACCAAACACTGAGTGAATTACACCAATAAAGGTGGAACAGCTTTGAGACGTACAGAGGAGTTAAACCCATGTCACATTGCTCTGTAACCTGCAATGGAGGGGTCTGGCTGCAATAAACCCATGTAGGCAGTGCGCCATTTTGGCGGCCTAACCAAGCCAAATATTGGGCTATAATGCTGCAACTTGGGCAAATTATTGGGGGAGTGGCACTAATAAATATAGAACAGCTTTGAGACTTACATCTGTGAAGGAAACTCTTGTCGCAGGCTTTTACGACTGGTAGTGGGGTACACTGGTTGCAGTAAACTAGTATATACAGCGGGTCATGTTTCCACCATAACTAAGCCAAATATTAAAATATTATGCTGCAATTTGGACCAAACACTGAGTGAATTACACCAATAAAGGTGGAACAGCTTTGAGACGTACAGAGGAGTTAAACCCATGTCACATTGCTCTGTAACCTGCAATGGAGGGGTCTGGCTGCAATAAACCCATGTAGGCAGTGCGCCATTTTGGCGGCCTAACCAAGCCGAATATTGGGCTATAATGCTGCAACTTGGGCAAATTATTGGGGGAGTGGCACTAATAAATATAGAACAGCTTTGAGACTTACATCTGTGAAGGAAACTCTTGTCGCAGGCTTTTACGACTGGTAGTGGGGTACACTGGTTGCAGTAAACTAGTATATACAGCGGGTCATGTTTCCACCATAACTAAGCCAAATATTAAAATATTATGCTGCAATTTGGACCAAACACTGAGTGAATTACACCAATAAAGGTGGAACAGCTTTGAGACGTACAGAGGAGTTAAACCCATGTCACATTGCTCTGTAACCTGCAATGGAGGGGTCTGGCTGCAATAAACCCATGTAGGCAGTGCGCCATTTTGGCGGCCTAACCAAGCCGAATATTGGGCTATAATGCTGCAACTTGGGCAAATTATTGGGGGAGTGGCACTAATAAATATAGAACAGCTTTGAGACTTACATCTGTGAAGGAAGCTCTTGTCGCAGGCTTTTACGACTGGTAGTGGGGTACACTGGTTGCAGTAAACTAGTATATACAGCGGGTCATGTTTCCACCATAACTAAGCCAAATATTAAAATATTATGCTGCAATTTGGACCAAACACTGAGTGAATTACACCAATAAAGGTGGAACAGCTTTGAGACGTACAGAGGAGTTAAACCCATGTCACATTGCTCTGTAACCTGCAATGGAGGGGTCTGGCTGCAATAAACCCATGTAGGCAGTGCGCCATTTTGGCGGCCTAACCAAGCCGAATATTGGGCTATAATGCTGCAACTTGGGCAAATTATTGGGGGAGTGGCACTAATAAATATAGAACAGCTTTGAGACTTACATCTGTGAAGGAAACTCTTGTCGCAGGCTTTTACGACTGGTAGTGGGGTACACTGGTTGCAGTAAACTAGTATATACAGCGGGTCATGTTTCCACCATAACTAAGCCAAATATTAAAATATTATGCTGCAATTTGGACCAAACACTGAGTGAATTACACCAATAAAGGTGGAACAGCTTTGAGACGTACAGAGGAGTTAAACCCATGTCACATTGCTCTGTAACCTGCAATGGAGGGGTCTGGCTGCAATAAACCCATGTAGGCAGTGCGCCATTTTGGCGGCCTAACCAAGCCGAATATTGGGCTATAATGCTGCAACTTGGGCAAATTATTGGGGGAGTGGCACTAATAAATATAGAACAGCTTTGAGACTTACATCTGTGAAGGAAACTCTTGTCGCAGGCTTTTACGACTGGTAGTGGGGTACACTGGTTGCAGTAAACTAGTATATACAGCGGGTCATGTTTCCACCATAACTAAGCCAAATATTAAAATATTATGCTGCAATTTGGACCAAACACTGAGTGAATTACACCAATAAAGGTGGAACAGCTTTGAGACGTACAGAGGAGTTAAACCCATGTCACATTGCTCTGTAACCTGCAATGGAGGGGTCTGGCTGCAATAAACCCATGTAGGCAGTGCGCCATTTTGGCGGCCTAACCAAGCCGAATATTGGGCTATAATGCTGCAACTTGGGCAAATTATTGGGGGAGTGGCACTAATAAATATAGAACAGCTTTGAGACTTACATCTGTGAAGGAAACTCTTGTCGCAGGCTTTTACGACTGGTAGTGGGGTACACTGGTTGCAGTAAACTAGTATATACAGCGGGTCATGTTTCCACCATAACTAAGCCAAATATTAAAATATTATGCTGCAATTTGGACCAAACACTGAGTGAATTACACCAATAAAGGTGGAACAGCTTTGAGACGTACAGAGGAGTTAAACCCATGTCACATTGCTCTGTAACCTGCAATGGAGGGGTCTGGCTGCAATAAACCCATGTAGGCAGTGCGCCATTTTGGCGGCCTAACCAAGCCAAATATTGGGCTATAATGCTGCAACTTGGGCAAATTATTGGGGGAGTGGCACTAATAAATATAGAACAGCTTTGAGACTTACATCTGTGAAGGAAACTCTTGTCGCAGGCTTTTACGACTGGTAGTGGGGTACACTGGTTGCAGTAAACTAGTATATACAGCGGGTCATGTTTCCACCATAACTAAGCCAAATATTAAAATATTATGCTGCAATTTGGACCAAACACTGAGTGAATTACACCAATAAAGGTGGAACAGCTTTGAGACGTACAGAGGAGTTAAACCCATGTCACATTGCTCTGTAACCTGCAATGGAGGGGTCTGGCTGCAATAAACCCATGTAGGCAGTGCGCCATTTTGGCGGCCTAACCAAGCCGAATATTGGGCTATAATGCTGCAACTTGGGCAAATTATTGGGGGAGTGGCACTAATAAATATAGAACAGCTTTGAGACTTACATCTGTGAAGGAAACTCTTGTCGCAGGCTTTTACGACTGGTAGTGGGGTACACTGGTTGCAGTAAACTAGTATATACAGCGGGTCATGTTTCCACCATAACTAAGCCAAATATTAAAATATTATGCTGCAATTTGGACCAAACACTGAGTGAATTACACCAATAAAGGTGGAACAGCTTTGAGACGTACAGAGGAGTTAAACCCATGTCACATTGCTCTGTAACCTGCAATGGAGGGGTCTGGCTGCAATAAACCCATGTAGGCAGTGCGCCATTTTGGCGGCCTAACCAAGCCGAATATTGGGCTATAATGCTGCAACTTGGGCAAATTATTGGGGGAGTGGCACTAATAAATATAGAACAGCTTTGAGACTTACATCTGTGAAGGAAACTCTTGTCGCAGGCTTTTACGACTGGTAGTGGGGTACACTGGTTGCAGTAAACTAGTATATACAGCGGGTCATGTTTCCACCATAACTAAGCCAAATATTAAAATATTATGCTGCAATTTGGACCAAACACTGAGTGAATTACACCAATAAAGGTGGAACAGCTTTGAGACGTACAGAGGAGTTAAACCCATGTCACATTGCTCTGTAACCTGCAATGGAGGGGTCTGGCTGCAATAAACCCATGTAGGCAGTGCGCCATTTTGGCGGCCTAACCAAGCCGAATATTGGGCTATAATGCTGCAACTTGGGCAAATTATTGGGGGAGTGGCACTAATAAATATAGAACAGCTTTGAGACTTACATCTGTGAAGGAAACTCTTGTCGCAGGCTTTTACGACTGGTAGTGGGGTACACTGGTTGCAGTAAACTAGTATATACAGCGGGTCATGTTTCCACCATAACTAAGCCAAATATTAAAATATTATGCTGCAATTTGGACCAAACACTGAGTGAATTACACCAATAAAGGTGGAACAGCTTTGAGACGTACAGAGGAGTTAAACCCATGTCACATTGCTCTGTAACCTGCAATGGAGGGGTCTGGCTGCAATAAACCCATGTAGGCAGTGCGCCATTTTGGCGGCCTAACCAAGCCGAATATTGGGCTATAATGCTGCAACTTGGGCAAATTATTGGGGGAGTGGCACTAATAAATATAGAACAGCTTTGAGACTTACATCTGTGAAGGAAGCTCTTGTCGCAGGCTTTTACGACTGGTAGTGGGGTACACTGGTTGCAGTAAACTAGTATATACAGCGGGTCATGTTTCCACCATAACTAAGCCAAATATTAAAATATTATGCTGCAATTTGGACCAAACACTGAGTGAATTACACCAATAAAGGTGGAACAGCTTTGAGACGTACAGAGGAGTTAAACCCATGTCACATTGCTCTGTAACCTGCAATGGAGGGGTCTGGCTGCAATAAACCCATGTAGGCAGTGCGCCATTTTGGCGGCCTAACCAAGCCGAATATTGGGCTATAATGCTGCAACTTGGGCAAATTATTGGGGGAGTG
Source organism: Sabellastarte sp. h YS-2021 (assembly GCA_964017235.1). Taxonomy (NCBI): domain Eukaryota; kingdom Metazoa; phylum Annelida; class Polychaeta; order Sabellida; family Sabellidae; genus Sabellastarte; species Sabellastarte sp. h YS-2021. The sequence goes on from OZ024929.1 coordinate 41,004,184, forward strand.
GCACTAATAAATATAGAACAGCTTTGAGACTTACATCTGTGAAGGAAGCTCTTGTCGCAGGCTTTTACGACTGGTAGTGGGGTACACTGGTTGCAGTAAACTAGTATATACAGCGGGTCATGTTTCCACCATAACTAAGCCAAATATTAAAATATTATGCTGCAATTTGGACCAAACACTGAGTGAATTACACCAATAAAGGTGGAACAGCTTTGAGACGTACAGAGGAGTTAAACCCATGTCACATTGCTCTGTAACCTGCAATGGAGGGGTCTGGCTGCAATAAACCCATGTAGGCAGTGCGCCATTTTGGCGGCCTAACCAAGCCAAATATTGGGCTATAATGCTGCAACTTGGGCAAATTATTGGGGGAGTGGCACTAATAAATATACAACAGCTTTGAGACTTACATCTGTGAAGGAAACTCTTGTCGCAGGCTTTTACGACTGGTAGTGGGGTACACTGGTTGCAGTAAACTAGTATATACAGCGGGTCATGTTTCCACCATAACTAAGCCAAATATTAAAATATTATGCTGCAATTTGGACCAAACACTGAGTGAATTACACCAATAAAGGTGGAACAGCTTTGAGACGTACAGAGGAGTTAAACCCATGTCACATTGCTCTGTAACCTGCAATGGAGGGGTCTGGCTGCAATAAACCCATGTAGGCAGTGCGCCATTTTGGCGGCCTAACCAAGCCGAATATTGGGCTATAATGCTGCAACTTGGGCAAATTATTGGGGGAGTGGCACTAATAAATATAGAACAGCTTTGAGACTTACATCTGTGAAGGAAACTATTGTCGCAGGCTTTTACGACTGGTAGTGGGGTACACTGGTTGCAGTAAACTAGTACATACAGCGGGTCATGTTTCCACCATAACTAAGCCAAATATTAAAATATTATGCTGCAATTTGGACCAAACACTGAGTGAATTACACCAATAAAGGTGGAACAGCTTTGAGACGTACAGAGGAGTTAAACCCATGTCACATTGCTCTGTAACCTGCAATGGAGGGGTCTGGCTGCAATAAACCCATGTAGGCAGTGCGCCATTGTGGCGGCCTAACCAAGCCAAATATTGGGCTATAATGCTGCAACTTGGGCAAATTATTGGGGGAGTGGCACTAATAAATATAGAACAGCTTTGAGACTTACATCTGTGAAGGAAACTCTTGTCGCAGGCTTTTACGACTGGTAGTGGGGTACACTGGTTGCAGTAAACTAGTATATACAGCGGGTCATGTTTCCACCATAACTAAGCCAAATATTAAAATATTATGCTGCAATTTGGACCAAACACTGAGTGAATTACACCAATAAAGGTGGAACAGCTTTGAGACGTACAGAGGAGTTAAACCCATGTCACATTGCTCTGTAACCTGCAATGGAGGGGTCTGGCTGCAATAAACCCATGTAGGCAGTGCGCCATTTTGGCGGCCTAACCAAGCCGAATATTGGGCTATAATGCTGCAACTTGGGCAAATTATTGGGGGAGTGGCACTAATAAATATAGAACAGCTTTGAGACTTACATCTGTGAAGGAAACTCTTGTCGCAGGCTTTTACGACTGGTAGTGGGGTACACTGGTTGCAGTAAACTAGTATATACAGCGGGTCATGTTTCCACCATAACTAAGCCAAATATTAAAATATTATGCTGCAATTTGGACCAAACACTGAGTGAATTACACCAATAAAGGTGGAACAGCTTTGAGACGTACAGAGGAGTTAAACCCATGTCACATTGCTCTGTAACCTGCAATGGAGGGGTCTGGCTGCAATAAACCCATGTAGGCAGTGCGCCATTTTGGCGGCCTAACCAAGCCGAATATTGGGCTATAATGCTGCAACTTGGGCAAATTATTGGGGGAGTGGCACTAATAAATATAGAACAGCTTTGAGACTTACATCTGTGAAGGAAACTCTTGTCGCAGGCTTTTACGACTGGTAGTGGGGTACACTGGTTGCAGTAAACTAGTATATACAGCGGGTCATGTTTCCACCATAACTAAGCCAAATATTAAAATATTATGCTGCAATTTGGACCAAACACTGAGTGAATTACACCAATAAAGGTGGAACAGCTTTGAGACGTACAGAGGAGTTAAACCCATGTCACATTGCTCTGTAACCTGCAATGGAGGGGTCTGGCTGCAATAAACCCATGTAGGCAGTGCGCCATTTTGGCGGCCTAACCAAGCCAAATATTGGGCTATAATGCTGCAACTTGGGCAAATTATTGGGGGAGTGGCACTAATAAATATAGAACAGCTTTGAGACTTACATCTGTGAAGGAAACTCTTGTCGCAGGCTTTTACGACTGGTAGTGGGGTACACTGGTTGCAGTAAACTAGTATATACAGCGGGTCATGTTTCCACCATAACTAAGCCAAATATTAAAATATTATGCTGCAATTTGGACCAAACACTGAGTGAATTACACCAATAAAGGTGGAACAGCTTTGAGACGTACAGAGGAGTTAAACCCATGTCACATTGCTCTGTAACCTGCAATGGAGGGGTCTGGCTGCAATAAACCCATGTAGGCAGTGCGCCATTTTGGCGGCCTAACCAAGCCGAATATTGGGCTATAATGCTGCAACTTGGGCAAATTATTGGGGGAGTGGCACTAATAAATATAGAACAGCTTTGAGACTTACATCTGTGAAGGAAACTCTTGTCGCAGGCTTTTACGACTGGTAGTGGGGTACACTGGTTGCAGTAAACTAGTATATACAGCGGGTCATGTTTCCACCATAACTAAGCCAAATATTAAAATATTATGCTGCAATTTGGACCAAACACTGAGTGAATTACACCAATAAAGGTGGAACAGCTTTGAGACGTACAGAAGAGTTAAACCCATGTCACATTGCTCTGTAACCTGCAATGGAGGGGTCTGGCTGCAATAAACCCATGTAGGCAGTGCGCCATTGTGGCGGCCTAACCAAGCCAAATATTGGGCTATAATGCTGCAACTTGGGCAAATTATTGGGGGAGTGGCACTAATAAATATAGAACAGCTTTGAGACTTACATCTGTGAAGGAAACTCTTGTCGCAGGCTTTTACGACTGGTAGTGGGGTACACTGGTTGCAGTAAACTAGTATATACAGCGGGTCATGTTTCCACCATAACTAAGCCAAATATTAAAATATTATGCTGCAATTTGGACCAAACACTGAGTGAATTACACCAATAAAGGTGGAACAGCTTTGAGACGTACAGAGGAGTTAAACCCATGTCACATTGCTCTGTAACCTGCAATGGAGGGGTCTGGCTGCAATAAACCCATGTAGGCAGTGCGCCATTTTGGCGGCCTAACCAAGCCGAATATTGGGCTATAATGCTGCAACTTGGGCAAATTATTGGGGGAGTGGCACTAATAAATATAGAACAGCTTTGAGACTTACATCTGTGAAGGAAACTCTTGTCGCAGGCTTTTACGACTGGTAGTGGGGTACACTGGTTGCAGTAAACTAGTATATACAGCGGGTCATGTTTCCACCATAACTAAGCCAAATATTAAAATATTATGCTGCAATTTGGACCAAACACTGAGTGAATTACACCAATAAAGGTGGAACAGCTTTGAGACGTACAGAGGAGTTAAACCCATGTCACATTGCTCTGTAACCTGCAATGGAGGGGTCTGGCTGCAATAAACCCATGTAGGCAGTGCGCCATTTTGGCGGCCTAACCAAGCCGAATATTGGGCTATAATGCTGCAACTTGGGCAAATTATTGGGGGAGTGGCACTAATAAATATAGAACAGCTTTGAGACTTACATCTGTGAAGGAAACTCTTGTCGCAGGCTTTTACGACTGGTAATGGGGTACACTGGTTGCAGTAAACTAGTATATACAGCGGGTCATGTTTCCACCATAACTAAGCCAAATATTAAAATATTATGCTGCAATTTGGACCAAACACTGAGTGAATTACACCAATAAAGGTGGAACAGCTTTGAGACGTACAGAAGAGTTAAACCCATGTCACATTGCTCTGTAACCTGCAATGGAGGGGTCTGGCTGCAATAAACCCATGTAGGCAGTGCGCCATTTTGGCGGCCTAACCAAGCCAAATATTGGGCTATAATGCTGCAACTTGGGCAAATTATTGGGGGAGTGGCACTAATAAATATAGAACAGCTTTGAGACTTACATCTGTGAAGGAAACTATTGTCGCAGGCTTTTACGACTGGTAGTGGGGTACACTGGTTGCAGTAAACTAGTATATACAGCGGGTCATGTTTCCACCATAACTAAGCCAAATATTAAAATATTATGCTGCAATTTGGACCAAACACTGAGTGAATTACACCAATAAAGGTGGAACAGCTTTGAGACGTACAGAGGAGTTAAACCCATGTCACATTGCTCTGTAACCTGCAATGGAGGGGTCTGGCTGCAATAAACCCATGTAGGCAGTGCGCCATTTTGGCGGCCTAACCAAGCCGAATATTGGGCTATAATGCTGCAACTTGGGCAAATTATTGGGGGAGTGGCACTAATAAATATAGAACAGCTTTGAGACTTACATCTGTGAAGGAACCTCTTGTCGCAGGATTTTACGACTGGTAGTGGGGTACACTGGTTGCAGTAAACTAGTATATACAGCGGGTCATGTTTCCACCATAACTAAGCCAAATATTAAAATATTATGCTGCAATTTGGACCAAACACTGAGTGAATTACACCAATAAAGGTGGAACAGCTTTGAGACGTACAGAGGAGTTAAACCCATGTCACATTGCTCTGTAACCTGCAATGGAGGGGTCTGGCTGCAATAAACCCATGTAGGCAGTGCGCCATTGTGGCGGCCTAACCAAGCCAAATATTGGGCTATAATGCTGCAACTTGGGCAAATTATTGGGGGAGTGGCACTAATAAATATAGAACAGCTTTGAGACTTACATCTGTGAAGGAAACTCTTGTCGCAGGCTTTTACGACTGGTAGTGGGGTACACTGGTTGCAGTAAACTAGTATATACAGCGGGTCATGTTTCCACCATAACTAAGCCAAATATTAAAATATTATGCTGCAATTTGGACCAAACACTGAGTGAATTACACCAATAAAGGTGGAACAGCTTTGAGACGTACAGAGGAGTTAAACCCATGTCACATTGCTCTGTAACCTGCAATGGAGGGGTCTGGCTGCAATAAACCCATGTAGGCAGTGCGCCATTTTGGCGGCCTAACCAAGCCGAATATTGGGCTATAATGCTGCAACTTGGGCAAATTATTGGGGGAGTGGCACTAATAAATATAGAACAGCTTTGAGACTTACATCTGTGAAGGAAACTCTTGTCGCAGGCTTTTACGACTGGTAGTGGGGTACACTGGTTGCAGTAAACTAGTATATACAGCGGGTCATGTTTCCACCATAACTAAGCCAAATATTAAAATATTATGCTGCAATTTGGACCAAACACTGAGTGAATTACACCAATAAAGGTGGAACAGCTTTGAGACGTACAGAGGAGTTAAACCCATGTCACATTGCTCTGTAACCTGCAATGGAGGGGTCTGGCTGCAATAAACCCATGTAGGCAGTGCGCCATTGTGGCGGCCTAACCAAGCCAAATATTGGGCTATAATGCTGCAACTTGGGCAAATTATTGGGGGAGTGGCACTAATAAATATAGAACAGCTTTGAGACTTACATCTGTGAAGGAAACTCTTGTCGCAGGCTTTTACGACTGGTAGTGGGGTACACTGGTTGCAGTAAACTAGTATATACAGCGGGTCATGTTTCCACCATAACTAAGCCAAATATTAAAATATTATGCTGCAATTTGGACCAAACACTGAGTGAATTACACCAATAAAGGTGGAACAGCTTTGAGACGTACAGAGGAGTTAAACCCATGTCACATTGCTCTGTAACCTGCAATGGAGGGGTCTGGCTGCAATAAACCCATGTAGGCAGTGCGCCATTTTGGCGGCCTAACCAAGCCGAATATTGGGCTATAATGCTGCAACTTGGGCAAATTATTGGGGGAGTGGCACTAATAAATATAGAACAGCTTTGAGACTTACATCTGTGAAGGAAACTCTTGTCGCAGGCTTTTACGACTGGTAGTGGGGTACACTGGTTGCAGTAAACTAGTATATACAGCGGGTCATGTTTCCACCATAACTAAGCCAAATATTAAAATATTATGCTGCAATTTGGACCAAACACTGAGTGAATTACACCAATAAAGGTGGAACAGCTTTGAGACGTACAGAGGAGTTAAACCCATGTCACATTGCTCTGTAACCTGCAATGGAGGGGTCTGGCTGCAATAAACCCATGTAGGCAGTGCGCCATTTTGGCGGCCTAACCAAGCCGAATATTGGGCTATAATGCTGCAACTTGGGCAAATTATTGGGGGAGTGGCACTAATAAATATAGAACAGCTTTGAGACTTACATCTGTGAAGGAAACTCTTGTCGCAGGCTTTTACGACTGGTAGTGGGGTACACTGGTTGCAGTAAACTAGTATATACAGCGGGTCATGTTTCCACCATAACTAAGCCAAATATTAAAATATTATGCTGCAATTTGGACCAAACACTGAGTGAATTACACCAATAAAGGTGGAACAGCTTTGAGACGTACAGAAGAGTTAAACCCATGTCACATTGCTCTGTAACCTGCAATGGAGGGGTCTGGCTGCAATAAACCCATGTAGGCAGTGCGCCATTGTGGCGGCCTAACCAAGCCAAATATTGGGCTATAATGCTGCAACTTGGGCAAATTATTGGGGGAGTGGCACTAATAAATATAGAACAGCTTTGAGACTTACATCTGTGAAGGAAACTCTTGTCGCAGGCTTTTACGACTGGTAGTGGGGTACACTGGTTGCAGTAAACTAGTATATACAGCGGGTCATGTTTCCACCATAACTAAGCCAAATATTAAAATATTATGCTGCAATTTGGACCAAACACTGAGTGAATTACACCAATAAAGGTGGAACAGCTTTGAGACGTACAGAGGAGTTAAACCCATGTCACATTGCTCTGTAACCTGCAATGGAGGGGTCTGGCTGCAATAAACCCATGTAGGCAGTGCGCCATTTTGGCGGCCTAACCAAGCCGAATATTGGGCTATAATGCTGCAACTTGGGCAAATTATTGGGGGAGTGGCACTAATAAATATAGAACAGCTTTGAGACTTACATCTGTGAAGGAAACTCTTGTCGCAGGCTTTTACGACTGGTAGTGGGGTACACTGGTTGCAGTAAACTAGTATATACAGCGGGTCATGTTTCCACCATAACTAAGCCAAATATTAAAATATTATGCTGCAATTTGGACCAAACACTGAGTGAATTACACCAATAAAGGTGGAACAGCTTTGAGACGTACAGAGGAGTTAAACCCATGTCACATTGCTCTGTAACCTGCAATGGAGGGGTCTGGCTGCAATAAACCCATGTAGGCAGTGCGCCATTTTGGCGGCCTAACCAAGCCGAATATTGGGCTATAATGCTGCAACTTGGGCAAATTATTGGGGGAGTGGCACTAATAAATATAGAACAGCTTTGAGACTTACATCTGTGAAGGAAACTCTTGTCGCAGGCTTTTACGACTGGTAGTGGGGTACACTGGTTGCAGTAAACTAGTATATACAGCGGGTCATGTTTCCACCATAACTAAGCCAAATATTAAAATATTATGCTGCAATTTGGACCAAACACTGAGTGAATTACACCAATAAAGGTGGAACAGCTTTGAGACGTACAGAAGAGTTAAACCCATGTCACATTGCTCTGTAACCTGCAATGGAGGGGTCTGGCTGCAATAAACCCATGTAGGCAGTGCGCCATTGTGGCGGCCTAACCAAGCCAAATATTGGGCTATAATGCTGCAACTTGGGCAAATTATTGGGGGAGTGGCACTAATAAATATAGAACAGCTTTGAGACTTACATCTGTGAAGGAAACTCTTGTCGCAGGCTTTTACGACTGGTAGTGGGGTACACTGGTTGCAGTAAACTAGTATATACAGCGGGTCATGTTTCCACCATAACTAAGCCAAATATTAAAATATTATGCTGCAATTTGGACCAAACACTGAGTGAATTACACCAATAAAGGTGGAACAGATTTGAGACGTACAGAGGAGTTAAACCCATGTCACATTGCTCTGTAACCTGCAATGGAGGGGTCTGGCTGCAATAAACCCATGTAGGCAGTGCGCCATTTTGGCGGCCTAACCAAGCCGAATATTGGGCTATAATGCTGCAACTTGGGCAAATTATTGGGGGAGTGGCACTAATAAATATAGAACAGCTTTGAGACTTACATCTGTGAAGGAAACTCTTGTCGCAGGCTTTTACGACTGGTAATGGGGTACACTGGTTGCAGTAAACTAGTATATACAGCGGGTCATGTTTCCACCATAACTAAGCCAAATATTAAAATATTATGCTGCAATTTGGACCAAACACTGAGTGAATTACACCAATAAAGGTGGAACAGCTTTGAGACGTACAGAAGAGTTAAACCCATGTCACATTGCTCTGTAACCTGCAATGGAGGGGTCTGGCTGCAATAAACCCATGTAGGCAGTGCGCCATTTTGGCGGCCTAACCAAGCCAAATATTGGGCTATAATGCTGCAACTTGGGCAAATTATTGGGGGAGTGGCACTAATAAATATAGAACAGCTTTGAGACTTACATCTGTGAAGGAAACTATTGTCGCAGGCTTTTACGACTGGTAGTGGGGTACACTGGTTGCAGTAAACTAGTATATACAGCGGGTCATGTTTCCACCATAACTAAGCCAAATATTAAAATATTATGCTGCAATTTGGACCAAACACTGAGTGAATTACACCAATAAAGGTGGAACAGCTTTGAGACGTACAGAGGAGTTAAACCCATGTCACATTGCTCTGTAACCTGCAATGGAGGGGTCTGGCTGCAATAAACCCATGTAGGCAGTGCGCCATTTTGGCGGCCTAACCAAGCCGAATATTGGGCTATAATGCTGCAACTTGGGCAAATTATTGGGGGAGTGGCACTAATAAATATAGAACAGCTTTGAGACTTACATCTGTGAAGGAACCTCTTGTCGCAGGATTTTACGACTGGTAGTGGGGTACACTGGTTGCAGTAAACTAGTATATACAGCGGGTCATGTTTCCACCATAACTAAGCCAAATATTAAAATATTATGCTGCAATTTGGACCAAACACTGAGTGAATTACACCAATAAAGGTGGAACAGCTTTGAGACGTACAGAGGAGTTAAACCCATGTCACATTGCTCTGTAACCTGCAATGGAGGGGTCTGGCTGCAATAAACCCATGTAGGCAGTGCGCCATTGTGGCGGCCTAACCAAGCCAAATATTGGGCTATAATGCTGCAACTTGGGCAAATTATTGGGGGAGTGGCACTAATAAATATAGAACAGCTTTGAGACTTACATCTGTGAAGGAACCTCTTGTCGCAGGATTTTACGACTGGTAGTGGGGTACACTGGTTGCAGTAAACTAGTATATACAGCGGGTCATGTTTCCACCATAACTAAGCCAAATATTAAAATATTATGCTGCAATTTGGACCAAACACTGAGTGAATTACACCAATAAAGGTGGAACAGCTTTGAGACGTACAGAGGAGTTAAACCCATGTCACATTGCTCTGTAACCTGCAATGGAGGGGTCTGGCTGCAATAAACCCATGTAGGCAGTGCGCCATTGTGGCGGCCTAACCAAGCCAAATATTGGGCTATAATGCTGCAACTTGGGCAAATTATTGGGGGAGTGGCACTAATAAATATAGAACAGCTTTGAGACTTACATCTGTGAAGGAAACTCTTGTCGCAGGCTTTTACGACTGGTAGTGGGGTACACTGGTTGCAGTAAACTAGTATATACAGCGGGTCATGTTTCCACCATAACTAAGCCAAATATTAAAATATTATGCTGCAATTTGGACCAAACACTGAGTGAATTACACCAATAAAGGTGGAACAGCTTTGAGACGTACAGAGGAGTTAAACCCATGTCACATTGCTCTGTAACCTGCAATGGAGGGGTCTGGCTGCAATAAACCCATGTAGGCAGTGCGCCATTTTGGCGGCCTAACCAAGCCGAATATTGGGCTATAATGCTGCAACTTGGGCAAATTATTGGGGGAGTGGCACTAATAAATATAGAACAGCTTTGAGACTTACATCTGTGAAGGAAACTCTTGTCGCAGGCTTTTACGACTGGTAGTGGGGTACACTGGTTGCAGTAAACTAGTATATACAGCGGGTCATGTTTCCACCATAACTAAGCCAAATATTAAAATATTATGCTGCAATTTGGACCAAACACTGAGTGAATTACACCAATAAAGGTGGAACAGCTTTGAGACGTACAGAGGAGTTAAACCCATGTCACATTGCTCTGTAACCTGCAATGGAGGGGTCTGGCTGCAATAAACCCATGTAGGCAGTGCGCCATTTTGGCGGCCTAACCAAGCCGAATATTGGGCTATAATGCTGCAACTTGGGCAAATTATTGGGGGAGTGGCACTAATAAATATAGAACAGCTTTGAGACTTACATCTGTGAAGGAAACTCTTGTCGCAGGCTTTTACGACTGGTAGTGGGGTACACTGGTTGCAGTAAACTAGTATATACAGCGGGTCATGTTTCCACCATAACTAAGCCAAATATTAAAATATTATGCTGCAATTTGGACCAAACACTGAGTGAATTACACCAATAAAGGTGGAACAGCTTTGAGACGTACAGAAGAGTTAAACCCATGTCACATTGCTCTGTAACCTGCAATGGAGGGGTCTGGCTGCAATAAACCCATGTAGGCAGTGCGCCATTGTGGCGGCCTAACCAAGCCAAATATTGGGCTATAATGCTGCAACTTGGGCAAATTATTGGGGGAGTGGCACTAATAAATATAGAACAGCTTTGAGACTTACATCTGTGAAGGAAACTCTTGTCGCAGGCTTTTACGACTGGTAGTGGGGTACACTGGTTGCAGTAAACTAGTATATACAGCGGGTCATGTTTCCACCATAACTAAGCCAAATATTAAAATATTATGCTGCAATTTGGACCAAACACTGAGTGAATTACACCAATAAAGGTGGAACAGATTTGAGACGTACAGAGGAGTTAAACCCATGTCACATTGCTCTGTAACCTGCAATGGAGGGGTCTGGCTGCAATAAACCCATGTAGGCAGTGCGCCATTTTGGCGGCCTAACCAAGCCGAATATTGGGCTATAATGCTGCAACTTGGGCAAATTATTGGGGGAGTGGCACTAATAAATATAGAACAGCTTTGAGACTTACATCTGTGAAGGAAACTCTTGTCGCAGGCTTTTACGACTGGTAGTGGGGTACACTGGTTGCAGTAAACTAGTATATACAGCGGGTCATGTTTCCACCATAACTAAGCCAAATATTAAAATATTATGCTGCAATTTGGACCAAACACTGAGTGAATTACACCAATAAAGGTGGAACAGCTTTGAGACGTACAGAGGAGTTAAACCCATGTCACATTGCTCTGTAACCTGCAATGGAGGGGTCTGGCTGCAATAAACCCATGTAGGCAGTGCGCCATTTTGGCGGCCTAACCAAGCCGAATATTGGGCTATAATGCTGCAACTTGGGCAAATTATTGGGGGAGTGGCACTAATAAATATAGAACAGCTTTGAGACTTACATCTGTGAAGGAAACTCTTGTCGCAGGCTTTTACGACTGGTAGTGGGGTACACTGGTTGCAGTAAACTAGTATATACAGCGGGTCATGTTTCCACCATAACTAAGCCAAATATTAAAATATTATGCTGCAATTTGGACCAAACACTGAGTGAATTACACCAATAAAGGTGGAACAGCTTTGAGACGTACAGAGGAGTTAAACCCATGTCACATTGCTCTGTAACCTGCAATGGAGGGGTCTGGCTGCAATAAACCCATGTAGGCAGTGCGCCATTTTGGCGGCCTAACCAAGCCGAATATTGGGCTATAATGCTGCAACTTGGGCAAATTATTGGGGGAGTGGCACTAATAAATATAGAACAGCTTTGAGACTTACATCTGTGAAGGAAACTCTTGTCGCAGGCTTTTACGACTGGTAGTGGGGTACACTGGTTGCAGTAAACTAGTATATACAGCGGGTCATGTTTCCACCATAACTAAGCCAAATATTAAAATATTATGCTGCAATTTGGACCAAACACTGAGTGAATTACACCAATAAAGGTGGAACAGCTTTGAGACGTACAGAAGAGTTAAACCCATGTCACATTGCTCTGTAACCTGCAATGGAGGGGTCTGGCTGCAATAAACCCATGTAGGCAGTGCGCCATTGTGGCGGCCTAACCAAGCCAAATATTGGGCTATAATGCTGCAACTTGGGCAAATTATTGGGGGAGTGGCACTAATAAATATAGAACAGCTTTGAGACTTACATCTGTGAAGGAAACTCTTGTCGCAGGCTTTTACGACTGGTAGTGGGGTACACTGGTTGCAGTAAACTAGTATATACAGCGGGTCATGTTTCCACCATAACTAAGCCAAATATTAAAATATTATGCTGCAATTTGGACCAAACACTGAGTGAATTACACCAATAAAGGTGGAACAGATTTGAGACGTACAGAGGAGTTAAACCCATGTCACATTGCTCTGTAACCTGCAATGGAGGGGTCTGGCTGCAATAAACCCATGTAGGCAGTGCGCCATTTTGGCGGCCTAACCAAGCCGAATATTGGGCTATAATGCTGCAACTTGGGCAAATTATTGGGGGAGTGGCACTAATAAATATAGAACAGCTTTGAGACTTACATCTGTGAAGGAAACTCTTGTCGCAGGCTTTTACGACTGGTAGTGGGGTACACTGGTTGCAGTAAACTAGTATATACAGCGGGTCATGTTTCCACCATAACTAAGCCAAATATTAAAATATTATGCTGCAATTTGGACCAAACACTGAGTGAATTACACCAATAAAGGTGGAACAGCTTTGAGACGTACAGAGGAGTTAAACCCATGTCACATTGCTCTGTAACCTGCAATGGAGGGGTCTGGCTGCAATAAACCCATGTAGGCAGTGCGCCATTTTGGCGGCCTAACCAAGCCGAATATTGGGCTATAATGCTGCAACTTGGGCAAATTATTGGGGGAGTGGCACTAATAAATATAGAACAGCTTTGAGACTTACATCTGTGAAGGAAACTCTTGTCGCAGGCTTTTACGACTGGTAGTGGGGTACACTGGTTGCAGTAAACTAGTATATACAGCGGGTCATGTTTCCACCATAACTAAGCCAAATATTAAAATATTATGCTGCAATTTGGACCAAACACTGAGTGAATTACACCAATAAAGGTGGAACAGCTTTGAGACGTACAGAGGAGTTAAACCCATGTCACATTGCTCTGTAACCTGCAATGGAGGGGTCTGGCTGCAATAAACCCATGTAGGCAGTGCGCCATTTTGGCGGCCTAACCAAGCCGAATATTGGGCTATAATGCTGCAACTTGGGCAAATTATTGGGGGAGTGGCACTAATAAATATAGAACAGCTTTGAGACTTACATCTGTGAAGGAAACTCTTGTCGCAGGCTTTTACGACTGGTAGTGGGGTACACTGGTTGCAGTAAACTAGTATATACAGCGGGTCATGTTTCCACCATAACTAAGCCAAATATTAAAATATTATGCTGCAATTTGGACCAAACACTGAGTGAATTACACCAATAAAGGTGGAACAGCTTTGAGACGTACAGAAGAGTTAAACCCATGTCACATTGCTCTGTAACCTGCAATGGAGGGGTCTGGCTGCAATAAACCCATGTAGGCAGTGCGCCATTGTGGCGGCCTAACCAAGCCAAATATTGGGCTATAATGCTGCAACTTGGGCAAATTATTGGGGGAGTGGCACTAATAAATATAGAACAGCTTTGAGACTTACATCTGTGAAGGAAACTCTTGTCGCAGGCTTTTACGACTGGTAGTGGGGTACACTGGTTGCAGTAAACTAGTATATACAGCGGGTCATGTTTCCACCATAACTAAGCCAAATATTAAAATATTATGCTGCAATTTGGACCAAACACTGAGTGAATTACACCAATAAAGGTGGAACAGATTTGAGACGTACAGAGGAGTTAAACCCATGTCACATTGCTCTGTAACCTGCAATGGAGGGGTCTGGCTGCAATAAACCCATGTAGGCAGTGCGCCATTTTGGCGGCCTAACCAAGCCGAATATTGGGCTATAATGCTGCAACTTGGGCAAATTATTGGGGGAGTGGCACTAATAAATATAGAACAGCTTTGAGACTTACATCTGTGAAGGAAACTCTTGTCGCAGGCTTTTACGACTGGTAATGGGGTACACTGGTTGCAGTAAACTAGTATATACAGCGGGTCATGTTTCCACCATAACTAAGCCAAATATTAAAATATTATGCTGCAATTTGGACCAAACACTGAGTGAATTACACCAATAAAGGTGGAACAGCTTTGAGACGTACAGAAGAGTTAAACCCATGTCACATTGCTCTGTAACCTGCAATGGAGGGGTCTGGCTGCAATAAACCCATGTAGGCAGTGCGCCATTTTGGCGGCCTAACCAAGCCAAATATTGGGCTATAATGCTGCAACTTGGGCAAATTATTGGGGGAGTGGCACTAATAAATATAGAACAGCTTTGAGACTTACATCTGTGAAGGAAACTATTGTCGCAGGCTTTTACGACTGGTAGTGGGGTACACTGGTTGCAGTAAACTAGTATATACAGCGGGTCATGTTTCCACCATAACTAAGCCAAATATTAAAATATTATGCTGCAATTTGGACCAAACACTGAGTGAATTACACCAATAAAGGTGGAACAGCTTTGAGACGTACAGAGGAGTTAAACCCATGTCACATTGCTCTGTAACCTGCAATGGAGGGGTCTGGCTGCAATAAACCCATGTAGGCAGTGCGCCATTTTGGCGGCCTAACCAAGCCGAATATTGGGCTATAATGCTGCAACTTGGGCAAATTATTGGGGGAGTGGCACTAATAAATATAGAACAGCTTTGAGACTTACATCTGTGAAGGAACCTCTTGTCGCAGGATTTTACGACTGGTAGTGGGGTACACTGGTTGCAGTAAACTAGTATATACAGCGGGTCATGTTTCCACCATAACTAAGCCAAATATTAAAATATTATGCTGCAATTTGGACCAAACACTGAGTGAATTACACCAATAAAGGTGGAACAGCTTTGAGACGTACAGAGGAGTTAAACCCATGTCACATTGCTCTGTAACCTGCAATGGAGGGGTCTGGCTGCAATAAACCCATGTAGGCAGTGCGCCATTTTGGCGGCCTAACCAAGCCGAATATTGGGCTATAATGCTGCAACTTGGGCAAATTATTGGGGGAGTGGCACTAATAAATATAGAACAGCTTTGAGACTTACATCTGTGAAGGAAACTCTTGTCGCAGGCTTTTACGACTGGTAATGGGGTACACTGGTTGCAGTAAACTAGTATATACAGCGGGTCATGTTTCCACCATAACTAAGCCAAATATTAAAATATTATGCTGCAATTTGGACCAAACACTGAGTGAATTACACCAATAAAGGTGGAACAGCTTTGAGACGTACAGAAGAGTTAAACCCATGTCACATTGCTCTGTAACCTGCAATGGAGGGGTCTGGCTGCAATAAACCCATGTAGGCAGTGCGCCATTTTGGCGGCCTAACCAAGCCAAATATTGGGCTATAATGCTGCAACTTGGGCAAATTATTGGGGGAGTGGCACTAATAAATATAGAACAGCTTTGAGACTTACATCTGTGAAGGAAACTATTGTCGCAGGCTTTTACGACTGGTAGTGGGGTACACTGGTTGCAGTAAACTAGTATATACAGCGGGTCATGTTTCCACCATAACTAAGCCAAATATTAAAATATTATGCTGCAATTTGGACCAAACACTGAGTGAATTACACCAATAAAGGTGGAACAGCTTTGAGACGTACAGAGGAGTTAAACCCATGTCACATTGCTCTGTAACCTGCAATGGAGGGGTCTGGCTGCAATAAACCCATGTAGGCAGTGCGCCATTTTGGCGGCCTAACCAAGCCGAATATTGGGCTATAATGCTGCAACTTGGGCAAATTATTGGGGGAGTGGCACTAATAAATATAGAACAGCTTTGAGACTTACATCTGTGAAGGAACCTCTTGTCGCAGGATTTTACGACTGGTAGTGGGGTACACTGGTTGCAGTAAACTAGTATATACAGCGGGTCATGTTTCCACCATAACTAAGCCAAATATTAAAATATTATGCTGCAATTTGGACCAAACACTGAGTGAATTACACCAATAAAGGTGGAACAGCTTTGAGACGTACAGAGGAGTTAAACCCATGTCACATTGCTCTGTAACCTGCAATGGAGGGGTCTGGCTGCAATAAACCCATGTAGGCAGTGCGCCATTGTGGCGGCCTAACCAAGCCAAATATTGGGCTATAATGCTGCAACTTGGGCAAATTATTGGGGGAGTGGCACTAATAAATATAGAACAGCTTTGAGACTTACATCTGTGAAGGAACCTCTTGTCGCAGGATTTTACGACTGGTAGTGGGGTACACTGGTTGCAGTAAACTAGTATATACAGCGGGTCATGTTTCCACCATAACTAAGCCAAATATTAAAATATTATGCTGCAATTTGGACCAAACACTGAGTGAATTACACCAATAAAGGTGGAACAGCTTTGAGACGTACAGAGGAGTTAAACCCATGTCACATTGCTCTGTAACCTGCAATGGAGGGGTCTGGCTGCAATAAACCCATGTAGGCAGTGCGCCATTGTGGCGGCCTAACCAAGCCAAATATTGGGCTATAATGCTGCAACTTGGGCAAATTATTGGGGGAGTGGCACTAATAAATATAGAACAGCTTTGAGACTTACATCTGTGAAGGAAACTCTTGTCGCAGGCTTTTACGACTGGTAGTGGGGTACACTGGTTGCAGTAAACTAGTATATACAGCGGGTCATGTTTCCACCATAACTAAGCCAAATATTAAAATATTATGCTGCAATTTGGACCAAACACTGAGTGAATTACACCAATAAAGGTGGAACAGCTTTGAGACGTACAGAGGAGTTAAACCCATGTCACATTGCTCTGTAACCTGCAATGGAGGGGTCTGGCTGCAATAAACCCATGTAGGCAGTGCGCCATTTTGGCGGCCTAACCAAGCCGAATATTGGGCTATAATGCTGCAACTTGGGCAAATTATTGGGGGAGTGGCACTAATAAATATAGAACAGCTTTGAGACTTACATCTGTGAAGGAAACTCTTGTCGCAGGCTTTTACGACTGGTAGTGGGGTACACTGGTTGCAGTAAACTAGTATATACAGCGGGTCATGTTTCCACCATAACTAAGCCAAATATTAAAATATTATGCTGCAATTTGGACCAAACACTGAGTGAATTACACCAATAAAGGTGGAACAGCTTTGAGACGTACAGAGGAGTTAAACCCATGTCACATTGCTCTGTAACCTGCAATGGAGGGGTCTGGCTGCAATAAACCCATGTAGGCAGTGCGCCATTGTGGCGGCCTAACCAAGCCAAATATTGGGCTATAATGCTGCAACTTGGGCAAATTATTGGGGGAGTGGCACTAATAAATATAGAACAGCTTTGAGACTTACATCTGTGAAGGAAACTCTTGTCGCAGGCTTTTACGACTGGTAGTGGGGTACACTGGTTGCAGTAAACTAGTATATACAGCGGGTCATGTTTCCACCATAACTAAGCCAAATATTAAAATATTATGCTGCAATTTGGACCAAACACTGAGTGAATTACACCAATAAAGGTGGAACAGCTTTGAGACGTACAGAGGAGTTAAACCCATGTCACATTGCTCTGTAACCTGCAATGGAGGGGTCTGGCTGCAATAAACCCATGTAGGCAGTGCGCCATTTTGGCGGCCTAACCAAGCCGAATATTGGGCTATAATGCTGCAACTTGGGCAAATTATTGGGGGAGTGGCACTAATAAATATAGAACAGCTTTGAGACTTACATCTGTGAAGGAAACTCTTGTCGCAGGCTTTTACGACTGGTAGTGGGGTACACTGGTTGCAGTAAACTAGTATATACAGCGGGTCATGTTTCCACCATAACTAAGCCAAATATTAAAATATTATGCTGCAATTTGGACCAAACACTGAGTGAATTACACCAATAAAGGTGGAACAGCTTTGAGACGTACAGAAGAGTTAAACCCATGTCACATTGCTCTGTAACCTGCAATGGAGGGGTCTGGCTGCAATAAACCCATGTAGGCAGTGCGCCATTGTGGCGGCCTAACCAAGCCAAATATTGGGCTATAATGCTGCAACTTGGGCAAATTATTGGGGGAGTGGCACTAATAAATATAGAACAGCTTTGAGACTTACATCTGTGAAGGAAACTCTTGTCGCAGGCTTTTACGACTGGTAGTGGGGTACACTGGTTGCAGTAAACTAGTATATACAGCGGGTCATGTTTCCACCATAACTAAGCCAAATATTAAAATATTATGCTGCAATTTGGACCAAACACTGAGTGAATTACACCAATAAAGGTGGAACAGATTTGAGACGTACAGAGGAGTTAAACCCATGTCACATTGCTCTGTAACCTGCAATGGAGGGGTCTGGCTGCAATAAACCCATGTAGGCAGTGCGCCATTTTGGCGGCCTAACCAAGCCGAATATTGGGCTATAATGCTGCAACTTGGGCAAATTATTGGGGGAGTGGCACTAATAAATATAGAACAGCTTTGAGACTTACATCTGTGAAGGAAACTCTTGTCGCAGGCTTTTACGACTGGTAGTGGGGTACACTGGTTGCAGTAAACTAGTATATACAGCGGGTCATGTTTCCACCATAACTAAGCCAAATATTAAAATATTATGCTGCAATTTGGACCAAACACTGAGTGAATTACACCAATAAAGGTGGAACAGCTTTGAGACGTACAGAGGAGTTAAACCCATGTCACATTGCTCTGTAACCTGCAATGGAGGGGTCTGGCTGCAATAAACCCATGTAGGCAGTGCGCCATTGTGGCGGCCTAACCAAGCCAAATATTGGGCTATAATGCTGCAACTTGGGCAAATTATTGGGGGAGTGGCACTAATAAATATAGAACAGCTTTGAGACTTACATCTGTGAAGGAAACTCTTGTCGCAGGCTTTTACGACTGGTAGTGGGGTACACTGGTTGCAGTAAACTAGTATATACAGCGGGTCATGTTTCCACCATAACTAAGCCAAATATTAAAATATTATGCTGCAATTTGGACCAAACACTGAGTGAATTACACCAATAAAGGTGGAACAGCTTTGAGACGTACAGAGGAGTTAAACCCATGTCACATTGCTCTGTAACCTGCAATGGAGGGGTCTGGCTGCAATAAACCCATGTAGGCAGTGCGCCATTTTGGCGGCCTAACCAAGCCGAATATTGGGCTATAATGCTGCAACTTGGGCAAATTATTGGGGGAGTGGCACTAATAAATATAGAACAGCTTTGAGACTTACATCTGTGAAGGAAACTCTTGTCGCAGGCTTTTACGACTGGTAGTGGGGTACACTGGTTGCAGTAAACTAGTATATACAGCGGGTCATGTTTCCACCATAACTAAGCCAAATATTAAAATATTATGCTGCAATTTGGACCAAACACTGAGTGAATTACACCAATAAAGGTGGAACAGCTTTGAGACGTACAGAGGAGTTAAACCCATGTCACATTGCTCTGTAACCTGCAATGGAGGGGTCTGGCTGCAATAAACCCATGTAGGCAGTGCGCCATTGTGGCGGCCTAACCAAGCCAAATATTGGGCTATAATGCTGCAACTTGGGCAAATTATTGGGGGAGTGGCACTAATAAATATAGAACAGCTTTGAGACTTACATCTGTGAAGGAAACTCTTGTCGCAGGCTTTTACGACTGGTAGTGGGGTACACTGGTTGCAGTAAACTAGTATATACAGCGGGTCATGTTTCCACCATAACTAAGCCAAATATTAAAATATTATGCTGCAATTTGGACCAAACACTGAGTGAATTACACCAATAAAGGTGGAACAGCTTTGAGACGTACAGAGGAGTTAAACCCATGTCACATTGCTCTGTAACCTGCAATGGAGGGGTCTGGCTGCAATAAACCCATGTAGGCAGTGCGCCATTTTGGCGGCCTAACCAAGCCGAATATTGGGCTATAATGCTGCAACTTGGGCAAATTATTGGGGGAGTGGCACTAATAAATATAGAACAGCTTTGAGACTTACATCTGTGAAGGAAACTCTTGTCGCAGGCTTTTACGACTGGTAGTGGGGTACACTGGTTGCAGTAAACTAGTATATACAGCGGGTCATGTTTCCACCATAACTAAGCCAAATATTAAAATATTATGCTGCAATTTGGACCAAACACTGAGTGAATTACACCAATAAAGGTGGAACAGCTTTGAGACGTACAGAAGAGTTAAACCCATGTCACATTGCTCTGTAACCTGCAATGGAGGGGTCTGGCTGCAATAAACCCATGTAGGCAGTGCGCCATTGTGGCGGCCTAACCAAGCCAAATATTGGGCTATAATGCTGCAACTTGGGCAAATTATTGGGGGAGTGGCACTAATAAATATAGAACAGCTTTGAGACTTACATCTGTGAAGGAAACTCTTGTCGCAGGCTTTTACGACTGGTAGTGGGGTACACTGGTTGCAGTAAACTAGTATATACAGCGGGTCATGTTTCCACCATAACTAAGCCAAATATTAAAATATTATGCTGCAATTTGGACCAAACACTGAGTGAATTACACCAATAAAGGTGGAACAGATTTGAGACGTACAGAGGAGTTAAACCCATGTCACATTGCTCTGTAACCTGCAATGGAGGGGTCTGGCTGCAATAAACCCATGTAGGCAGTGCGCCATTTTGGCGGCCTAACCAAGCCGAATATTGGGCTATAATGCTGCAACTTGGGCAAATTATTGGGGGAGTGGCACTAATAAATATAGAACAGCTTTGAGACTTACATCTGTGAAGGAAACTCTTGTCGCAGGCTTTTACGACTGGTAGTGGGGTACACTGGTTGCAGTAAACTAGTATATACAGCGGGTCATGTTTCCACCATAACTAAGCCAAATATTAAAATATTATGCTGCAATTTGGACCAAACACTGAGTGAATTACACCAATAAAGGTGGAACAGCTTTGAGACGTACAGAGGAGTTAAACCCATGTCACATTGCTCTGTAACCTGCAATGGAGGGGTCTGGCTGCAATAAACCCATGTAGGCAGTGCGCCATTTTGGCGGCCTAACCAAGCCGAATATTGGGCTATAATGCTGCAACTTGGGCAAATTATTGGGGGAGTGGCACTAATAAATATAGAACAGCTTTGAGACTTACATCTGTGAAGGAAACTCTTGTCGCAGGCTTTTACGACTGGTAGTGGGGTACACTGGTTGCAGTAAACTAGTATATACAGCGGGTCATGTTTCCACCATAACTAAGCCAAATATTAAAATATTATGCTGCAATTTGGACCAAACACTGAGTGAATTACACCAATAAAGGTGGAACAGCTTTGAGACGTACAGAGGAGTTAAACCCATGTCACATTGCTCTGTAACCTGCAATGGAGGGGTCTGGCTGCAATAAACCCATGTAGGCAGTGCGCCATTGTGGCGGCCTAACCAAGCCAAATATTGGGCTATAATGCTGCAACTTGGGCAAATTATTGGGGGAGTGGCACTAATAAATATAGAACAGCTTTGAGACTTACATCTGTGAAGGAAACTCTTGTCGCAGGCTTTTACGACTGGTAGTGGGGTACACTGGTTGCAGTAAACTAGTATATACAGCGGGTCATGTTTCCACCATAACTAAGCCAAATATTAAAATATTATGCTGCAATTTGGACCAAACACTGAGTGAATTACACCAATAAAGGTGGAACAGCTTTGAGACGTACAGAGGAGTTAAACCCATGTCACATTGCTCTGTAACCTGCAATGGAGGGGTCTGGCTGCAATAAACCCATGTAGGCAGTGCGCCATTGTGGCGGCCTAACCAAGCCAAATATTGGGCTATAATGCTGCAACTTGGGCAAATTATTGGGGGAGTGGCACTAATAAATATAGAACAGCTTTGAGACTTACATCTGTGAAGGAAACTCTTGTCGCAGGCTTTTACGACTGGTAGTGGGGTACACTGGTTGCAGTAAACTAGTATATACAGCGGGTCATGTTTCCACCATAACTAAGCCAAATATTAAAATATTATGCTGCAATTTGGACCAAACACTGAGTGAATTACACCAATAAAGGTGGAACAGCTTTGAGACGTACAGAGGAGTTAAACCCATGTCACATTGCTCTGTAACCTGCAATGGAGGGGTCTGGCTGCAATAAACCCATGTAGGCAGTGCGCCATTTTGGCGGCCTAACCAAGCCGAATATTGGGCTATAATGCTGCAACTTGGGCAAATTATTGGGGGAGTGGCACTAATAAATATAGAACAGCTTTGAGACTTACATCTGTGAAGGAAACTCTTGTCGCAGGCTTTTACGACTGGTAGTGGGGTACACTGGTTGCAGTAAACTAGTATATACAGCGGGTCATGTTTCCACCATAACTAAGCCAAATATTAAAATATTATGCTGCAATTTGGACCAAACACTGAGTGAATTACACCAATAAAGGTGGAACAGCTTTGAGACGTACAGAGGAGTTAAACCCATGTCACATTGCTCTGTAACCTGCAATGGAGGGGTCTGGCTGCAATAAACCCATGTAGGCAGTGCGCCATTTTGGCGGCCTAACCAAGCCGAATATTGGGCTATAATGCTGCAACTTGGGCAAATTATTGGGGGAGTGGCACTAATAAATATAGAACAGCTTTGAGACTTACATCTGTGAAGGAAACTCTTGTCGCAGGCTTTTACGACTGGTAGTGGGGTACACTGGTTGCAGTAAACTAGTATATACAGCGGGTCATGTTTCCACCATAACTAAGCCAAATATTAAAATATTATGCTGCAATTTGGACCAAACACTGAGTGAATTACACCAATAAAGGTGGAACAGCTTTGAGACGTACAGAAGAGTTAAACCCATGTCACATTGCTCTGTAACCTGCAATGGAGGGGTCTGGCTGCAATAAACCCATGTAGGCAGTGCGCCATTGTGGCGGCCTAACCAAGCCAAATATTGGGCTATAATGCTGCAACTTGGGCAAATTATTGGGGAAGTGGCACTAATAAATATAGAACAGCTTTGAGACTTACACCTGTGAAGGAAACTCTTGTCGCAGGCTTTTACGACTGGTAGTGGGGTACACTGGTTGCAGTAAACTAGTATATACAGCGGGTCATGTTTCCACCATAACTAAGCCAAATATTAAAATATTATGCTGCAATTTGGACCAAACACTGAGTGAATTACACCAATAAAGGTGGAACAGATTTGAGACGTACAGAGGAGTTAAACCCATGTCACATTGCTCTGTAACCTGCAATGGAGGGGTCTGGCTGCAATAAACCCATGTAGGCAGTGCGCCATTTTGGCGGCCTAACCAAGCCGAATATTGGGCTATAATGCTGCAACTTGGGCAAATTATTGGGGGAGTGGCACTAATAAATATAGAACAGCTTTGAGACTTACATCTGTGAAGGAAACTCTTGTCGCAGGCTTTTACGACTGGTAGTGGGGTACACTGGTTGCAGTAAACTAGTATATACAGCGGGTCATGTTTCCACCATAACTAAGCCAAATATTAAAATATTATGCTGCAATTTGGACCAAACACTGAGTGAATTACACCAATAAAGGTGGAACAGCTTTGAGACGTACAGAGGAGTTAAACCCATGTCACATTGCTCTGTAACCTGCAATGGAGGGGTCTGGCTGCAATAAACCCATGTAGGCAGTGCGCCATTTTGGCGGCCTAACCAAGCCGAATATTGGGCTATAATGCTGCAACTTGGGCAAATTATTGGGGGAGTGGCACTAATAAATATAGAACAGCTTTGAGACTTACATCTGTGAAGGAAACTCTTGTCGCAGGCTTTTACGACTGGTAGTGGGGTACACTGGTTGCAGTAAACTAGTATATACAGCGGGTCATGTTTCCACCATAACTAAGCCAAATATTAAAATATTATGCTGCAATTTGGACCAAACACTGAGTGAATTACACCAATAAAGGTGGAACAGCTTTGAGACGTACAGAAGAGTTAAACCCATGTCACATTGCTCTGTAACCTGCAATGGAGGGGTCTGGCTGCAATAAACCCATGTAGGCAGTGCGCCATTGTGGCGGCCTAACCAAGCCAAATATTGGGCTATAATGCTGCAACTTGGGCAAATTATTGGGGGAGTGGCACTAATAAATATAGAACAGCTTTGAGACTTACATCTGTGAAGGAAACTCTTGTCGCAGGCTTTTACGACTGGTAGTGGGGTACACTGGTTGCAGTAAACTAGTATATACAGCGGGTCATGTTTCCACCATAACTAAGCCAAATATTAAAATATTATGCTGCAATTTGGACCAAACACTGAGTGAATTACACCAATAAAGGTGGAACAGCTTTGAGACGTACAGAGGAGTTAAACCCATGTCACATTGCTCTGTAACCTGCAATGGAGGGGTCTGGCTGCAATAAACCCATGTAGGCAGTGCGCCATTTTGGCGGCCTAACCAAGCCGAATATTGGGCTATAATGCTGCAACTTGGGCAAATTATTGGGGGAGTGGCACTAATAAATATAGAACAGCTTTGAGACTTACATCTGTGAAGGAAACTCTTGTCGCAGGCTTTTACGACTGGTAGTGGGGTACACTGGTTGCAGTAAACTAGTATATACAGCGGGTCATGTTTCCACCATAACTAAGCCAAATATTAAAATATTATGCTGCAATTTGGACCAAACACTGAGTGAATTACACCAATAAAGGTGGAACAGCTTTGAGACGTACAGAGGAGTTAAACCCATGTCACATTGCTCTGTAACCTGCAATGGAGGGGTCTGGCTGCAATAAACCCATGTAGGCAGTGCGCCATTTTGGCGGCCTAACCAAGCCGAATATTGGGCTATAATGCTGCAACTTGGGCAAATTATTGGGGGAGTGGCACTAATAAATATAGAACAGCTTTGAGACTTACATCTGTGAAGGAAACTCTTGTCGCAGGCTTTTACGACTGGTAATGGGGTACACTGGTTGCAGTAAACTAGTATATACAGCGGGTCATGTTTCCACCATAACTAAGCCAAATATTAAAATATTATGCTGCAATTTGGACCAAACACTGAGTGAATTACACCAATAAAGGTGGAACAGCTTTGAGACGTACAGAAGAGTTAAACCCATGTCACATTGCTCTGTAACCTGCAATGGAGGGGTCTGGCTGCAATAAACCCATGTAGGCAGTGCGCCATTTTGGCGGCCTAACCAAGCCAAATATTGGGCTATAATGCTGCAACTTGGGCAAATTATTGGGGGAGTGGCACTAATAAATATAGAACAGCTTTGAGACTTACATCTGTGAAGGAAACTCTTGTCGCAGGCTTTTACGACTGGTAGTGGGGTACACTGGTTGCAGTAAACTAGTATATACAGCGGGTCATGTTTCCACCATAACTAAGCCAAATATTAAAATATTATGCTGCAATTTGGACCAAACACTGAGTGAATTACACCAATAAAGGTGGAACAGATTTGAGACGTACAGAGGAGTTAAACCCATGTCACATTGCTCTGTAACCTGCAATGGAGGGGTCTGGCTGCAATAAACCCATGTAGGCAGTGCGCCATTTTGGCGGCCTAACCAAGCCGAATATTGGGCTATAATGCTGCAACTTGGGCAAATTATTGGGGGAGTGGCACTAATAAATATAGAACAGCTTTGAGACTTACATCTGTGAAGGAAACTCTTGTCGCAGGCTTTTACGACTGGTAGTGGGGTACACTGGTTGCAGTAAACTAGTATATACAGCGGGTCATGTTTCCACCATAACTAAGCCAAATATTAAAATATTATGCTGCAATTTGGACCAAACACTGAGTGAATTACACCAATAAAGGTGGAACAGCTTTGAGACGTACAGAGGAGTTAAACCCATGTCACATTGCTCTGTAACCTGCAATGGAGGGGTCTGGCTGCAATAAACCCATGTAGGCAGTGCGCCATTTTGGCGGCCTAACCAAGCCGAATATTGGGCTATAATGCTGCAACTTGGGCAAATTATTGGGGGAGTGGCACTAATAAATATAGAACAGCTTTGAGACTTACATCTGTGAAGGAAACTCTTGTCGCAGGCTTTTACGACTGGTAGTGGGGTACACTGGTTGCAGTAAACTAGTATATACAGCGGGTCATGTTTCCACCATAACTAAGCCAAATATTAAAATATTATGCTGCAATTTGGACCAAACACTGAGTGAATTACACCAATAAAGGTGGAACAGCTTTGAGACGTACAGAAGAGTTAAACCCATGTCACATTGCTCTGTAACCTGCAATGGAGGGGTCTGGCTGCAATAAACCCATGTAGGCAGTGCGCCATTGTGGCGGCCTAACCAAGCCAAATATTGGGCTATAATGCTGCAACTTGGGCAAATTATTGGGGGAGTGGCACTAATAAATATAGAACAGCTTTGAGACTTACATCTGTGAAGGAAACTCTTGTCGCAGGCTTTTACGACTGGTAGTGGGGTACACTGGTTGCAGTAAACTAGTATATACAGCGGGTCATGTTTCCACCATAACTAAGCCAAATATTAAAATATTATGCTGCAATTTGGACCAAACACTGAGTGAATTACACCAATAAAGGTGGAACAGCTTTGAGACGTACAGAGGAGTTAAACCCATGTCACATTGCTCTGTAACCTGCAATGGAGGGGTCTGGCTGCAATAAACCCATGTAGGCAGTGCGCCATTTTGGCGGCCTAACCAAGCCGAATATTGGGCTATAATGCTGCAACTTGGGCAAATTATTGGGGGAGTGGCACTAATAAATATAGAACAGCTTTGAGACTTACATCTGTGAAGGAAACTCTTGTCGCAGGCTTTTACGACTGGTAGTGGGGTACACTGGTTGCAGTAAACTAGTATATACAGCGGGTCATGTTTCCACCATAACTAAGCCAAATATTAAAATATTATGCTGCAATTTGGACCAAACACTGAGTGAATTACACCAATAAAGGTGGAACAGCTTTGAGACGTACAGAGGAGTTAAACCCATGTCACATTGCTCTGTAACCTGCAATGGAGGGGTCTGGCTGCAATAAACCCATGTAGGCAGTGCGCCATTTTGGCGGCCTAACCAAGCCGAATATTGGGCTATAATGCTGCAACTTGGGCAAATTATTGGGGGAGTGGCACTAATAAATATAGAACAGCTTTGAGACTTACATCTGTGAAGGAAACTCTTGTCGCAGGCTTTTACGACTGGTAGTGGGGTACACTGGTTGCAGTAAACTAGTATATACAGCGGGTCATGTTTCCACCATAACTAAGCCAAATATTAAAATATTATGCTGCAATTTGGACCAAACACTGAGTGAATTACACCAATAAAGGTGGAACAGCTTTGAGACGTACAGAAGAGTTAAACCCATGTCACATTGCTCTGTAACCTGCAATGGAGGGGTCTGGCTGCAATAAACCCATGTAGGCAGTGCGCCATTGTGGCGGCCTAACCAAGCCAAATATTGGGCTATAATGCTGCAACTTGGGCAAATTATTGGGGGAGTGGCACTAATAAATATAGAACAGCTTTGAGACTTACATCTGTGAAGGAAACTCTTGTCGCAGGCTTTTACGACTGGTAGTGGGGTACACTGGTTGCAGTAAACTAGTATATACAGCGGGTCATGTTTCCACCATAACTAAGCCAAATATTAAAATATTATGCTGCAATTTGGACCAAACACTGAGTGAATTACACCAATAAAGGTGGAACAGCTTTGAGACGTACAGAGGAGTTAAACCCATGTCACATTGCTCTGTAACCTGCAATGGAGGGGTCTGGCTGCAATAAACCCATGTAGGCAGTGCGCCATTTTGGCGGCCTAACCAAGCCGAATATTGGGCTATAATGCTGCAACTTGGGCAAATTATTGGGGGAGTGGCACTAATAAATATAGAACAGCTTTGAGACTTACATCTGTGAAGGAAACTCTTGTCGCAGGCTTTTACGACTGGTAATGGGGTACACTGGTTGCAGTAAACTAGTATATACAGCGGGTCATGTTTCCACCATAACTAAGCCAAATATTAAAATATTATGCTGCAATTTGGACCAAACACTGAGTGAATTACACCAATAAAGGTGGAACAGCTTTGAGACGTACAGAAGAGTTAAACCCATGTCACATTGCTCTGTAACCTGCAATGGAGGGGTCTGGCTGCAATAAACCCATGTAGGCAGTGCGCCATTTTGGCGGCCTAACCAAGCCAAATATTGGGCTATAATGCTGCAACTTGGGCAAATTATTGGGGGAGTGGCACTAATAAATATAGAACAGCTTTGAGACTTACATCTGTGAAGGAAACTCTTGTCGCAGGCTTTTACGACTGGTAGTGGGGTACACTGGTTGCAGTAAACTAGTATATACAGCGGGTCATGTTTCCACCATAACTAAGCCAAATATTAAAATATTATGCTGCAATTTGGACCAAACACTGAGTGAATTACACCAATAAAGGTGGAACAGATTTGAGACGTACAGAGGAGTTAAACCCATGTCACATTGCTCTGTAACCTGCAATGGAGGGGTCTGGCTGCAATAAACCCATGTAGGCAGTGCGCCATTTTGGCGGCCTAACCAAGCCGAATATTGGGCTATAATGCTGCAACTTGGGCAAATTATTGGGGGAGTGGCACTAATAAATATAGAACAGCTTTGAGACTTACATCTGTGAAGGAAACTCTTGTCGCAGGCTTTTACGACTGGTAGTGGGGTACACTGGTTGCAGTAAACTAGTATATACAGCGGGTCATGTTTCCACCATAACTAAGCCAAATATTAAAATATTATGCTGCAATTTGGACCAAACACTGAGTGAATTACACCAATAAAGGTGGAACAGCTTTGAGACGTACAGAGGAGTTAAACCCATGTCACATTGCTCTGTAACCTGCAATGGAGGGGTCTGGCTGCAATAAACCCATGTAGGCAGTGCGCCATTTTGGCGGCCTAACCAAGCCGAATATTGGGCTATAATGCTGCAACTTGGGCAAATTATTGGGGGAGTGGCACTAATAAATATAGAACAGCTTTGAGACTTACATCTGTGAAGGAAACTCTTGTCGCAGGCTTTTACGACTGGTAGTGGGGTACACTGGTTGCAGTAAACTAGTATATACAGCGGGTCATGTTTCCACCATAACTAAGCCAAATATTAAAATATTATGCTGCAATTTGGACCAAACACTGAGTGAATTACACCAATAAAGGTGGAACAGCTTTGAGACGTACAGAAGAGTTAAACCCATGTCACATTGCTCTGTAACCTGCAATGGAGGGGTCTGGCTGCAATAAACCCATGTAGGCAGTGCGCCATTGTGGCGGCCTAACCAAGCCAAATATTGGGCTATAATGCTGCAACTTGGGCAAATTATTGGGGGAGTGGCACTAATAAATATAGAACAGCTTTGAGACTTACATCTGTGAAGGAAACTCTTGTCGCAGGCTTTTACGACTGGTAGTGGGGTACACTGGTTGCAGTAAACTAGTATATACAGCGGGTCATGTTTCCACCATAACTAAGCCAAATATTAAAATATTATGCTGCAATTTGGACCAAACACTGAGTGAATTACACCAATAAAGGTGGAACAGCTTTGAGACGTACAGAGGAGTTAAACCCATGTCACATTGCTCTGTAACCTGCAATGGAGGGGTCTGGCTGCAATAAACCCATGTAGGCAGTGCGCCATTTTGGCGGCCTAACCAAGCCGAATATTGGGCTATAATGCTGCAACTTGGGCAAATTATTGGGGGAGTGGCACTAATAAATATAGAACAGCTTTGAGACTTACATCTGTGAAGGAAACTCTTGTCGCAGGCTTTTACGACTGGTAGTGGGGTACACTGGTTGCAGTAAACTAGTATATACAGCGGGTCATGTTTCCACCATAACTAAGCCAAATATTAAAATATTATGCTGCAATTTGGACCAAACACTGAGTGAATTACACCAATAAAGGTGGAACAGCTTTGAGACGTACAGAGGAGTTAAACCCATGTCACATTGCTCTGTAACCTGCAATGGAGGGGTCTGGCTGCAATAAACCCATGTAGGCAGTGCGCCATTTTGGCGGCCTAACCAAGCCGAATATTGGGCTATAATGCTGCAACTTGGGCAAATTATTGGGGGAGTGGCACTAATAAATATAGAACAGCTTTGAGACTTACATCTGTGAAGGAAACTCTTGTCGCAGGCTTTTACGACTGGTAGTGGGGTACACTGGTTGCAGTAAACTAGTATATACAGCGGGTCATGTTTCCACCATAACTAAGCCAAATATTAAAATATTATGCTGCAATTTGGACCAAACACTGAGTGAATTACACCAATAAAGGTGGAACAGCTTTGAGACGTACAGAGGAGTTAAACCCATGTCACATTGCTCTGTAACCTGCAATGGAGGGGTCTGGCTGCAATAAACCCATGTAGGCAGTGCGCCATTTTGGCGGCCTAACCAAGCCGAATATTGGGCTATAATGCTGCAACTTGGGCAAATTATTGGGGGAGTGGCACTAATAAATATAGAACAGCTTTGAGACTTACATCTGTGAAGGAAACTCTTGTCGCAGGCTTTTACGACTGGTAGTGGGGTACACTGGTTGCAGTAAACTAGTATATACAGCGGGTCATGTTTCCACCATAACTAAGCCAAATATTAAAATATTATGCTGCAATTTGGACCAAACACTGAG
Organism: Sabellastarte sp. h YS-2021; assembly: GCA_964017235.1. NCBI lineage: Eukaryota > Metazoa > Annelida > Polychaeta > Sabellida > Sabellidae > Sabellastarte > Sabellastarte sp. h YS-2021. The sequence continues at coordinate 41,035,199 of OZ024929.1, forward strand.
TGAATTACACCAATAAAGGTGGAACAGCTTTGAGACGTACAGAAGAGTTAAACCCATGTCACATTGCTCTGTAACCTGCAATGGAGGGGTCTGGCTGCAATAAACCCATGTAGGCAGTGCGCCATTGTGGCGGCCTAACCAAGCCAAATATTGGGCTATAATGCTGCAACTTGGGCAAATTATTGGGGGAGTGGCACTAATAAATATAGAACAGCTTTGAGACTTACATCTGTGAAGGAAACTCTTGTCGCAGGCTTTTACGACTGGTAGTGGGGTACACTGGTTGCAGTAAACTAGTATATACAGCGGGTCATGTTTCCACCATAACTAAGCCAAATATTAAAATATTATGCTGCAATTTGGACCAAACACTGAGTGAATTACACCAATAAAGGTGGAACAGCTTTGAGACGTACAGAGGAGTTAAACCCATGTCACATTGCTCTGTAACCTGCAATGGAGGGGTCTGGCTGCAATAAACCCATGTAGGCAGTGCGCCATTTTGGCGGCCTAACCAAGCCGAATATTGGGCTATAATGCTGCAACTTGGGCAAATTATTGGGGGAGTGGCACTAATAAATATAGAACAGCTTTGAGACTTACATCTGTGAAGGAAACTCTTGTCGCAGGCTTTTACGACTGGTAGTGGGGTACACTGGTTGCAGTAAACTAGTATATACAGCGGGTCATGTTTCCACCATAACTAAGCCAAATATTAAAATATTATGCTGCAATTTGGACCAAACACTGAGTGAATTACACCAATAAAGGTGGAACAGCTTTGAGACGTACAGAGGAGTTAAACCCATGTCACATTGCTCTGTAACCTGCAATGGAGGGGTCTGGCTGCAATAAACCCATGTAGGCAGTGCGCCATTTTGGCGGCCTAACCAAGCCAAATATTGGGCTATAATGCTGCAACTTGGGCAAATTATTGGGGGAGTGGCACTAATAAATATAGAACAGCTTTGAGACTTACATCTGTGAAGGAAACTCTTGTCGCAGGCTTTTACGACTGGTAGTGGGGTACACTGGTTGCAGTAAACTAGTATATACAGCGGGTCATGTTTCCACCATAACTAAGCCAAATATTAAAATATTATGCTGCAATTTGGACCAAACACTGAGTGAATTACACCAATAAAGGTGGAACAGCTTTGAGACGTACAGAGGAGTTAAACCCATGTCACATTGCTCTGTAACCTGCAATGGAGGGGTCTGGCTGCAATAAACCCATGTAGGCAGTGCGCCATTTTGGCGGCCTAACCAAGCCGAATATTGGGCTATAATGCTGCAACTTGGGCAAATTATTGGGGGAGTGGCACTAATAAATATAGAACAGCTTTGAGACTTACATCTGTGAAGGAAACTCTTGTCGCAGGCTTTTACGACTGGTAGTGGGGTACACTGGTTGCAGTAAACTAGTATATACAGCGGGTCATGTTTCCACCATAACTAAGCCAAATATTAAAATATTATGCTGCAATTTGGACCAAACACTGAGTGAATTACACCAATAAAGGTGGAACAGCTTTGAGACGTACAGAGGAGTTAAACCCATGTCACATTGCTCTGTAACCTGCAATGGAGGGGTCTGGCTGCAATAAACCCATGTAGGCAGTGCGCCATTTTGGCGGCCTAACCAAGCCAAATATTGGGCTATAATGCTGCAACTTGGGCAAATTATTGGGGGAGTGGCACTAATAAATATAGAACAGCTTTGAGACTTACATCTGTGAAGGAAACTCTTGTCGCAGGCTTTTACGACTGGTAGTGGGGTACACTGGTTGCAGTAAACTAGTATATACAGCGGGTCATGTTTCCACCATAACTAAGCCAAATATTAAAATATTATGCTGCAATTTGGACCAAACACTGAGTGAATTACACCAATAAAGGTGGAACAGCTTTGAGACGTACAGAGGAGTTAAACCCATGTCACATTGCTCTGTAACCTGCAATGGAGGGGTCTGGCTGCAATAAACCCATGTAGGCAGTGCGCCATTTTGGCGGCCTAACCAAGCCGAATATTGGGCTATAATGCTGCAACTTGGGCAAATTATTGGGGGAGTGGCACTAATAAATATAGAACAGCTTTGAGACTTACATCTGTGAAGGAAACTATTGTCGCAGGCTTTTACGACTGGTAGTGGGGTACACTGGTTGCAGTAAACTAGTACATACAGCGGGTCATGTTTCCACCATAACTAAGCCAAATATTAAAATATTATGCTGCAATTTGGACCAAACACTGAGTGAATTACACCAATAAAGGTGGAACAGCTTTGAGACGTACAGAGGAGTTAAACCCATGTCACATTGCTCTGTAACCTGCAATGGAGGGGTCTGGCTGCAATAAACCCATGTAGGCAGTGCGCCATTTTGGCGGCCTAACCAAGCCAAATATTGGGCTATAATGCTGCAACTTGGGCAAATTATTGGGGGAGTGGCACTAATAAATATAGAACAGCTTTGAGACTTACATCTGTGAAGGAAACTCTTGTCGCAGGCTTTTACGACTGGTAGTGGGGTACACTGGTTGCAGTAAACTAGTATATACAGCGGGTCATGTTTCCACCATAACTAAGCCAAATATTAAAATATTATGCTGCAATTTGGACCAAACACTGAGTGAATTACACCAATAAAGGTGGAACAGCTTTGAGACGTACAGAGGAGTTAAACCCATGTCACATTGCTCTGTAACCTGCAATGGAGGGGTCTGGCTGCAATAAACCCATGTAGGCAGTGCGCCATTTTGGCGGCCTAACCAAGCCGAATATTGGGCTATAATGCTGCAACTTGGGCAAATTATTGGGGGAGTGGCACTAATAAATATAGAACAGCTTTGAGACTTACATCTGTGAAGGAAACTATTGTCGCAGGCTTTTACGACTGGTAGTGGGGTACACTGGTTGCAGTAAACTAGTACATACAGCGGGTCATGTTTCCACCATAACTAAGCCAAATATTAAAATATTATGCTGCAATTTGGACCAAACACTGAGTGAATTACACCAATAAAGGTGGAACAGCTTTGAGACGTACAGAGGAGTTAAACCCATGTCACATTGCTCTGTAACCTGCAATGGAGGGGTCTGGCTGCAATAAACCCATGTAGGCAGTGTGCCATTTTGGCGGCCTAACCAAGCCGAATATTGGGCTATAATGCTGCAACTTGGGCAAATTATTGGGGGAGTGGCACTAATAAATATAGAACAGCTTTGAGACTTACATCTGTGAAGGAAACTCTTGTCGCAGGCTTTTACGACTGGTAGTGGGGTACACTGGTTGCAGTAAACTAGTATATACAGCGGGTCATGTTTCCACCATAACTAAGCCAAATATTAAAATATTATGCTGCAATTTGGACCAAACACTGAGTGAATTACACCAATAAAGGTGGAACAGCTTTGAGACGTACAGAGGAGTTAAACCCATGTCACATTGCTCTGTAACCTGCAATGGAGGGGTCTGGCTGCAATAAACCCATGTAGGCAGTGCGCCATTTTGGCGGCCTAACCAAGCCAAATATTGGGCTATAATGCTGCAACTTGGGCAAATTATTGGGGGAGTGGCACTAATAAATATAGAACAGCTTTGAGACTTACATCTGTGAAGGAAACTCTTGTCGCAGGCTTTTACGACTGGTAGTGGGGTACACTGGTTGCAGTAAACTAGTATATACAGCGGGTCATGTTTCCACCATAACTAAGCCAAATATTAAAATATTATGCTGCAATTTGGACCAAACACTGAGTGAATTACACCAATAAAGGTGGAACAGCTTTGAGACGTACAGAGGAGTTAAACCCATGTCACATTGCTCTGTAACCTGCAATGGAGGGGTCTGGCTGCAATAAACCCATGTAGGCAGTGCGCCATTTTGGCGGCCTAACCAAGCCGAATATTGGGCTATAATGCTGCAACTTGGGCAAATTATTGGGGGAGTGGCACTAATAAATATAGAACAGCTTTGAGACTTACATCTGTGAAGGAAACTATTGTCGCAGGCTTTTACGACTGGTAGTGGGGTACACTGGTTGCAGTAAACTAGTACATACAGCGGGTCATGTTTCCACCATAACTAAGCCAAATATTAAAATATTATGCTGCAATTTGGACCAAACACTGAGTGAATTACACCAATAAAGGTGGAACAGCTTTGAGACGTACAGAGGAGTTAAACCCATGTCACATTGCTCTGTAACCTGCAATGGAGGGGTCTGGCTGCAATAAACCCATGTAGGCAGTGTGCCATTTTGGCGGCCTAACCAAGCCGAATATTGGGCTATAATGCTGCAACTTGGGCAAATTATTGGGGGAGTGGCACTAATAAATATAGAACAGCTTTGAGACTTACATCTGTGAAGGAAACTCTTGTCGCAGGCTTTTACGACTGGTAGTGGGGTACACTGGTTGCAGTAAACTAGTATATACAGCGGGTCATGTTTCCACCATAACTAAGCCAAATATTAAAATATTATGCTGCAATTTGGACCAAACACTGAGTGAATTACACCAATAAAGGTGGAACAGCTTTGAGACGTACAGAGGAGTTAAACCCATGTCACATTGCTCTGTAACCTGCAATGGAGGGGTCTGGCTGCAATAAACCCATGTAGGCAGTGCGCCATTTTGGCGGCCTAACCAAGCCAAATATTGGGCTATAATGCTGCAACTTGGGCAAATTATTGGGGGAGTGGCACTAATAAATATAGAACAGCTTTGAGACTTACATCTGTGAAGGAAACTCTTGTCGCAGGCTTTTACGACTGGTAGTGGGGTACACTGGTTGCAGTAAACTAGTATATACAGCGGGTCATGTTTCCACCATAACTAAGCCAAATATTAAAATATTATGCTGCAATTTGGACCAAACACTGAGTGAATTACACCAATAAAGGTGGAACAGCTTTGAGACGTACAGAGGAGTTAAACCCATGTCACATTGCTCTGTAACCTGCAATGGAGGGGTCTGGCTGCAATAAACCCATGTAGGCAGTGCGTCATTTTGGCGGCCTAACCAAGCCGAATATTGGGCTATAATGCTGCAACTTGGGCAAATTATTGGGGGAGTGGCACTAATAAATATAGAACAGCTTTGAGACTTACATCTGTGAAGGAAACTCTTGTCGCAGGCTTTTACGACTGGTAGTGGGGTACACTGGTTGCAGTAAACTAGTACATACAGCGGGTCATGTTTCCACCATAACTAAGCCAAATATTAAAATATTATGCTGCAATTTGGACCAAACACTGAGTGAATTACACCAATAAAGGTGGAACAGCTTTGAGACGTACAGAGGAGTTAAACCCATGTCACATTGCTCTGTAACCTGCAATGGAGGGGTCTGGCTGCAATAAACCCATGTAGGCAGTGCGTCATTGTGGCGGCCTAACCAAGCCAAATATTGGGCTATAATGCTGCAACTTGGGCAAATTATTGGGGGAGTGGCACTAATAAATATAGAACAGCTTTGAGACTTACATCTGTGAAGGAAACTCTTGTCGCAGGCTTTTACGACTGGTAGTGGGGTACACTGGTTGCAGTAAACTAGTATATACAGCGGGTCATGTTTCCACCATAACTAAGCCAAATATTAAAATATTATGCTGCAATTTGGACCAAACACTGAGTGAATTACACCAATAAAGGTGGAACAGCTTTGAGACGTACAGAGGAGTTAAACCCATGTCACATTGCTCTGTAACCTGCAATGGAGGGGTCTGGCTGCAATAAACCCATGTAGGCAGTGCGCCATTTTGGCGGCCTAACCAAGCCGAATATTGGGCTATAATGCTGCAACTTGGGCAAATTATTGGGGGAGTGGCACTAATAAATATAGAACAGCTTTGAGACTTACATCTGTGAAGGAAACTCTTGTCGCAGGCTTTTACGACTGGTAGTGGGGTACACTGGTTGCAGTAAACTAGTATATACAGCGGGTCATGTTTCCACCATAACTAAGCCAAATATTAAAATATTATGCTGCAATTTGGACCAAACACTGAGTGAATTACACCAATAAAGGTGGAACAGCTTTGAGACGTACAGAGGAGTTAAACCCATGTCACATTGCTCTGTAACCTGCAATGGAGGGGTCTGGCTGCAATAAACCCATGTAGGCAGTGCGCCATTTTGGCGGCCTAACCAAGCCGAATATTGGGCTATAATGCTGCAACTTGGGCAAATTATTGGGGGAGTGGCACTAATAAATATAGAACAGCTTTGAGACTTACATCTGTGAAGGAAACTCTTGTCGCAGGCTTTTACGACTGGTAGTGGGGTACACTGGTTGCAGTAAACTAGTATATACAGCGGGTCATGTTTCCACCATAACTAAGCCAAATATTAAAATATTATGCTGCAATTTGGACCAAACACTGAGTGAATTACACCAATAAAGGTGGAACAGCTTTGAGACGTACAGAGGAGTTAAAAGGGGCCACGGTGGCAGAGTGGTAACACTCTCGCCTCCCACCTCTGAGGTCGGGGGTTCGATCCCCGTGACGGCCTTAAGTGGGAAAGCTGGTAGTTGCTTGCCGTTGGTCGGCAGTTTACAGTACACAACCCTAGCGAACTCTATGTACTGGTTTCCTCTGCCCTTCCAACTACCCGTCGTGATATGACCTGTACAGTGTTGAAAGCGACGTAAAACCCCAAATAAATAAATAAATAAATAAATAAATAAATACAGAGGAGTTAAACCCATGTCACATTGATCTGCAACCTGCAATGGAGGGATCTGGCTGCAATAAACCCATGTAGGCAGTGCGCCATTTTGGCGGCCTAACCAAGCCAAATATTGGGCTATAATGCTGCAACTTGGGCAAATTATTGGGGGAGTGGCACTAATAAATATAGAACAGCTTTGAGACTTACATCTGTGAAGGAAACTCTTGTCGCAGGCTTTTACGACTGGTAGTGGGGTACACTGGTTGCAGTAAACTAGTATATACAGCGGGTCATGTTTCCACCATAACTAAGCCAAATATTAAAATATTATGCTGCAATTTGGACCAAACACTGAGTGAATTACACCAATAAAGGTGGAACAGCTTTGAGACGTACAGAGGAGTTAAACCCATGTCACATTGCTCTGTAACCTGCAATGGAGGGGTCTGGCTGCAATAAACCCATGTAGGCAGTGCGCCATTTTGGCGGCCTAACCAAGCCGAATATTGGGCTATAATGCTGCAACTTGGGCAAATTATTGGGGGAGTGGCACTAATAAATATAGAACAGCTTTGAGACTTACATCTGTGAAGGAAACTCTTGTCGCAGGCTTTTACGACTGGTAGTGGGGTACACTGGTTGCAGTAAACTAGTATATACAGCGGGTCATGTTTCCACCATAACTAAGCCAAATATTAAAATATTATGCTGCAATTTGGACCAAACACTGAGTGAATTACACCAATAAAGGTGGAACAGCTTTGAGACGTACAGAGGAGTTAAACCCATGTCACATTGCTCTGTAACCTGCAATGGAGGGGTCTGGCTGCAATAAACCCATGTAGGCAGTGCGCCATTTTGGCGGCCTAACCAAGCCAAATATTGGGCTATAATGCTGCAACTTGGGCAAATTATTGGGGGAGTGGCACTAATAAATATAGAACAGCTTTGAGACTTACATCTGTGAAGGAAACTCTTGTCGCAGGCTTTTACGACTGGTAGTGGGGTACACTAGTTGCAGTAAACTAGTATATACAGCGGGTCATGTTTCCACCATAACTAAGCCAAATATTAAAATATTATGCTGCAATTTGGACCAAACACTGAGTGAATTACACCAATAAAGGTGGAACAGCTTTGAGACGTACAGAGGAGTTAAACCCATGTCACATTGCTCTGTAACCTGCAATGGAGGGGTCTGGCTGCAATAAACCCATGTAGGCAGTGCGCCATTTTGGCGGCCTAACCAAGCCGAATATTGGGCTATAATGCTGCAACTTGGGCAAATTATTGGGGGAGTGGCACTAATAAATATAGAACAGCTTTGAGACTTACATCTGTGAAGGAAACTATTGTCGCAGGCTTTTACGACTGGTAGTGGGGTACACTGGTTGCAGTAAACTAGTACATACAGCGGGTCATGTTTCCACCATAACTAAGCCAAATATTAAAATATTATGCTGCAATTTGGACCAAACACTGAGTGAATTACACCAATAAAGGTGGAACAGCTTTGAGACGTACAGAGGAGTTAAACCCATGTCACATTGCTCTGTAACCTGCAATGGAGGGGTCTGGCTGCAATAAACCCATGTAGGCAGTGTGCCATTTTGGCGGCCTAACCAAGCCGAATATTGGGCTATAATGCTGCAACTTGGGCAAATTATTGGGGGAGTGGCACTAATAAATATAGAACAGCTTTGAGACTTACATCTGTGAAGGAAACTCTTGTCGCAGGCTTTTACGACTGGTAGTGGGGTACACTGGTTGCAGTAAACTAGTATATACAGCGGGTCATGTTTCCACCATAACTAAGCCAAATATTAAAATATTATGCTGCAATTTGGACCAAACACTGAGTGAATTACACCAATAAAGGTGGAACAGCTTTGAGACGTACAGAGGAGTTAAACCCATGTCACATTGCTCTGTAACCTGCAATGGAGGGGTCTGGCTGCAATAAACCCATGTAGGCAGTGCGCCATTTTGGCGGCCTAACCAAGCCAAATATTGGGCTATAATGCTGCAACTTGGGCAAATTATTGGGGGAGTGGCACTAATAAATATAGAACAGCTTTGAGACTTACATCTGTGAAGGAAACTCTTGTCGCAGGCTTTTACGACTGGTAGTGGGGTACACTGGTTGCAGTAAACTAGTATATACAGCGGGTCATGTTTCCACCATAACTAAGCCAAATATTAAAATATTATGCTGCAATTTGGACCAAACACTGAGTGAATTACACCAATAAAGGTGGAACAGCTTTGAGACGTACAGAGGAGTTAAACCCATGTCACATTGCTCTGTAACCTGCAATGGAGGGGTCTGGCTGCAATAAACCCATGTAGGCAGTGCGCCATTTTGGCGGCCTAACCAAGCCGAATATTGGGCTATAATGCTGCAACTTGGGCAAATTATTGGGGGAGTGGCACTAATAAATATAGAACAGCTTTGAGACTTACATCTGTGAAGGAAACTCTTGTCGCAGGCTTTTACGACTGGTAGTGGGGTACACTGGTTGCAGTAAACTAGTACATACAGCGGGTCATGTTTCCACCATAACTAAGCCAAATATTAAAATATTATGCTGCAATTTGGACCAAACACTGAGTGAATTACACCAATAAAGGTGGAACAGCTTTGAGACGTACAGAGGAGTTAAACCCATGTCACATTGCTCTGTAACCTGCAATGGAGGGGTCTGGCTGCAATAAACCCATGTAGGCAGTGCGCCATTGTGGCGGCCTAACCAAGCCAAATATTGGGCTATAATGCTGCAACTTGGGCAAATTATTGGGGGAGTGGCACTAATAAATATAGAACAGCTTTGAGACTTACATCTGTGAAGGAAACTCTTGTCGCAGGCTTTTACGACTGGTAGTGGGGTACACTGGTTGCAGTAAACTAGTATATACAGCGGGTCATGTTTCCACCATAACTAAGCCAAATATTAAAATATTATGCTGCAATTTGGACCAAACACTGAGTGAATTACACCAATAAAGGTGGAACAGCTTTGAGACGTACAGAGGAGTTAAACCCATGTCACATTGCTCTGTAACCTGCAATGGAGGGGTCTGGCTGCAATAAACCCATGTAGGCAGTGCGCCATTTTGGCGGCCTAACCAAGCCGAATATTGGGCTATAATGCTGCAACTTGGGCAAATTATTGGGGGAGTGGCACTAATAAATATAGAACAGCTTTGAGACTTACATCTGTGAAGGAAACTCTTGTCGCAGGCTTTTACGACTGGTAGTGGGGTACACTGGTTGCAGTAAACTAGTATATACAGCGGGTCATGTTTCCACCATAACTAAGCCAAATATTAAAATATTATGCTGCAATTTGGACCAAACACTGAGTGAATTACACCAATAAAGGTGGAACAGCTTTGAGACGTACAGAGGAGTTAAACCCATGTCACATTGCTCTGTAACCTGCAATGGAGGGGTCTGGCTGCAATAAACCCATGTAGGCAGTGCGCCATTTTGGCGGCCTAACCAAGCCGAATATTGGGCTATAATGCTGCAACTTGGGCAAATTATTGGGGGAGTGGCACTAATAAATATAGAACAGCTTTGAGACTTACATCTGTGAAGGAAGCTCTTGTCGCAGGCTTTTACGACTGGTAGTGGGGTACACTGGTTGCAGTAAACTAGTATATACAGCGGGTCATGTTTCCACCATAACTAAGCCAAATATTAAAATATTATGCTGCAATTTGGACCAAACACTGAGTGAATTACACCAATAAAGGTGGAACAGCTTTGAGACGTACAGAGGAGTTAAACCCATGTCACATTGCTCTGTAACCTGCAATGGAGGGGTCTGGCTGCAATAAACCCATGTAGGCAGTGCGCCATTTTGGCGGCCTAACCAAGCCGAATATTGGGCTATAATGCTGCAACTTGGGCAAATTATTGGGGGAGTGGCACTAATAAATATAGAACAGCTTTGAGACTTACATCTGTGAAGGAAGCTCTTGTCGCAGGCTTTTACGACTGGTAGTGGGGTACACTGGTTGCAGTAAACTAGTATATACAGCGGGTCATGTTTCCACCATAACTAAGCCAAATATTAAAATATTATGCTGCAATTTGGACCAAACACTGAGTGAATTACACCAATAAAGGTGGAACAGCTTTGAGACGTACAGAGGAGTTAAACCCATGTCACATTGCTCTGTAACCTGCAATGGAGGGGTCTGGCTGCAATAAACCCATGTAGGCAGTGCGCCATTTTGGCGGCCTAACCAAGCCAAATATTGGGCTATAATGCTGCAACTTGGGCAAATTATTGGGGGAGTGGCACTAATAAATATACAACAGCTTTGAGACTTACATCTGTGAAGGAAACTCTTGTCGCAGGCTTTTACGACTGGTAGTGGGGTACACTGGTTGCAGTAAACTAGTATATACAGCGGGTCATGTTTCCACCATAACTAAGCCAAATATTAAAATATTATGCTGCAATTTGGACCAAACACTGAGTGAATTACACCAATAAAGGTGGAACAGCTTTGAGACGTACAGAGGAGTTAAACCCATGTCACATTGCTCTGTAACCTGCAATGGAGGGGTCTGGCTGCAATAAACCCATGTAGGCAGTGCGCCATTTTGGCGGCCTAACCAAGCCGAATATTGGGCTATAATGCTGCAACTTGGGCAAATTATTGGGGGAGTGGCACTAATAAATATAGAACAGCTTTGAGACTTACATCTGTGAAGGAAACTATTGTCGCAGGCTTTTACGACTGGTAGTGGGGTACACTGGTTGCAGTAAACTAGTACATACAGCGGGTCATGTTTCCACCATAACTAAGCCAAATATTAAAATATTATGCTGCAATTTGGACCAAACACTGAGTGAATTACACCAATAAAGGTGGAACAGCTTTGAGACGTACAGAGGAGTTAAACCCATGTCACATTGCTCTGTAACCTGCAATGGAGGGGTCTGGCTGCAATAAACCCATGTAGGCAGTGCGCCATTGTGGCGGCCTAACCAAGCCAAATATTGGGCTATAATGCTGCAACTTGGGCAAATTATTGGGGGAGTGGCACTAATAAATATAGAACAGCTTTGAGACTTACATCTGTGAAGGAAGCTCTTGTCGCAGGCTTTTACGACTGGTAGTGGGGTACACTGGTTGCAGTAAACTAGTATATACAGCGGGTCATGTTTCCACCATAACTAAGCCAAATATTAAAATATTATGCTGCAATTTGGACCAAACACTGAGTGAATTACACCAATAAAGGTGGAACAGCTTTGAGACGTACAGAGGAGTTAAACCCATGTCACATTGCTCTGTAACCTGCAATGGAGGGGTCTGGCTGCAATAAACCCATGTAGGCAGTGCGCCATTTTGGCGGCCTAACCAAGCCAAATATTGGGCTATAATGCTGCAACTTGGGCAAATTATTGGGGGAGTGGCACTAATAAATATACAACAGCTTTGAGACTTACATCTGTGAAGGAAACTCTTGTCGCAGGCTTTTACGACTGGTAGTGGGGTACACTGGTTGCAGTAAACTAGTATATACAGCGGGTCATGTTTCCACCATAACTAAGCCAAATATTAAAATATTATGCTGCAATTTGGACCAAACACTGAGTGAATTACACCAATAAAGGTGGAACAGCTTTGAGACGTACAGAGGAGTTAAACCCATGTCACATTGCTCTGTAACCTGCAATGGAGGGGTCTGGCTGCAATAAACCCATGTAGGCAGTGCGCCATTTTGGCGGCCTAACCAAGCCGAATATTGGGCTATAATGCTGCAACTTGGGCAAATTATTGGGGGAGTGGCACTAATAAATATAGAACAGCTTTGAGACTTACATCTGTGAAGGAAACTATTGTCGCAGGCTTTTACGACTGGTAGTGGGGTACACTGGTTGCAGTAAACTAGTACATACAGCGGGTCATGTTTCCACCATAACTAAGCCAAATATTAAAATATTATGCTGCAATTTGGACCAAACACTGAGTGAATTACACCAATAAAGGTGGAACAGCTTTGAGACGTACAGAGGAGTTAAACCCATGTCACATTGCTCTGTAACCTGCAATGGAGGGGTCTGGCTGCAATAAACCCATGTAGGCAGTGCGCCATTGTGGCGGCCTAACCAAGCCAAATATTGGGCTATAATGCTGCAACTTGGGCAAATTATTGGGGGAGTGGCACTAATAAATATAGAACAGCTTTGAGACTTACATCTGTGAAGGAAACTCTTGTCGCAGGCTTTTACGACTGGTAGTGGGGTACACTGGTTGCAGTAAACTAGTATATACAGCGGGTCATGTTTCCACCATAACTAAGCCAAATATTAAAATATTATGCTGCAATTTGGACCAAACACTGAGTGAATTACACCAATAAAGGTGGAACAGCTTTGAGACGTACAGAGGAGTTAAACCCATGTCACATTGCTCTGTAACCTGCAATGGAGGGGTCTGGCTGCAATAAACCCATGTAGGCAGTGCGCCATTTTGGCGGCCTAACCAAGCCGAATATTGGGCTATAATGCTGCAACTTGGGCAAATTATTGGGGGAGTGGCACTAATAAATATAGAACAGCTTTGAGACTTACATCTGTGAAGGAAACTATTGTCGCAGGCTTTTACGACTGGTAGTGGGGTACACTGGTTGCAGTAAACTAGTACATACAGCGGGTCATGTTTCCACCATAACTAAGCCAAATATTAAAATATTATGCTGCAATTTGGACCAAACACTGAGTGAATTACACCAATAAAGGTGGAACAGCTTTGAGACGTACAGAGGAGTTAAACCCATGTCACATTGCTCTGTAACCTGCAATGGAGGGGTCTGGCTGCAATAAACCCATGTAGGCAGTGCGCCATTGTGGCGGCCTAACCAAGCCAAATATTGGGCTATAATGCTGCAACTTGGGCAAATTATTGGGGGAGTGGCACTAATAAATATAGAACAGCTTTGAGACTTACATCTGTGAAGGAAACTCTTGTCGCAGGCTTTTACGACTGGTAGTGGGGTACACTGGTTGCAGTAAACTAGTATATACAGCGGGTCATGTTTCCACCATAACTAAGCCAAATATTAAAATATTATGCTGCAATTTGGACCAAACACTGAGTGAATTACACCAATAAAGGTGGAACAGCTTTGAGACGTACAGAGGAGTTAAACCCATGTCACATTGCTCTGTAACCTGCAATGGAGGGGTCTGGCTGCAATAAACCCATGTAGGCAGTGCGCCATTTTGGCGGCCTAACCAAGCCGAATATTGGGCTATAATGCTGCAACTTGGGCAAATTATTGGGGGAGTGGCACTAATAAATATAGAACAGCTTTGAGACTTACATCTGTGAAGGAAACTATTGTCGCAGGCTTTTACGACTGGTAGTGGGGTACACTGGTTGCAGTAAACTAGTATATACAGCGGGTCATGTTTCCACCATAACTAAGCCAAATATTAAAATATTATGCTGCAATTTGGACCAAACACTGAGTGAATTACACCAATAAAGGTGGAACAGCTGTGAGACGTACAGAGGAGTTAAACCCATGTCACATTGCTCTGTAACCTGCAATGGAGGGGTCTGGCTGCAATAAACCCATGTAGGCAGTGCGCCATTTTGGCGGCCTAACCAAGCCGAATATTGGGCTATAATGCTGCAACTTGGGCAAATTATTGGGGGAGTGGCACTAATAAATATAGAACAGCTTTGAGACTTACATCTGTGAAGGAAACTCTTGTCGCAGGCTTTTACGACTGGTAGTGGGGTACACTGGTTGCAGTAAACTAGTATATACAGCGGGTCATGTTTCCACCATAACTAAGCCAAATATTAAAATATTATGCTGCAATTTGGACCAAACACTGAGTGAATTACACCAATAAAGGTGGAACAGCTTTGAGACGTACAGAGGAGTTAAACCCATGTCACATTGCTCTGTAACCTGCAATGGAGGGGTCTGGCTGCAATAAACCCATGTAGGCAGTGCGCCATTTTGGCGGCCTAACCAAGCCGAATATTGGGCTATAATGCTGCAACTTGGGCAAATTATTGGGGGAGTGGCACTAATAAATATAGAACAGCTTTGAGACTTACATCTGTGAAGGAAGCTCTTGTCGCAGGCTTTTACGACTGGTAGTGGGGTACACTGGTTGCAGTAAACTAGTATATACAGCGGGTCATGTTTCCACCATAACTAAGCCAAATATTAAAATATTATGCTGCAATTTGGACCAAACACTGAGTGAATTACACCAATAAAGGTGGAACAGCTTTGAGACGTACAGAGGAGTTAAACCCATGTCACATTGCTCTGTAACCTGCAATGGAGGGGTCTGGCTGCAATAAACCCATGTAGGCAGTGCGCCATTTTGGCGGCCTAACCAAGCCAAATATTGGGCTATAATGCTGCAACTTGGGCAAATTATTGGGGGAGTGGCACTAATAAATATACAACAGCTTTGAGACTTACATCTGTGAAGGAAACTCTTGTCGCAGGCTTTTACGACTGGTAGTGGGGTACACTGGTTGCAGTAAACTAGTATATACAGCGGGTCATGTTTCCACCATAACTAAGCCAAATATTAAAATATTATGCTGCAATTTGGACCAAACACTGAGTGAATTACACCAATAAAGGTGGAACAGCTTTGAGACGTACAGAGGAGTTAAACCCATGTCACATTGCTCTGTAACCTGCAATGGAGGGGTCTGGCTGCAATAAACCCATGTAGGCAGTGCGCCATTTTGGCGGCCTAACCAAGCCGAATATTGGGCTATAATGCTGCAACTTGGGCAAATTATTGGGGGAGTGGCACTAATAAATATAGAACAGCTTTGAGACTTACATCTGTGAAGGAAACTATTGTCGCAGGCTTTTACGACTGGTAGTGGGGTACACTGGTTGCAGTAAACTAGTACATACAGCGGGTCATGTTTCCACCATAACTAAGCCAAATATTAAAATATTATGCTGCAATTTGGACCAAACACTGAGTGAATTACACCAATAAAGGTGGAACAGCTTTGAGACGTACAGAGGAGTTAAACCCATGTCACATTGCTCTGTAACCTGCAATGGAGGGGTCTGGCTGCAATAAACCCATGTAGGCAGTGCGCCATTGTGGCGGCCTAACCAAGCCAAATATTGGGCTATAATGCTGCAACTTGGGCAAATTATTGGGGGAGTGGCACTAATAAATATAGAACAGCTTTGAGACTTACATCTGTGAAGGAAGCTCTTGTCGCAGGCTTTTACGACTGGTAGTGGGGTACACTGGTTGCAGTAAACTAGTATATACAGCGGGTCATGTTTCCACCATAACTAAGCCAAATATTA
This sequence comes from Sabellastarte sp. h YS-2021, assembly GCA_964017235.1. Lineage (NCBI taxonomy): Eukaryota > Metazoa > Annelida > Polychaeta > Sabellida > Sabellidae > Sabellastarte > Sabellastarte sp. h YS-2021. The sequence goes on from OZ024929.1 coordinate 41,051,224, forward strand.
AAATATTATGCTGCAATTTGGACCAAACACTGAGTGAATTACACCAATAAAGGTGGAACAGCTTTGAGACGTACAGAGGAGTTAAACCCATGTCACATTGCTCTGTAACCTGCAATGGAGGGGTCTGGCTGCAATAAACCCATGTAGGCAGTGCGCCATTTTGGCGGCCTAACCAAGCCAAATATTGGGCTATAATGCTGCAACTTGGGCAAATTATTGGGGGAGTGGCACTAATAAATATACAACAGCTTTGAGACTTACATCTGTGAAGGAAACTCTTGTCGCAGGCTTTTACGACTGGTAGTGGGGTACACTGGTTGCAGTAAACTAGTATATACAGCGGGTCATGTTTCCACCATAACTAAGCCAAATATTAAAATATTATGCTGCAATTTGGACCAAACACTGAGTGAATTACACCAATAAAGGTGGAACAGCTTTGAGACGTACAGAGGAGTTAAACCCATGTCACATTGCTCTGTAACCTGCAATGGAGGGGTCTGGCTGCAATAAACCCATGTAGGCAGTGCGCCATTTTGGCGGCCTAACCAAGCCGAATATTGGGCTATAATGCTGCAACTTGGGCAAATTATTGGGGGAGTGGCACTAATAAATATAGAACAGCTTTGAGACTTACATCTGTGAAGGAAACTATTGTCGCAGGCTTTTACGACTGGTAGTGGGGTACACTGGTTGCAGTAAACTAGTACATACAGCGGGTCATGTTTCCACCATAACTAAGCCAAATATTAAAATATTATGCTGCAATTTGGACCAAACACTGAGTGAATTACACCAATAAAGGTGGAACAGCTTTGAGACGTACAGAGGAGTTAAACCCATGTCACATTGCTCTGTAACCTGCAATGGAGGGGTCTGGCTGCAATAAACCCATGTAGGCAGTGCGCCATTGTGGCGGCCTAACCAAGCCAAATATTGGGCTATAATGCTGCAACTTGGGCAAATTATTGGGGGAGTGGCACTAATAAATATAGAACAGCTTTGAGACTTACATCTGTGAAGGAAACTCTTGTCGCAGGCTTTTACGACTGGTAGTGGGGTACACTGGTTGCAGTAAACTAGTATATACAGCGGGTCATGTTTCCACCATAACTAAGCCAAATATTAAAATATTATGCTGCAATTTGGACCAAACACTGAGTGAATTACACCAATAAAGGTGGAACAGCTTTGAGACGTACAGAGGAGTTAAACCCATGTCACATTGCTCTGTAACCTGCAATGGAGGGGTCTGGCTGCAATAAACCCATGTAGGCAGTGCGCCATTTTGGCGGCCTAACCAAGCCGAATATTGGGCTATAATGCTGCAACTTGGGCAAATTATTGGGGGAGTGGCACTAATAAATATAGAACAGCTTTGAGACTTACATCTGTGAAGGAAACTCTTGTCGCAGGCTTTTACGACTGGTAGTGGGGTACACTGGTTGCAGTAAACTAGTATATACAGCGGGTCATGTTTCCACCATAACTAAGCCAAATATTAAAATATTATGCTGCAATTTGGACCAAACACTGAGTGAATTACACCAATAAAGGTGGAACAGCTGTGAGACGTACAGAGGAGTTAAACCCATGTCACATTGCTCTGTAACCTGCAATGGAGGGGTCTGGCTGCAATAAACCCATGTAGGCAGTGCGCCATTTTGGCGGCCTAACCAAGCCGAATATTGGGCTATAATGCTGCAACTTGGGCAAATTATTGGGGGAGTGGCACTAATAAATATAGAACAGCTTTGAGACTTACATCTGTGAAGGAAACTCTTGTCGCAGGCTTTTACGACTGGTAGTGGGGTACACTGGTTGCAGTAAACTAGTATATACAGCGGGTCATGTTTCCACCATAACTAAGCCAAATATTAAAATATTATGCTGCAATTTGGACCAAACACTGAGTGAATTACACCAATAAAGGTGGAACAGCTTTGAGACGTACAGAGGAGTTAAACCCATGTCACATTGCTCTGTAACCTGCAATGGAGGGGTCTGGCTGCAATAAACCCATGTAGGCAGTGCGCCATTTTGGCGGCCTAACCAAGCCGAATATTGGGCTATAATGCTGCAACTTGGGCAAATTATTGGGGGAGTGGCACTAATAAATATAGAACAGCTTTGAGACTTACATCTGTGAAGGAAACTCTTGTCGCAGGCTTTTACGACTGGTAGTGGGGTACACTGGTTGCAGTAAACTAGTATATACAGCGGGTCATGTTTCCACCATAACTAAGCCAAATATTAAAATATTATGCTGCAATTTGGACCAAACACTGAGTGAATTACACCAATAAAGGTGGAACAGCTGTGAGACGTACAGAGGAGTTAAACCCATGTCACATTGCTCTGTAACCTGCAATGGAGGGGTCTGGCTGCAATAAACCCATGTAGGCAGTGCGCCATTTTGGCGGCCTAACCAAGCCGAATATTGGGCTATAATGCTGCAACTTGGGCAAATTATTGGGGGAGTGGCACTAATAAATATAGAACAGCTTTGAGACTTACATCTGTGAAGGAAACTCTTGTCGCAGGCTTTTACGACTGGTAGTGGGGTACACTGGTTGCAGTAAACTAGTATATACAGCGGGTCATGTTTCCACCATAACTAAGCCAAATATTAAAATATTATGCTGCAATTTGGACCAAACACTGAGTGAATTACACCAATAAAGGTGGAACAGCTTTGAGACGTACAGAGGAGTTAAACCCATGTCACATTGCTCTGTAACCTGCAATGGAGGGGTCTGGCTGCAATAAACCCATGTAGGCAGTGCGCCATTTTGGCGGCCTAACCAAGCCGAATATTGGGCTATAATGCTGCAACTTGGGCAAATTATTGGGGGAGTGGCACTAATAAATATAGAACAGCTTTGAGACTTACATCTGTGAAGGAAACTCTTGTCGCAGGCTTTTACGACTGGTAGTGGGGTACACTGGTTGCAGTAAACTAGTATATACAGCGGGTCATGTTTCCACCATAACTAAGCCAAATATTAAAATATTATGCTGCAATTTGGACCAAACACTGAGTGAATTACACCAATAAAGGTGGAACAGCTTTGAGACGTACAGAGGAGTTAAACCCATGTCACATTGCTCTGTAACCTGCAATGGAGGGGTCTGGCTGCAATAAACCCATGTAGGCAGTGCGCCATTTTGGCGGCCTAACCAAGCCGAATATTGGGCTATAATGCTGCAACTTGGGCAAATTATTGGGGGAGTGGCACTAATAAATATAGAACAGCTTTGAGACTTACATCTGTGAAGGAAGCTCTTGTCGCAGGCTTTTACGACTGGTAGTGGGGTACACTGGTTGCAGTAAACTAGTATATACAGCGGGTCATGTTTCCACCATAACTAAGCCAAATATTAAAATATTATGCTGCAATTTGGACCAAACACTGAGTGAATTACACCAATAAAGGTGGAACAGCTTTGAGACGTACAGAGGAGTTAAACCCATGTCACATTGCTCTGTAACCTGCAATGGAGGGGTCTGGCTGCAATAAACCCATGTAGGCAGTGCGCCATTTTGGCGGCCTAACCAAGCCAAATATTGGGCTATAATGCTGCAACTTGGGCAAATTATTGGGGGAGTGGCACTAATAAATATACAACAGCTTTGAGACTTACATCTGTGAAGGAAACTCTTGTCGCAGGCTTTTACGACTGGTAGTGGGGTACACTGGTTGCAGTAAACTAGTATATACAGCGGGTCATGTTTCCACCATAACTAAGCCAAATATTAAAATATTATGCTGCAATTTGGACCAAACACTGAGTGAATTACACCAATAAAGGTGGAACAGCTTTGAGACGTACAGAGGAGTTAAACCCATGTCACATTGCTCTGTAACCTGCAATGGAGGGGTCTGGCTGCAATAAACCCATGTAGGCAGTGCGCCATTTTGGCGGCCTAACCAAGCCGAATATTGGGCTATAATGCTGCAACTTGGGCAAATTATTGGGGGAGTGGCACTAATAAATATAGAACAGCTTTGAGACTTACATCTGTGAAGGAAACTCTTGTCGCAGGCTTTTACGACTGGTAGTGGGGTACACTGGTTGCAGTAAACTAGTATATACAGCGGGTCATGTTTCCACCATAACTAAGCCAAATATTAAAATATTATGCTGCAATTTGGACCAAACACTGAGTGAATTACACCAATAAAGGTGGAACAGCTTTGAGACGTACAGAGGAGTTAAACCCATGTCACATTGCTCTGTAACCTGCAATGGAGGGGTCTGGCTGCAATAAACCCATGTAGGCAGTGCGCCATTTTGGCGGCCTAACCAAGCCGAATATTGGGCTATAATGCTGCAACTTGGGCAAATTATTGGGGGAGTGGCACTAATAAATATAGAACAGCTTTGAGACTTACATCTGTGAAGGAAACTCTTGTCGCAGGCTTTTACGACTGGTAGTGGGGTACACTGGTTGCAGTAAACTAGTATATACAGCGGGTCATGTTTCCACCATAACTAAGCCAAATATTAAAATATTATGCTGCAATTTGGACCAAACACTGAGTGAATTACACCAATAAAGGTGGAACAGCTTTGAGACGTACAGAGGAGTTAAACCCATGTCACATTGCTCTGTAACCTGCAATGGAGGGGTCTGGCTGCAATAAACCCATGTAGGCAGTGCGCCATTTTGGCGGCCTAACCAAGCCAAATATTGGGCTATAATGCTGCAACTTGGGCAAATTATTGGGGGAGTGGCACTAATAAATATAGAACAGCTTTGAGACTTACATCTGTGAAGGAAACTCTTGTCGCAGGCTTTTACGACTGGTAGTGGGGTACACTGGTTGCAGTAAACTAGTATATACAGCGGGTCATGTTTCCACCATAACTAAGCCAAATATTAAAATATTATGCTGCAATTTGGACCAAACACTGAGTGAATTACACCAATAAAGGTGGAACAGCTTTGAGACGTACAGAGGAGTTAAACCCATGTCACATTGCTCTGTAACCTGCAATGGAGGGGTCTGGCTGCAATAAACCCATGTAGGCAGTGCGCCATTTTGGCGGCCTAACCAAGCCGAATATTGGGCTATAATGCTGCAACTTGGGCAAATTATTGGGGGAGTGGCACTAATAAATATAGAACAGCTTTGAGACTTACATCTGTGAAGGAAACTCTTGTCGCAGGCTTTTACGACTGGTAGTGGGGTACACTGGTTGCAGTAAACTAGTATATACAGCGGGTCATGTTTCCACCATAACTAAGCCAAATATTAAAATATTATGCTGCAATTTGGACCAAACACTGAGTGAATTACACCAATAAAGGTGGAACAGCTTTGAGACGTACAGAGGAGTTAAACCCATGTCACATTGCTCTGTAACCTGCAATGGAGGGGTCTGGCTGCAATAAACCCATGTAGGCAGTGCGCCATTTTGGCGGCCTAACCAAGCCGAATATTGGGCTATAATGCTGCAACTTGGGCAAATTATTGGGGGAGTGGCACTAATAAATATAGAACAGCTTTGAGACTTACATCTGTGAAGGAAGCTCTTGTCGCAGGCTTTTACGACTGGTAGTGGGGTACACTGGTTGCAGTAAACTAGTATATACAGCGGGTCATGTTTCCACCATAACTAAGCCAAATATTAAAATATTATGCTGCAATTTGGACCAAACACTGAGTGAATTACACCAATAAAGGTGGAACAGCTTTGAGACGTACAGAGGAGTTAAACCCATGTCACATTGCTCTGTAACCTGCAATGGAGGGGTCTGGCTGCAATAAACCCATGTAGGCAGTGCGCCATTTTGGCGGCCTAACCAAGCCGAATATTGGGCTATAATGCTGCAACTTGGGCAAATTATTGGGGGAGTGGCACTAATAAATATAGAACAGCTTTGAGACTTACATCTGTGAAGGAAACTCTTGTCGCAGGCTTTTACGACTGGTAGTGGGGTACACTGGTTGCAGTAAACTAGTATATACAGCGGGTCATGTTTCCACCATAACTAAGCCAAATATTAAAATATTATGCTGCAATTTGGACCAAACACTGAGTGAATTACACCAATAAAGGTGGAACAGCTTTGAGACGTACAGAGGAGTTAAACCCATGTCACATTGCTCTGTAACCTGCAATGGAGGGGTCTGGCTGCAATAAACCCATGTAGGCAGTGCGCCATTTTGGCGGCCTAACCAAGCCGAATATTGGGCTATAATGCTGCAACTTGGGCAAATTATTGGGGGAGTGGCACTAATAAATATAGAACAGCTTTGAGACTTACATCTGTGAAGGAAACTCTTGTCGCAGGCTTTTACGACTGGTAGTGGGGTACACTGGTTGCAGTAAACTAGTATATACAGCGGGTCATGTTTCCACCATAACTAAGCCAAATATTAAAATATTATGCTGCAATTTGGACCAAACACTGAGTGAATTACACCAATAAAGGTGGAACAGCTTTGAGACGTACAGAGGAGTTAAACCCATGTCACATTGCTCTGTAACCTGCAATGGAGGGGTCTGGCTGCAATAAACCCATGTAGGCAGTGCGCCATTTTGGCGGCCTAACCAAGCCGAATATTGGGCTATAATGCTGCAACTTGGGCAAATTATTGGGGGAGTGGCACTAATAAATATAGAACAGCTTTGAGACTTACATCTGTGAAGGAAACTCTTGTCGCAGGCTTTTACGACTGGTAGTGGGGTACACTGGTTGCAGTAAACTAGTATATACAGCGGGTCATGTTTCCACCATAACTAAGCCAAATATTAAAATATTATGCTGCAATTTGGACCAAACACTGAGTGAATTACACCAATAAAGGTGGAACAGCTTTGAGACGTACAGAGGAGTTAAACCCATGTCACATTGCTCTGTAACCTGCAATGGAGGGGTCTGGCTGCAATAAACCCATGTAGGCAGTGCGCCATTTTGGCGGCCTAACCAAGCCGAATATTGGGCTATAATGCTGCAACTTGGGCAAATTATTGGGGGAGTGGCACTAATAAATATAGAACAGCTTTGAGACTTACATCTGTGAAGGAAGCTCTTGTCGCAGGCTTTTACGACTGGTAGTGGGGTACACTGGTTGCAGTAAACTAGTATATACAGCGGGTCATGTTTCCACCATAACTAAGCCAAATATTAAAATATTATGCTGCAATTTGGACCAAACACTGAGTGAATTACACCAATAAAGGTGGAACAGCTTTGAGACGTACAGAGGAGTTAAACCCATGTCACATTGCTCTGTAACCTGCAATGGAGGGGTCTGGCTGCAATAAACCCATGTAGGCAGTGCGCCATTTTGGCGGCCTAACCAAGCCAAATATTGGGCTATAATGCTGCAACTTGGGCAAATTATTGGGGGAGTGGCACTAATAAATATACAACAGCTTTGAGACTTACATCTGTGAAGGAAACTCTTGTCGCAGGCTTTTACGACTGGTAGTGGGGTACACTGGTTGCAGTAAACTAGTATATACAGCGGGTCATGTTTCCACCATAACTAAGCCAAATATTAAAATATTATGCTGCAATTTGGACCAAACACTGAGTGAATTACACCAATAAAGGTGGAACAGCTTTGAGACGTACAGAGGAGTTAAACCCATGTCACATTGCTCTGTAACCTGCAATGGAGGGGTCTGGCTGCAATAAACCCATGTAGGCAGTGCGCCATTTTGGCGGCCTAACCAAGCCGAATATTGGGCTATAATGCTGCAACTTGGGCAAATTATTGGGGGAGTGGCACTAATAAATATAGAACAGCTTTGAGACTTACATCTGTGAAGGAAACTATTGTCGCAGGCTTTTACGACTGGTAGTGGGGTACACTGGTTGCAGTAAACTAGTACATACAGCGGGTCATGTTTCCACCATAACTAAGCCAAATATTAAAATATTATGCTGCAATTTGGACCAAACACTGAGTGAATTACACCAATAAAGGTGGAACAGCTTTGAGACGTACAGAGGAGTTAAACCCATGTCACATTGCTCTGTAACCTGCAATGGAGGGGTCTGGCTGCAATAAACCCATGTAGGCTGTGCGCCATTGTGGCGGCCTAACAAAGCCAAATATTGGGCTATAATGCTGCAACTTGGGCAAATTATTGGGGGAGTGGCACTAATAAATATAGAACAGCTTTGAGACTTACATCTGTGAAGGAAACTCTTGTCGCAGGCTTTTACGACTGGTAGTGGGGTACACTGGTTGCAGTAAACTAGTATATACAGCGGGTCATGTTTCCACCATAACTAAGCCAAATATTAAAATATTATGCTGCAATTTGGACCAAACACTGAGTGAATTACACCAATAAAGGTGGAACAGCTTTGAGACGTACAGAGGAGTTAAACCCATGTCACATTGCTCTGTAACCTGCAATGGAGGGGTCTGGCTGCAATAAACCCATGTAGGCAGTGCGCCATTTTGGCGGCCTAACCAAGCCGAATATTGGGCTATAATGCTGCAACTTGGGCAAATTATTGGGGGAGTGGCACTAATAAATATAGAACAGCTTTGAGACTTACATCTGTGAAGGAAACTCTTGTCGCAGGCTTTTACGACTGGTAGTGGGGTACACTGGTTGCAGTAAACTAGTATATACAGCGGGTCATGTTTCCACCATAACTAAGCCAAATATTAAAATATTATGCTGCAATTTGGACCAAACACTGAGTGAATTACACCAATAAAGGTGGAACAGCTTTGAGACGTACAGAGGAGTTAAACCCATGTCACATTGCTCTGTAACCTGCAATGGAGGGGTCTGGCTGCAATAAACCCATGTAGGCAGTGCGCCATTTTGGCGGCCTAACCAAGCCGAATATTGGGCTATAATGCTGCAACTTGGGCAAATTATTGGGGGAGTGGCACTAATAAATATAGAACAGCTTTGAGACTTACATCTGTGAAGGAAACTCTTGTCGCAGGCTTTTACGACTGGTAGTGGGGTACACTGGTTGCAGTAAACTAGTATATACAGCGGGTCATGTTTCCACCATAACTAAGCCAAATATTAAAATATTATGCTGCAATTTGGACCAAACACTGAGTGAATTACACCAATAAAGGTGGAACAGCTTTGAGACGTACAGAGGAGTTAAACCCATGTCACATTGCTCTGTAACCTGCAATGGAGGGGTATGGCTGCAATAAACCCATGTAGGCAGTGCGCCATTTTGGCGGCCTAACCAAGCCGAATATTGGGCTATAATGCTGCAACTTGGGCAAATTATTGGGGGAGTGGCACTAATAAATATAGAACAGCTTTGAGACTTACATCTGTGAAGGAAACTCTTGTCGCAGGCTTTTACGACTGGTAGTGGGGTACACTGGTTGCAGTAAACTAGTATATACAGCGGGTCATGTTTCCACCATAACTAAGCCAAATATTAAAATATTATGCTGCAATTTGGACCAAACACTGAGTGAATTACACCAATAAAGGTGGAACAGCTTTGAGACGTACAGAGGAGTTAAACCCATGTCACATTGCTCTGTAACCTGCAATGGAGGGGTCTGGCTGCAATAAACCCATGTAGGCAGTGCGCCATTTTGGCGGCCTAACCAAGCCGAATATTGGGCTATAATGCTGCAACTTGGGCAAATTATTGGGGGAGTGGCACTAATAAATATAGAACAGCTTTGAGACTTACATCTGTGAAGGAAACTCTTGTCGCAGGCTTTTACGACTGGTAGTGGGGTACACTGGTTGCAGTAAACTAGTATATACAGCGGGTCATGTTTCCACCATAACTAAGCCAAATATTAAAATATTATGCTGCAATTTGGACCAAACACTGAGTGAATTACACCAATAAAGGTGGAACAGCTTTGAGACGTACAGAGGAGTTAAACCCATGTCACATTGCTCTGTAACCTGCAATGGAGGGGTCTGGCTGCAATAAACCCATGTAGGCAGTGCGCCATTTTGGCGGCCTAACCAAGCCAAATATTGGGCTATAATGCTGCAACTTGGGCAAATTATTGGGGGAGTGGCACTAATAAATATAGAACAGCTTTGAGACTTACATCTGTGAAGGAAACTCTTGTCGCAGGCTTTTACGACTGGTAGTGGGGTACACTGGTTGCAGTAAACTAGTATATACAGCGGGTCATGTTTCCACCATAACTAAGCCAAATATTAAAATATTATGCTGCAATTTGGACCAAACACTGAGTGAATTACACCAATAAAGGTGGAACAGCTTTGAGACGTACAGAGGAGTTAAACCCATGTCACATTGCTCTGTAACCTGCAATGGAGGGGTCTGGCTGCAATAAACCCATGTAGGCAGTGCGCCATTTTGGCGGCCTAACCAAGCCGAATATTGGGCTATAATGCTGCAACTTGGGCAAATTATTGGGGGAGTGGCACTAATAAATATAGAACAGCTTTGAGACTTACATCTGTGAAGGAAACTCTTGTCGCAGGCTTTTACGACTGGTAGTGGGGTACACTGGTTGCAGTAAACTAGTATATACAGCGGGTCATGTTTCCACCATAACTAAGCCAAATATTAAAATATTATGCTGCAATTTGGACCAAACACTGAGTGAATTACACCAATAAAGGTGGAACAGCTTTGAGACGTACAGAGGAGTTAAACCCATGTCACATTGCTCTGTAACCTGCAATGGAGGGGTCTGGCTGCAATAAACCCATGTAGGCAGTGCGCCATTTTGGCGGCCTAACCAAGCCGAATATTGGGCTATAATGCTGCAACTTGGGCAAATTATTGGGGGAGTGGCACTAATAAATATAGAACAGCTTTGAGACTTACATCTGTGAAGGAAGCTCTTGTCGCAGGCTTTTACGACTGGTAGTGGGGTACACTGGTTGCAGTAAACTAGTATATACAGCGGGTCATGTTTCCACCATAACTAAGCCAAATATTAAAATATTATGCTGCAATTTGGACCAAACACTGAGTGAATTACACCAATAAAGGTGGAACAGCTTTGAGACGTACAGAGGAGTTAAACCCATGTCACATTGCTCTGTAACCTGCAATGGAGGGGTCTGGCTGCAATAAACCCATGTAGGCAGTGCGCCATTTTGGCGGCCTAACCAAGCCGAATATTGGGCTATAATGCTGCAACTTGGGCAAATTATTGGGGGAGTGGCACTAATAAATATAGAACAGCTTTGAGACTTACATCTGTGAAGGAAACTCTTGTCGCAGGCTTTTACGACTGGTAGTGGGGTACACTGGTTGCAGTAAACTAGTATATACAGCGGGTCATGTTTCCACCATAACTAAGCCAAATATTAAAATATTATGCTGCAATTTGGACCAAACACTGAGTGAATTACACCAATAAAGGTGGAACAGCTTTGAGACGTACAGAGGAGTTAAACCCATGTCACATTGCTCTGTAACCTGCAATGGAGGGGTCTGGCTGCAATAAACCCATGTAGGCAGTGCGCCATTTTGGCGGCCTAACCAAGCCGAATATTGGGCTATAATGCTGCAACTTGGGCAAATTATTGGGGGAGTGGCACTAATAAATATAGAACAGCTTTGAGACTTACATCTGTGAAGGAAGCTCTTGTCGCAGGCTTTTACGACTGGTAGTGGGGTACACTGGTTGCAGTAAACTAGTATATACAGCGGGTCATGTTTCCACCATAACTAAGCCAAATATTAAAATATTATGCTGCAATTTGGACCAAACACTGAGTGAATTACACCAATAAAGGTGGAACAGCTTTGAGACGTACAGAGGAGTTAAACCCATGTCACATTGCTCTGTAACCTGCAATGGAGGGGTCTGGCTGCAATAAACCCATGTAGGCAGTGCGCCATTTTGGCGGCCTAACCAAGCCGAATATTGGGCTATAATGCTGCAACTTGGGCAAATTATTGGGGGAGTGGCACTAATAAATATAGAACAGCTTTGAGACTTACATCTGTGAAGGAAGCTCTTGTCGCAGGCTTTTACGACTGGTAGTGGGGTACACTGGTTGCAGTAAACTAGTATATACAGCGGGTCATGTTTCCACCATAACTAAGCCAAATATTAAAATATTATGCTGCAATTTGGACCAAACACTGAGTGAATTACACCAATAAAGGTGGAACAGCTTTGAGACGTACAGAGGAGTTAAACCCATGTCACATTGCTCTGTAACCTGCAATGGAGGGGTCTGGCTGCAATAAACCCATGTAGGCAGTGCGCCATTTTGGCGGCCTAACCAAGCCGAATATTGGGCTATAATGCTGCAACTTGGGCAAATTATTGGGGGAGTGGCACTAATAAATATAGAACAGCTTTGAGACTTACATCTGTGAAGGAAACTCTTGTCGCAGGCTTTTACGACTGGTAGTGGGGTACACTGGTTGCAGTAAACTAGTATATACAGCGGGTCATGTTTCCACCATAACTAAGCCAAATATTAAAATATTATGCTGCAATTTGGACCAAACACTGAGTGAATTACACCAATAAAGGTGGAACAGCTTTGAGACGTACAGAGGAGTTAAACCCATGTCACATTGCTCTGTAACCTGCAATGGAGGGGTCTGGCTGCAATAAACCCATGTAGGCAGTGCGCCATTTTGGCGGCCTAACCAAGCCGAATATTGGGCTATAATGCTGCAACTTGGGCAAATTATTGGGGGAGTGGCACTAATAAATATAGAACAGCTTTGAGACTTACATCTGTGAAGGAAGCTCTTGTCGCAGGCTTTTACGACTGGTAGTGGGGTACACTGGTTGCAGTAAACTAGTATATACAGCGGGTCATGTTTCCACCATAACTAAGCCAAATATTAAAATATTATGCTGCAATTTGGACCAAACACTGAGTGAATTACACCAATAAAGGTGGAACAGCTTTGAGACGTACAGAGGAGTTAAACCCATGTCACATTGCTCTGTAACCTGCAATGGAGGGGTCTGGCTGCAATAAACCCATGTAGGCAGTGCGCCATTTTGGCGGCCTAACCAAGCCGAATATTGGGCTATAATGCTGCAACTTGGGCAAATTATTGGGGGAGTGGCACTAATAAATATAGAACAGCTTTGAGACTTACATCTGTGAAGGAAGCTCTTGTCGCAGGCTTTTACGACTGGTAGTGGGGTACACTGGTTGCAGTAAACTAGTATATACAGCGGGTCATGTTTCCACCATAACTAAGCCAAATATTAAAATATTATGCTGCAATTTGGACCAAACACTGAGTGAATTACACCAATAAAGGTGGAACAGCTTTGAGACGTACAGAGGAGTTAAACCCATGTCACATTGCTCTGTAACCTGCAATGGAGGGGTCTGGCTGCAATAAACCCATGTAGGCAGTGCGCCATTTTGGCGGCCTAACCAAGCCGAATATTGGGCTATAATGCTGCAACTTGGGCAAATTATTGGGGGAGTGGCACTAATAAATATAGAACAGCTTTGAGACTTACATCTGTGAAGGAAACTCTTGTCGCAGGCTTTTACGACTGGTAGTGGGGTACACTGGTTGCAGTAAACTAGTATATACAGCGGGTCATGTTTCCACCATAACTAAGCCAAATATTAAAATATTATGCTGCAATTTGGACCAAACACTGAGTGAATTACACCAATAAAGGTGGAACAGCTTTGAGACGTACAGAGGAGTTAAACCCATGTCACATTGCTCTGTAACCTGCAATGGAGGGGTCTGGCTGCAATAAACCCATGTAGGCAGTGCGCCATTTTGGCGGCCTAACCAAGCCGAATATTGGGCTATAATGCTGCAACTTGGGCAAATTATTGGGGGAGTGGCACTAATAAATATAGAACAGCTTTGAGACTTACATCTGTGAAGGAAACTCTTGTCGCAGGCTTTTACGACTGGTAGTGGGGTACACTGGTTGCAGTAAACTAGTATATACAGCGGGTCATGTTTCCACCATAACTAAGCCAAATATTAAAATATTATGCTGCAATTTGGACCAAACACTGAGTGAATTACACCAATAAAGGTGGAACAGCTTTGAGACGTACAGAGGAGTTAAACCCATGTCACATTGCTCTGTAACCTGCAATGGAGGGGTCTGGCTGCAATAAACCCATGTAGGCAGTGCGCCATTTTGGCGGCCTAACCAAGCCGAATATTGGGCTATAATGCTGCAACTTGGGCAAATTATTGGGGGAGTGGCACTAATAAATATAGAACAGCTTTGAGACTTACATCTGTGAAGGAAACTCTTGTCGCAGGCTTTTACGACTGGTAGTGGGGTACACTGGTTGCAGTAAACTAGTATATACAGCGGGTCATGTTTCCACCATAACTAAGCCAAATATTAAAATATTATGCTGCAATTTGGACCAAACACTGAGTGAATTACACCAATAAAGGTGGAACAGCTTTGAGACGTACAGAGGAGTTAAACCCATGTCACATTGCTCTGTAACCTGCAATGGAGGGGTCTGGCTGCAATAAACCCATGTAGGCAGTGCGCCATTTTGGCGGCCTAACCAAGCCGAATATTGGGCTATAATGCTGCAACTTGGGCAAATTATTGGGGGAGTGGCACTAATAAATATAGAACAGCTTTGAGACTTACATCTGTGAAGGAAGCTCTTGTCGCAGGCTTTTACGACTGGTAGTGGGGTACACTGGTTGCAGTAAACTAGTATATACAGCGGGTCATGTTTCCACCATAACTAAGCCAAATATTAAAATATTATGCTGCAATTTGGACCAAACACTGAGTGAATTACACCAATAAAGGTGGAACAGCTTTGAGACGTACAGAGGAGTTAAACCCATGTCACATTGCTCTGTAACCTGCAATGGAGGGGTCTGGCTGCAATAAAGCCATGTAGGCAGTGCGCCATTTTGGCGGCCTAACCAAGCCATATATTGGGCTATAATGCTGCAACTTGGGCAAATTATTGGGGGAGTGGCACTAATAAATATACAACAGCTTTGAGACTTACATCTGTGAAGGAAACTCTTGTCGCAGGCTTTTACGACTGGTAGTGGGGTACACTGGTTGCAGTAAACTAGTATATACAGCGGGTCATGTTTCCACCATAACTAAGCCAAATATTAAAATATTATGCTGCAATTTGGACCAAACACTGAGTGAATTACACCAATAAAGGTGGAACAGCTTTGAGACGTACAGAGGAGTTAAACCCATGTCACATTGCTCTGTAACCTGCAATGGAGGGGTCTGGCTGCAATAAACCCATGTAGGCAGTGCGCCATTTTGGCGGCCTAACCAAGCCGAATATTGGGCTATAATGCTGCAACTTGGGCAAATTATTGGGGGAGTGGCACTAATAAATATAGAACAGCTTTGAGACTTACATCTGTGAAGGAAACTATTGTCGCAGGCTTTTACGACTGGTAGTGGGGTACACTGGTTGCAGTAAACTAGTACATACAGCGGGTCATGTTTCCACCATAACTAAGCCAAATATTAAAATATTATGCTGCAATTTGGACCAAACACTGAGTGAATTACACCAATAAAGGTGGAACAGCTTTGAGACGTACAGAGGAGTTAAACCCATGTCACATTGCTCTGTAACCTGCAATGGAGGGGTCTGGCTGCAATAAACCCATGTAGGCAGTGCGCCATTGTGGCGGCCTAACCAAGCCAAATATTGGGCTATAATGCTGCAACTTGGGCAAATTATTGGGGGAGTGGCACTAATAAATATAGAACAGCTTTGAGACTTACATCTGTGAAGGAAACTCTTGTCGCAGGCTTTTACGACTGGTAGTGGGGTACACTGGTTGCAGTAAACTAGTATATACAGCGGGTCATGTTTCCACCATAACTAAGCCAAATATTAAAATATTATGCTGCAATTTGGACCAAACACTGAGTGAATTACACCAATAAAGGTGGAACAGCTTTGAGACGTACAGAGGAGTTAAACCCATGTCACATTGCTCTGTAACCTGCAATGGAGGGGTCTGGCTGCAATAAACCCATGTAGGCAGTGCGCCATTTTGGCGGCCTAACCAAGCCGAATATTGGGCTATAATGCTGCAACTTGGGCAAATTATTGGGGGAGTGGCACTAATAAATATAGAACAGCTTTGAGACTTACATCTGTGAAGGAAACTCTTGTCGCAGGCTTTTACGACTGGTAGTGGGGTACACTGGTTGCAGTAAACTAGTATATACAGCGGGTCATGTTTCCACCATAACTAAGCCAAATATTAAAATATTATGCTGCAATTTGGACCAAACACTGAGTGAATTACACCAATAAAGGTGGAACAGCTTTGAGACGTACAGAGGAGTTAAACCCATGTCACATTGCTCTGTAACCTGCAATGGAGGGGTCTGGCTGCAATAAAGCCATGTAGGCAGTGCGCCATTTTGGCGGCCTAACCAAGCCATATATTGGGCTATAATGCTGCAACTTGGGCAAATTATTGGGGGAGTGGCACTAATAAATATACAACAGCTTTGAGACTTACATCTGTGAAGGAAACTCTTGTCGCAGGCTTTTACGACTGGTAGTGGGGTACACTGGTTGCAGTAAACTAGTATATACAGCGGGTCATGTTTCCACCATAACTAAGCCAAATATTAAAATATTATGCTGCAATTTGGACCAAACACTGAGTGAATTACACCAATAAAGGTGGAACAGCTTTGAGACGTACAGAGGAGTTAAACCCATGTCACATTGCTCTGTAACCTGCAATGGAGGGGTCTGGCTGCAATAAACCCATGTAGGCAGTGCGCCATTTTGGCGGCCTAACCAAGCCGAATATTGGGCTATAATGCTGCAACTTGGGCAAATTATTGGGGGAGTGGCACTAATAAATATAGAACAGCTTTGAGACTTACATCTGTGAAGGAAGCTCTTGTCGCAGGCTTTTACGACTGGTAGTGGGGTACACTGGTTGCAGTAAACTAGTATATACAGCGGGTCATGTTTCCACCATAACTAAGCCAAATATTAAAATATTATGCTGCAATTTGGACCAAACACTGAGTGAATTACACCAATAAAGGTGGAACAGCTTTGAGACGTACAGAGGAGTTAAACCCATGTCACATTGCTCTGTAACCTGCAATGGAGGGGTCTGGCTGCAATAAAGCCATGTAGGCAGTGCGCCATTTTGGCGGCCTAACCAAGCCATATATTGGGCTATAATGCTGCAACTTGGGCAAATTATTGGGGGAGTGGCACTAATAAATATACAACAGCTTTGAGACTTACATCTGTGAAGGAAACTCTTGTCGCAGGCTTTTACGACTGGTAGTGGGGTACACTGGTTGCAGTAAACTAGTATATACAGCGGGTCATGTTTCCACCATAACTAAGCCAAATATTAAAATATTATGCTGCAATTTGGACCAAACACTGAGTGAATTACACCAATAAAGGTGGAACAGCTTTGAGACGTACAGAGGAGTTAAACCCATGTCACATTGCTCTGTAACCTGCAATGGAGGGGTCTGGCTGCAATAAACCCATGTAGGCAGTGCGCCATTTTGGCGGCCTAACCAAGCCGAATATTGGGCTATAATGCTGCAACTTGGGCAAATTATTGGGGGAGTGGCACTAATAAATATAGAACAGCTTTGAGACTTACATCTGTGAAGGAAACTATTGTCGCAGGCTTTTACGACTGGTAGTGGGGTACACTGGTTGCAGTAAACTAGTACATACAGCGGGTCATGTTTCCACCATAACTAAGCCAAATATTAAAATATTATGCTGCAATTTGGACCAAACACTGAGTGAATTACACCAATAAAGGTGGAACAGCTTTGAGACGTACAGAGGAGTTAAACCCATGTCACATTGCTCTGTAACCTGCAATGGAGGGGTCTGGCTGCAATAAACCCATGTAGGCAGTGCGCCATTGTGGCGGCCTAACCAAGCCAAATATTGGGCTATAATGCTGCAACTTGGGCAAATTATTGGGGGAGTGGCACTAATAAATATAGAACAGCTTTGAGACTTACATCTGTGAAGGAAACTCTTGTCGCAGGCTTTTACGACTGGTAGTGGGGTACACTGGTTGCAGTAAACTAGTATATACAGCGGGTCATGTTTCCACCATAACTAAGCCAAATATTAAAATATTATGCTGCAATTTGGACCAAACACTGAGTGAATTACACCAATAAAGGTGGAACAGCTTTGAGACGTACAGAGGAGTTAAACCCATGTCACATTGCTCTGTAACCTGCAATGGAGGGGTCTGGCTGCAATAAACCCATGTAGGCAGTGCGCCATTTTGGCGGCCTAACCAAGCCGAATATTGGGCTATAATGCTGCAACTTGGGCAAATTATTGGGGGAGTGGCACTAATAAATATAGAACAGCTTTGAGACTTACATCTGTGAAGGAAACTCTTGTCGCAGGCTTTTACGACTGGTAGTGGGGTACACTGGTTGCAGTAAACTAGTATATACAGCGGGTCATGTTTCCACCATAACTAAGCCAAATATTAAAATATTATGCTGCAATTTGGACCAAACACTGAGTGAATTACACCAATAAAGGTGGAACAGCTTTGAGACGTACAGAGGAGTTAAACCCATGTCACATTGCTCTGTAACCTGCAATGGAGGGGTCTGGCTGCAATAAAGCCATGTAGGCAGTGCGCCATTTTGGCGGCCTAACCAAGCCATATATTGGGCTATAATGCTGCAACTTGGGCAAATTATTGGGGGAGTGGCACTAATAAATATACAACAGCTTTGAGACTTACATCTGTGAAGGAAACTCTTGTCGCAGGCTTTTACGACTGGTAGTGGGGTACACTGGTTGCAGTAAACTAGTATATACAGCGGGTCATGTTTCCACCATAACTAAGCCAAATATTAAAATATTATGCTGCAATTTGGACCAAACACTGAGTGAATTACACCAATAAAGGTGGAACAGCTTTGAGACGTACAGAGGAGTTAAACCCATGTCACATTGCTCTGTAACCTGCAATGGAGGGGTCTGGCTGCAATAAACCCATGTAGGCAGTGCGCCATTTTGGCGGCCTAACCAAGCCGAATATTGGGCTATAATGCTGCAACTTGGGCAAATTATTGGGGGAGTGGCACTAATAAATATAGAACAGCTTTGAGACTTACATCTGTGAAGGAAACTATTGTCGCAGGCTTTTACGACTGGTAGTGGGGTACACTGGTTGCAGTAAACTAGTACATACAGCGGGTCATGTTTCCACCATAACTAAGCCAAATATTAAAATATTATGCTGCAATTTGGACCAAACACTGAGTGAATTACACCAATAAAGGTGGAACAGCTTTGAGACGTACAGAGGAGTTAAACCCATGTCACATTGCTCTGTAACCTGCAATGGAGGGGTCTGGCTGCAATAAACCCATGTAGGCAGTGCGCCATTGTGGCGGCCTAACCAAGCCAAATATTGGGCTATAATGCTGCAACTTGGGCAAATTATTGGGGGAGTGGCACTAATAAATATAGAACAGCTTTGAGACTTACATCTGTGAAGGAAACTCTTGTCGCAGGCTTTTACGACTGGTAGTGGGGTACACTGGTTGCAGTAAACTAGTATATACAGCGGGTCATGTTTCCACCATAACTAAGCCAAATATTAAAATATTATGCTGCAATTTGGACCAAACACTGAGTGAATTACACCAATAAAGGTGGAACAGCTTTGAGACGTACAGAGGAGTTAAACCCATGTCACATTGCTCTGTAACCTGCAATGGAGGGGTCTGGCTGCAATAAACCCATGTAGGCAGTGCGCCATTTTGGCGGCCTAACCAAGCCGAATATTGGGCTATAATGCTGCAACTTGGGCAAATTATTGGGGGAGTGGCACTAATAAATATAGAACAGCTTTGAGACTTACATCTGTGAAGGAAACTCTTGTCGCAGGCTTTTACGACTGGTAGTGGGGTACACTGGTTGCAGTAAACTAGTATATACAGCGGGTCATGTTTCCACCATAACTAAGCCAAATATTAAAATATTATGCTGCAATTTGGACCAAACACTGAGTGAATTACACCAATAAAGGTGGAACAGCTTTGAGACGTACAGAGGAGTTAAACCCATGTCACATTGCTCTGTAACCTGCAATGGAGGGGTCTGGCTGCAATAAACCCATGTAGGCAGTGCGCCATTTTGGCGGCCTAACCAAGCCGAATATTGGGCTATAATGCTGCAACTTGGGCAAATTATTGGGGGAGTGGCACTAATAAATATAGAACAGCTTTGAGACTTACATCTGTGAAGGAAACTCTTGTCGCAGGCTTTTACGACTGGTAGTGGGGTACACTGGTTGCAGTAAACTAGTATATACAGCGGGTCATGTTTCCACCATAACTAAGCCAAATATTAAAATATTATGCTGCAATTTGGACCAAACACTGAGTGAATTACACCAATAAAGGTGGAACAGCTTTGAGACGTACAGAGGAGTTAAACCCATGTCACATTGCTCTGTAACCTGCAATGGAGGGGTCTGGCTGCAATAAACCCATGTAGGCAGTGCGCCATTTTGGCGGCCTAACCAAGCCAAATATTGGGCTATAATGCTGCAACTTGGGCAAATTATTGGGGGAGTGGCACTAATAAATATAGAACAGCTTTGAGACTTACATCTGTGAAGGAAACTCTTGTCGCAGGCTTTTACGACTGGTAGTGGGGTACACTGGTTGCAGTAAACTAGTATATACAGCGGGTCATGTTTCCACCATAACTAAGCCAAATATTAAAATATTATGCTGCAATTTGGACCAAACACTGAGTGAATTACACCAATAAAGGTGGAACAGCTTTGAGACGTACAGAGGAGTTAAACCCATGTCACATTGCTCTGTAACCTGCAATGGAGGGGTCTGGCTGCAATAAACCCATGTAGGCAGTGCGCCATTTTGGCGGCCTAACCAAGCCGAATATTGGGCTATAATGCTGCAACTTGGGCAAATTATTGGGGGAGTGGCACTAATAAATATAGAACAGCTTTGAGACTTACATCTGTGAAGGAAACTCTTGTCGCAGGCTTTTACGACTGGTAGTGGGGTACACTGGTTGCAGTAAACTAGTATATACAGCGGGTCATGTTTCCACCATAACTAAGCCAAATATTAAAATATTATGCTGCAATTTGGACCAAACACTGAGTGAATTACACCAATAAAGGTGGAACAGCTTTGAGACGTACAGAGGAGTTAAACCCATGTCACATTGCTCTGTAACCTGCAATGGAGGGGTCTGGCTGCAATAAACCCATGTAGGCAGTGCGCCATTTTGGCGGCCTAACCAAGCCGAATATTGGGCTATAATGCTGCAACTTGGGCAAATTATTGGGGGAGTGGCACTAATAAATATAGAACAGCTTTGAGACTTACATCTGTGAAGGAAGCTCTTGTCGCAGGCTTTTACGACTGGTAGTGGGGTACACTGGTTGCAGTAAACTAGTATATACAGCGGGTCATGTTTCCACCATAACTAAGCCAAATATTAAAATATTATGCTGCAATTTGGACCAAACACTGAGTGAATTACACCAATAAAGGTGGAACAGCTTTGAGACGTACAGAGGAGTTAAACCCATGTCACATTGCTCTGTAACCTGCAATGGAGGGGTCTGGCTGCAATAAACCCATGTAGGCAGTGCGCCATTTTGGCGGCCTAACCAAGCCAAATATTGGGCTATAATGCTGCAACTTGGGCAAATTATTGGGGGAGTGGCACTAATAAATATACAACAGCTTTGAGACTTACATCTGTGAAGGAAACTCTTGTCGCAGGCTTTTACGACTGGTAGTGGGGTACACTGGTTGCAGTAAACTAGTATATACAGCGGGTCATGTTTCCACCATAACTAAGCCAAATATTAAAATATTATGCTGCAATTTGGACCAAACACTGAGTGAATTACACCAATAAAGGTGGAACAGCTTTGAGACGTACAGAGGAGTTAAACCCATGTCACATTGCTCTGTAACCTGCAATGGAGGGGTCTGGCTGCAATAAACCCATGTAGGCAGTGCGCCATTTTGGCGGCCTAACCAAGCCGAATATTGGGCTATAATGCTGCAACTTGGGCAAATTATTGGGGGAGTGGCACTAATAAATATAGAACAGCTTTGAGACTTACATCTGTGAAGGAAACTCTTGTCGCAGGCTTTTACGACTGGTAGTGGGGTACACTGGTTGCAGTAAACTAGTATATACAGCGGGTCATGTTTCCACCATAACTAAGCCAAATATTAAAATATTATGCTGCAATTTGGACCAAACACTGAGTGAATTACACCAATAAAGGTGGAACAGCTTTGAGACGTACAGAGGAGTTAAACCCATGTCACATTGCTTTGTAACCTGCAATGGAGGGGTCTGGCTGCAATAAACCCATGTAGGCAGTGCGCCATTTTGGCGGCCTAACCAAGCCAAATATTGGGCTATAATGCTGCAACTTGGGCAAATTATTGGGGGAGTGGCACTAATAAATATAGAACAGCTTTGAGACTTACATCTGTGAAGGAAACTCTTGTCGCAGGCTTTTACGACTGGTAGTGGGGTACACTGGTTGCAGTAAACTAGTATATACAGCGGGTCATGTTTCCACCATAACTAAGCCAAATATTAAAATATTATGCTGCAATTTGGACCAAACACTGAGTGAATTACACCAATAAAGGTGGAACAGCTTTGAGACGTACAGAGGAGTTAAACCCATGTCACATTGCTCTGTAACCTGCAATGGAGGGGTCTGGCTGCAATAAACCCATGTAGGCAGTGCGCCATTTTGGCGGCCTAACCAAGCCGAATATTGGGCTATAATGCTGCAACTTGGGCAAATTATTGGGGGAGTGGCACTAATAAATATAGAACAGCTTTGAGACTTACATCTGTGAAGGAAACTCTTGTCGCAGGCTTTTACGACTGGTAGTGGGGTACACTGGTTGCAGTAAACTAGTATATACAGCGGGTCATGTTTCCACCATAACTAAGCCAAATATTAAAATATTATGCTGCAATTTGGACCAAACACTGAGTGAATTACACCAATAAAGGTGGAACAGCTTTGAGACGTACAGAGGAGTTAAACCCATGTCACATTGCTCTGTAACCTGCAATGGAGGGGTCTGGCTGCAATAAACCCATGTAGGCAGTGCGCCATTTTGGCGGCCTAACCAAGCCGAATATTGGGCTATAATGCTGCAACTTGGGCAAATTATTGGGGGAGTGGCACTAATAAATATAGAACAGCTTTGAGACTTACATCTGTGAAGGAAGCTCTTGTCGCAGGCTTTTACGACTGGTAGTGGGGTACACTGGTTGCAGTAAACTAGTATATACAGCGGGTCATGTTTCCACCATAACTAAGCCAAATATTAAAATATTATGCTGCAATTTGGACCAAACACTGAGTGAATTACACCAATAAAGGTGGAACAGCTTTGAGACGTACAGAGGAGTTAAACCCATGTCACATTGCTTTGTAACCTGCAATGGAGGGGTCTGGCTGCAATAAACCCATGTAGGCAGTGCGCCATTTTGGCGGCCTAACCAAGCCAAATATTGGGCTATAATGCTGCAACTTGGGCAAATTATTGGGGGAGTGGCACTAATAAATATAGAACAGCTTTGAGACTTACATCTGTGAAGGAAACTCTTGTCGCAGGCTTTTACGACTGGTAGTGGGGTACACTGGTTGCAGTAAACTAGTATATACAGCGGGTCATGTTTCCACCATAACTAAGCCAAATATTAAAATATTATGCTGCAATTTGGACCAAACACTGAGTGAATTACACCAATAAAGGTGGAACAGCTTTGAGACGTACAGAGGAGTTAAACCCATGTCACATTGCTCTGTAACCTGCAATGGAGGGGTCTGGCTGCAATAAACCCATGTAGGCAGTGCGCCATTTTGGCGGCCTAACCAAGCCGAATATTGGGCTATAATGCTGCAACTTGGGCAAATTATTGGGGGAGTGGCACTAATAAATATAGAACAGCTTTGAGACTTACATCTGTGAAGGAAACTCTTGTCGCAGGCTTTTACGACTGGTAGTGGGGTACACTGGTTGCAGTAAACTAGTATATACAGCGGGTCATGTTTCCACCATAACTAAGCCAAATATTAAAATATTATGCTGCAATTTGGACCAAACACTGAGTGAATTACACCAATAAAGGTGGAACAGCTTTGAGACGTACAGAGGAGTTAAACCCATGTCACATTGCTCTGTAACCTGCAATGGAGGGGTCTGGCTGCAATAAACCCATGTAGGCAGTGCGCCATTTTGGCGGCCTAACCAAGCCGAATATTGGGCTATAATGCTGCAACTTGGGCAAATTATTGGGGGAGTGGCACTAATAAATATACAACAGCTTTGAGACTTACATCTGTGAAGGAAACTCTTGTCGCAGGCTTTTACGACTGGTAGTGGGGTACACTGGTTGCAGTAAACTAGTATATACAGCGGGTCATGTTTCCACCATAACTAAGCCAAATATTAAAATATTATGCTGCAATTTGGACCAAACACTGAGTGAATTACACCAATAAAGGTGGA
The DNA here is from genome assembly GCA_964017235.1 of Sabellastarte sp. h YS-2021. Classification (NCBI taxonomy): domain Eukaryota; kingdom Metazoa; phylum Annelida; class Polychaeta; order Sabellida; family Sabellidae; genus Sabellastarte; species Sabellastarte sp. h YS-2021. The sequence continues at coordinate 41,075,721 of OZ024929.1, forward strand.
ACAGCTTTGAGACGTACAGAGGAGTTAAACCCATGTCACATTGCTCTGTAACCTGCAATGGAGGGGTCTGGCTGCAATAAACCCATGTAGGCAGTGCGCCATTTTGGCGGCCTAACCAAGCCGAATATTGGGCTATAATGCTGCAACTTGGGCAAATTATTGGGGGAGTGGCACTAATAAATATAGAACAGCTTTGAGACTTACATCTGTGAAGGAAACTATTGTCGCAGGCTTTTACGACTGGTAGTGGGGTACACTGGTTGCAGTAAACTAGTACATACAGCGGGTCATGTTTCCACCATAACTAAGCCAAATATTAAAATATTATGCTGCAATTTGGACCAAACACTGAGTGAATTACACCAATAAAGGTGGAACAGCTTTGAGACGTACAGAGGAGTTAAACCCATGTCACATTGCTCTGTAACCTGCAATGGAGGGGTCTGGCTGCAATAAACCCATGTAGGCAGTGCGCCATTGTGGCGGCCTAACCAAGCCAAATATTGGGCTATAATGCTGCAACTTGGGCAAATTATTGGGGGAGTGGCACTAATAAATATAGAACAGCTTTGAGACTTACATCTGTGAAGGAAACTCTTGTCGCAGGCTTTTACGACTGGTAGTGGGGTACACTGGTTGCAGTAAACTAGTATATACAGCGGGTCATGTTTCCACCATAACTAAGCCAAATATTAAAATATTATGCTGCAATTTGGACCAAACACTGAGTGAATTACACCAATAAAGGTGGAACAGCTTTGAGACGTACAGAGGAGTTAAACCCATGTCACATTGCTCTGTAACCTGCAATGGAGGGGTCTGGCTGCAATAAACCCATGTAGGCAGTGCGCCATTTTGGCGGCCTAACCAAGCCGAATATTGGGCTATAATGCTGCAACTTGGGCAAATTATTGGGGGAGTGGCACTAATAAATATAGAACAGCTTTGAGACTTACATCTGTGAAGGAAACTCTTGTCGCAGGCTTTTACGACTGGTAGTGGGGTACACTGGTTGCAGTAAACTAGTATATACAGCGGGTCATGTTTCCACCATAACTAAGCCAAATATTAAAATATTATGCTGCAATTTGGACCAAACACTGAGTGAATTACACCAATAAAGGTGGAACAGCTTTGAGACGTACAGAGGAGTTAAACCCATGTCACATTGCTCTGTAACCTGCAATGGAGGGGTCTGGCTGCAATAAACCCATGTAGGCAGTGCGCCATTTTGGCGGCCTAACCAAGCCAAATATTGGGCTATAATGCTGCAACTTGGGCAAATTATTGGGGGAGTGGCACTAATAAATATAGAACAGCTTTGAGACTTACATCTGTGAAGGAAACTCTTGTCGCAGGCTTTTACGACTGGTAGTGGGGTACACTGGTTGCAGTAAACTAGTATATACAGCGGGTCATGTTTCCACCATAACTAAGCCAAATATTAAAATATTATGCTGCAATTTGGACCAAACACTGAGTGAATTACACCAATAAAGGTGGAACAGCTTTGAGACGTACAGAGGAGTTAAACCCATGTCACATTGCTCTGTAACCTGCATTGGAGGGGTCTGGCTGCAATAAACCCATGTAGGCAGTGCGCCATTTTGGCGGCCTAACCAAGCCAAATATTGGGCTATAATGCTGCAACTTGGGCAAATTATTGGGGGAGTGGCACTAATAAATATAGAACAGCTTTGAGACTTACATCTGTGAAGGAAACTCTTGTCGGAGGCTTTTACGACTGGTAGTGGGGTACACTGGTTGCAGTAAACTAGTATATACAGCGGGTCATGTTTCCACCATAACTAAGCCAAATATTAAAATATTATGCTGCAATTTGGACCAAACACTGAGTGAATTACACCAATAAAGGTGGAACAGCTTTGAGACGTACAGAGGAGTTAAACCCATGTCACATTGCTCTGTAACCTGCAATGGAGGGGTCTGGCTGCAATAAACCCATGTAGGCAGTGCGCCATTTTGGCGGCCTAACCAAGCCGAATATTGGGCTATAATGCTGCAACTTGGGCAAATTATTGGGGGAGTGGCACTAATAAATATAGAACAGCTTTGAGACTTACATCTGTGAAGGAAACTCTTGTCGCAGGCTTTTACGACTGGTAGTGGGGTACACTGGTTGCAGTAAACTAGTACATACAGCGGGTCATGTTTCCACCATAACTAAGCCAAATATTAAAATATTATGCTGCAATTTGGACCAAACACTGAGTGAATTACACCAATAAAGGTGGAACAGCTTTGAGACGTACAGAGGAGTTAAACCCATGTCACATTGCTCTGTAACCTGCAATGGAGGGGTCTGGCTGCAATAAACCCATGTAGGCAGTGCGCCATTTTGGCGGCCTAACCAAGCCGAATATTGGGCTATAATGCTGCAACTTGGGCAAATTATTGGGGGAGTGGCACTAATAAATATAGAACAGCTTTGAGACTTACATCTGTGAAGGAAACTCTTGTCGCAGGCTTTTACGACTGGTAGTGGGGTACACTGGTTGCAGTAAACTAGTATATACAGCGGGTCATGTTTCCACCATAACTAAGCCAAATATTAAAATATTATGCTGCAATTTGGACCAAACACTGAGTGAATTACACCAATAAAGGTGGAACAGCTTTGAGACGTACAGAGGAGTTAAACCCATGTCACATTGCTCTGTAACCTGCAATGGAGGGGTCTGGCTGCAATAAACCCATGTAGGCAGTGCGCCATTTTGGCGGCCTAACCAAGCCGAATATTGGGCTATAATGCTGCAACTTGGGCAAATTATTGGGGGAGTGGCACTAATAAATATAGAACAGCTTTGAGACTTACATCTGTGAAGGAAACTATTGTCGCAGGCTTTTACGACTGGTAGTGGGGTACACTGGTTGCAGTAAACTAGTACATACAGCGGGTCATGTTTCCACCATAACTAAGCCAAATATTAAAATATTATGCTGCAATTTGGACCAAACACTGAGTGAATTACACCAATAAAGGTGGAACAGCTTTGAGACGTACAGAGGAGTTAAACCCATGTCACATTGCTCTGTAACCTGCAATGGAGGGGTCTGGCTGCAATAAACCCATGTAGGCAGTGCGCCATTTTGGCGGCCTAACCAAGCCAAATATTGGGCTATAATGCTGCAACTTGGGCAAATTATTGGGGGAGTGGCACTAATAAATATAGAACAGCTTTGAGACTTACATCTGTGAAGGAAACTCTTGTCGCAGGCTTTTACGACTGGTAGTGGGGTACACTGGTTGCAGTAAACTAGTATATACAGCGGGTCATGTTTCCACCATAACTAAGCCAAATATTAAAATATTATGCTGCAATTTGGACCAAACACTGAGTGAATTACACCAATAAAGGTGGAACAGCTTTGAGACGTACAGAGGAGTTAAACCCATGTCACATTGCTCTGTAACCTGCAATGGAGGGGTCTGGCTGCAATAAACCCATGTAGGCAGTGCGCCATTTTGGCGGCCTAACCAAGCCAAATATTGGGCTATAATGCTGCAACTTGGGCAAATTATTGGGGGAGTGGCACTAATAAATATAGAACAGCTTTGAGACTTACATCTGTGAAGGAAACTCTTGTCGCAGGCTTTTACGACTGGTAGTGGGGTACACTGGTTGCAGTAAACTAGTATATACAGCGGGTCATGTTTCCACCATAACTAAGCCAAATATTAAAATATTATGCTGCAATTTGGACCAAACACTGAGTGAATTACACCAATAAAGGTGGAACAGCTTTGAGACGTACAGAGGAGTTAAACCCATGTCACATTGCTCTGTAACCTGCAATGGAGGGGTCTGGCTGCAATAAACCCATGTAGGCAGTGCGCCATTTTGGCGGCCTAACCAAGCCGAATATTGGGCTATAATGCTGCAACTTGGGCAAATTATTGGGGGAGTGGCACTAATAAATATAGAACAGCTTTGAGACTTACATCTGTGAAGGAAACTCTTGTCGCAGGCTTTTACGACTGGTAGTGGGGTACACTGGTTGCAGTAAACTAGTACATACAGCGGGTCATGTTTCCACCATAACTAAGCCAAATATTAAAATATTATGCTGCAATTTGGACCAAACACTGAGTGAATTACACCAATAAAGGTGGAACAGCTTTGAGACGTACAGAGGAGTTAAACCCATGTCACATTGCTCTGTAACCTGCAATGGAGGGGTCTGGCTGCAATAAACCCATGTAGGCAGTGCGCCATTTTGGCGGCCTAACCAAGCCGAATATTGGGCTATAATGCTGCAACTTGGGCAAATTATTGGGGGAGTGGCACTAATAAATATAGAACAGCTTTGAGACTTACATCTGTGAAGGAAACTCTTGTCGCAGGCTTTTACGACTGGTAGTGGGGTACACTGGTTGCAGTAAACTAGTATATACAGCGGGTCATGTTTCCACCATAACTAAGCCAAATATTAAAATATTATGCTGCAATTTGGACCAAACACTGAGTGAATTACACCAATAAAGGTGGAACAGCTTTGAGACGTACAGAGGAGTTAAACCCATGTCACATTGCTCTGTAACCTGCAATGGAGGGGTCTGGCTGCAATAAACCCATGTAGGCAGTGCGCCATTTTGGCGGCCTAACCAAGCCGAATATTGGGCTATAATGCTGCAACTTGGGCAAATTATTGGGGGAGTGGCACTAATAAATATAGAACAGCTTTGAGACTTACATCTGTGAAGGAAACTATTGTCGCAGGCTTTTACGACTGGTAGTGGGGTACACTGGTTGCAGTAAACTAGTACATACAGCGGGTCATGTTTCCACCATAACTAAGCCAAATATTAAAATATTATGCTGCAATTTGGACCAAACACTGAGTGAATTACACCAATAAAGGTGGAACAGCTTTGAGACGTACAGAGGAGTTAAACCCATGTCACATTGCTCTGTAACCTGCAATGGAGGGGTCTGGCTGCAATAAACCCATGTAGGCAGTGCGCCATTTTGGCGGCCTAACCAAGCCAAATATTGGGCTATAATGCTGCAACTTGGGCAAATTATTGGGGGAGTGGCACTAATAAATATAGAACAGCTTTGAGACTTACATCTGTGAAGGAAACTCTTGTCGCAGGCTTTTACGACTGGTAGTGGGGTACACTGGTTGCAGTAAACTAGTATATACAGCGGGTCATGTTTCCACCATAACTAAGCCAAATATTAAAATATTATGCTGCAATTTGGACCAAACACTGAGTGAATTACACCAATAAAGGTGGAACAGCTTTGAGACGTACAGAGGAGTTAAACCCATGTCACATTGCTCTGTAACCTGCAATGGAGGGGTCTGGCTGCAATAAACCCATGTAGGCAGTGCGCCATTTTGGCGGCCTAACCAAGCCGAATATTGGGCTATAATGCTGCAACTTGGGCAAATTATTGGGGGAGTGGCACTAATAAATATAGAACAGCTTTGAGACTTACATCTGTGAAGGAAACTCTTGTCGCAGGCTTTTACGAGTGGTAGTGGGGTACACTGGTTGCAGTAAACTAGTACATACAGCGGGTCATGTTTCCACCATAACTAAGCCAAATATTAAAATATTATGCTGCAATTTGGACCAAACACTGAGTGAATTACACCAATAAAGGTGGAACAGCTTTGAGACGTACAGAGGAGTTAAACCCATGTCACATTGCTCTGTAACCTGCAATGGAGGGGTCTGGCTGCAATAAACCCATGTAGGCAGTGCGCCATTTTGGCGGCCTAACCAAGCCGAATATTGGGCTATAATGCTGCAACTTGGGCAAATTATTGGGGGAGTGGCACTAATAAATATAGAACAGCTTTGAGACTTACATCTGTGAAGGAAACTCTTGTCGCAGGCTTTTACGACTGGTAGTGGGGTACACTGGTTGCAGTAAACTAGTATATACAGCGGGTCATGTTTCCACCATAACTAAGCCAAATATTAAAATATTATGCTGCAATTTGGACCAAACACTGAGTGAATTACACCAATAAAGGTGGAACAGCTTTGAGACGTACAGAGGAGTTAAACCCATGTCACATTGCTCTGTAACCTGCAATGGAGGGGTCTGGCTGCAATAAACCCATGTAGGCAGTGCGCCATTTTGGCGGCCTAACCAAGCCGAATATTGGGCTATAATGCTGCAACTTGGGCAAATTATTGGGGGAGTGGCACTAATAAATATAGAACAGCTTTGAGACTTACATCTGTGAAGGAAACTATTGTCGCAGGCTTTTACGACTGGTAGTGGGGTACACTGGTTGCAGTAAACTAGTACATACAGCGGGTCATGTTTCCACCATAACTAAGCCAAATATTAAAATATTATGCTGCAATTTGGACCAAACACTGAGTGAATTACACCAATAAAGGTGGAACAGCTTTGAGACGTACAGAGGAGTTAAACCCATGTCACATTGCTCTGTAACCTGCAATGGAGGGGTCTGGCTGCAATAAACCCATGTAGGCAGTGCGCCATTTTGGCGGCCTAACCAAGCCAAATATTGGGCTATAATGCTGCAACTTGGGCAAATTATTGGGGGAGTGGCACTAATAAATATAGAACAGCTTTGAGACTTACATCTGTGAAGGAAACTCTTGTCGCAGGCTTTTACGACTGGTAGTGGGGTACACTGGTTGCAGTAAACTAGTATATACAGCGGGTCATGTTTCCACCATAACTAAGCCAAATATTAAAATATTATGCTGCAATTTGGACCAAACACTGAGTGAATTACACCAATAAAGGTGGAACAGCTTTGAGACGTACAGAGGAGTTAAACCCATGTCACATTGCTCTGTAACCTGCAATGGAGGGGTCTGGCTGCAATAAACCCATGTAGGCAGTGCGCCATTTTGGCGGCCTAACCAAGCCGAATATTGGGCTATAATGCTGCAACTTGGGCAAATTATTGGGGGAGTGGCACTAATAAATATAGAACAGCTTTGAGACTTACATCTGTGAAGGAAACTCTTGTCGCAGGCTTTTACGACTGGTAGTGGGGTACACTGGTTGCAGTAAACTAGTATATACAGCGGGTCATGTTTCCACCATAACTAAGCCAAATATTAAAATATTATGCTGCAATTTGGACCAAACACTGAGTGAATTACACCAATAAAGGTGGAACAGCTTTGAGACGTACAGAGGAGTTAAACCCATGTCACATTGCTCTGTAACCTGCAATGGAGGGGTCTGGCTGCAATAAACCCATGTAGGCAGTGCGCCATTTTGGCGGCCTAACCAAGCCGAATATTGGGCTATAATGCTGCAACTTGGGCAAATTATTGGGGGAGTGGCACTAATAAATATAGAACAGCTTTGAGACTTACATCTGTGAAGGAAACTATTGTCGCAGGCTTTTACGACTGGTAGTGGGGTACACTGGTTGCAGTAAACTAGTATATACAGCGGGTCATGTTTCCACCATAACTAAGCCAAATATTAAAATATTATGCTGCAATTTGGACCAAACACTGAGTGAATTACACCAATAAAGGTGGAACAGCTTTGAGACGTACAGAGGAGTTAAACCCATGTCACATTGCTCTGTAACCTGCAATGGAGGGGTCTGGCTGCAATAAACCCATGTAGGCAGTGCGCCATTTTGGCGGCCTAACCAAGCCGAATATTGGGCTATAATGCTGCAACTTGGGCAAATTATTGGGGGAGTGGCACTAATAAATATAGAACAGCTTTGAGACTTACATCTGTGAAGGAAACTATTGTCGCAGGCTTTTACGACTGGTAGTGGGGTACACTGGTTGCAGTAAACTAGTACATACAGCGGGTCATGTTTCCACCATAACTAAGCCAAATATTAAAATATTATGCTGCAATTTGGACCAAACACTGAGTGAATTACACCAATAAAGGTGGAACAGCTTTGAGACGTACAGAGGAGTTAAACCCATGTTACATTGCTCTGTAACCTGCAATGGAGGGGTCTGGCTGCAATAAACCCATGTAGGCAGTGCGCCATTTTGGCGGCCTAACCAAGCCGAATATTGGGCTATAATGCTGCAACTTGGGCAAATTATTGGGGGAGTGGCACTAATAAATATAGAACAGCTTTGAGACTTACATCTGTGAAGGAAACTCTTGTCGCAGGCTTTTACGACTGGTAGTGGGGTACACTGGTTGCAGTAAACTAGTACATACAGCGGGTCATGTTTCCACCATAACTAAGCCAAATATTAAAATATTATGCTGCAATTTGGACCAAACACTGAGTGAATTACACCAATAAAGGTGGAACAGCTTTGAGACGTACAGAGGAGTTAAACCCATGTCACATTGCTCTGTAACCTGCAATGGAGGGGTCTGGCTGCAATAAACCCATGTAGGCAGTGCGCCATTTTGGCGGCCTAACCAAGCCGAATATTGGGCTATAATGCTGCAACTTGGGCAAATTATTGGGGGAGTGGCACTAATAAATATAGAACAGCTTTGAGACTTACATCTGTGAAGGAAACTCTTGTCGCAGGCTTTTACGACTGGTAGTGGGGTACACTGGTTGCAGTAAACTAGTATATACAGCGGGTCATGTTTCCACCATAACTAAGCCAAATATTAAAATATTATGCTGCAATTTGGACCAAACACTGAGTGAATTACACCAATAAAGGTGGAACAGCTTTGAGACGTACAGAGGAGTTAAACCCATGTCACATTGCTCTGTAACCTGCAATGGAGGGGTCTGGCTGCAATAAACCCATGTAGGCAGTGCGCCATTTTGGCGGCCTAACCAAGCCGAATATTGGGCTATAATGCTGCAACTTGGGCAAATTATTGGGGGAGTGGCACTAATAAATATAGAACAGCTTTGAGACTTACATCTGTGAAGGAAACTCTTGTCGCAGGCTTTTACGACTGGTAGTGGGGTACACTGGTTGCAGTAAACTAGTATATACAGCGGGTCATGTTTCCACCATAACTAAGCCAAATATTAAAATATTATGCTGCAATTTGGACCAAACACTGAGTGAATTACACCAATAAAGGTGGAACAGCTTTGAGACGTACAGAGGAGTTAAACCCAAGTCACATTGCTCTGTAACCTGCAATGGAGGGGTCTGGCTGCAATAAACCCATGTAGGCAGTGCGCCATTTTGGCGGCCTAACCAAGCCGAATATTGGGCTATAATGCTGCAACTTGGGCAAATTATTGGGGGAGTGGCACTAATAAATATAGAACAGCTTTGAGACTTACATCTGTGAAGGAAACTATTGTCGCAGGCTTTTACGACTGGTAGTGGGGTACACTGGTTGCAGTAAACTAGTATATACAGCGGGTCATGTTTCCACCATAACTAAGCCAAATATTAAAATATTATGCTGCAATTTGGACCAAACACTGAGTGAATTACACCAATAAAGGTGGAACAGCTTTGAGACGTACAGAGGAGTTAAACCCATGTCACATTGCTCTGTAACCTGCAATGGAGGGGTCTGGCTGCAATAAACCCATGTAGGCAGTGCGCCATTTTGGCGGCCTAACCAAGCCGAATATTGGGCTATAATGCTGCAACTTGGGCAAATTATTGGGGGAGTGGCACTAATAAATATAGAACAGCTTTGAGACTTACATCTGTGAAGGAAACTATTGTCGCAGGCTTTTACGACTGGTAGTGGGGTACACTGGTTGCAGTAAACTAGTACATACAGCGGGTCATGTTTCCACCATAACTAAGCCAAATATTAAAATATTATGCTGCAATTTGGACCAAACACTGAGTGAATTACACCAATAAAGGTGGAACAGCTTTGAGACGTACAGAGGAGTTAAACCCATGTCACATTGCTCTGTAACCTGCAATGGAGGGGTCTGGCTGCAATAAACCCATGTAGGCAGTGCGCCATTTTGGCGGCCTAACCAAGCCGAATATTGGGCTATAATGCTGCAACTTGGGCAAATTATTGGGGGAGTGGCACTAATAAATATAGAACAGCTTTGAGACTTACATCTGTGAAGGAAACTCTTGTCGCAGGCTTTTACGACTGGTAGTGGGGTACACTGGTTGCAGTAAACTAGTACATACAGCGGGTCATGTTTCCACCATAACTAAGCCAAATATTAAAATATTATGCTGCAATTTGGACCAAACACTGAGTGAATTACACCAATAAAGGTGGAACAGCTTTGAGACGTACAGAGGAGTTAAACCCATGTCACATTGCTCTGTAACCTGCAATGGAGGGGTCTGGCTGCAATAAACCCATGTAGGCAGTGCGCCATTTTGGCGGCCTAACCAAGCCGAATATTGGGCTATAATGCTGCAACTTGGGCAAATTATTGGGGGAGTGGCACTAATAAATATAGAACAGCTTTGAGACTTACATCTGTGAAGGAAACTCTTGTCGCAGGCTTTTACGACTGGTAGTGGGGTACACTGGTTGCAGTAAACTAGTATATACAGCGGGTCATGTTTCCACCATAACTAAGCCAAATATTAAAATATTATGCTGCAATTTGGACCAAACACTGAGTGAATTACACCAATAAAGGTGGAACAGCTTTGAGACGTACAGAGGAGTTAAACCCATGTCACATTGCTCTGTAACCTGCAATGGAGGGGTCTGGCTGCAATAAACCCATGTAGGCAGTGCGCCATTTTGGCGGCCTAACCAAGCCGAATATTGGGCTATAATGCTGCAACTTGGGCAAATTATTGGGGGAGTGGCACTAATAAATATAGAACAGCTTTGAGACTTACATCTGTGAAGGAAACTATTGTCGCAGGCTTTTACGACTGGTAGTGGGGTACACTGGTTGCAGTAAACTAGTACATACAGCGGGTCATGTTTCCACCATAACTAAGCCAAATATTAAAATATTATGCTGCAATTTGGACCAAACACTGAGTGAATTACACCAATAAAGGTGGAACAGCTTTGAGACGTACAGAGGAGTTAAACCCATGTCACATTGCTCTGTAACCTGCAATGGAGGGGTCTGGCTGCAATAAACCCATGTAGGCAGTGCGCCATTTTGGCGGCCTAACCAAGCCAAATATTGGGCTATAATGCTGCAACTTGGGCAAATTATTGGGGGAGTGGCACTAATAAATATAGAACAGCTTTGAGACTTACATCTGTGAAGGAAACTCTTGTCGCAGGCTTTTACGACTGGTAGTGGGGTACACTGGTTGCAGTAAACTAGTATATACAGCGGGTCATGTTTCCACCATAACTAAGCCAAATATTAAAATATTATGCTGCAATTTGGACCAAACACTGAGTGAATTACACCAATAAAGGTGGAACAGCTTTGAGACGTACAGAGGAGTTAAACCCATGTCACATTGCTCTGTAACCTGCAATGGAGGGGTCTGGCTGCAATAAACCCATGTAGGCAGTGCGCCATTTTGGCGGCCTAACCAAGCCGAATATTGGGCTATAATGCTGCAACTTGGGCAAATTATTGGGGGAGTGGCACTAATAAATATAGAACAGCTTTGAGACTTACATCTGTGAAGGAAACTCTTGTCGCAGGCTTTTACGACTGGTAGTGGGGTACACTGGTTGCAGTAAACTAGTATATACAGCGGGTCATGTTTCCACCATAACTAAGCCAAATATTAAAATATTATGCTGCAATTTGGACCAAACACTGAGTGAATTACACCAATAAAGGTGGAACAGCTTTGAGACGTACAGAGGAGTTAAACCCATGTCACATTGCTCTGTAACCTGCAATGGAGGGGTCTGGCTGCAATAAACCCATGTAGGCAGTGCGCCATTTTGGCGGCCTAACCAAGCCGAATATTGGGCTATAATGCTGCAACTTGGGCAAATTATTGGGGGAGTGGCACTAATAAATATAGAACAGCTTTGAGACTTACATCTGTGAAGGAAACTCTTGTCGCAGGCTTTTACGACTGGTAGTGGGGTACACTGGTTGCAGTAAACTAGTATATACAGCGGGTCATGTTTCCACCATAACTAAGCCAAATATTAAAATATTATGCTGCAATTTGGACCAAACACTGAGTGAATTACACCAATAAAGGTGGAACAGCTTTGAGACGTACAGAGGAGTTAAACCCATGTCACATTGCTCTGTAACCTGCAATGGAGGGGTCTGGCTGCAATAAACCCATGTAGGCAGTGCGCCATTTTGGCGGCCTAACCAAGCCGAATATTGGGCTATAATGCTGCAACTTGGGCAAATTATTGGGGGAGTGGCACTAATAAATATAGAACAGCTTTGAGACTTACATCTGTGAAGGAAACTATTGTCGCAGGCTTTTACGACTGGTAGTGGGGTACACTGGTTGCAGTAAACTAGTACATACAGCGGGTCATGTTTCCACCATAACTAAGCCAAATATTAAAATATTATGCTGCAATTTGGACCAAACACTGAGTGAATTACACCAATAAAGGTGGAACAGCTTTGAGACGTACAGAGGAGTTAAACCCATGTCACATTGCTCTGTAACCTGCAATGGAGGGGTCTGGCTGCAATAAACCCATGTAGGCAGTGCGCCATTTTGGCGGCCTAACCAAGCCAAATATTGGGCTATAATGCTGCAACTTGGGCAAATTATTGGGGGAGTGGCACTAATAAATATAGAACAGCTTTGAGACTTACATCTGTGAAGGAAACTCTTGTCGCAGGCTTTTACGACTGGTAGTGGGGTACACTGGTTGCAGTAAACTAGTATATACAGCGGGTCATGTTTCCACCATAACTAAGCCAAATATTAAAATATTATGCTGCAATTTGGACCAAACACTGAGTGAATTACACCAATAAAGGTGGAACAGCTTTGAGACGTACAGAGGAGTTAAACCCATGTCACATTGCTCTGTAACCTGCAATGGAGGGGTCTGGCTGCAATAAACCCATGTAGGCAGTGCGCCATTTTGGCGGCCTAACCAAGCCGAATATTGGGCTATAATGCTGCAACTTGGGCAAATTATTGGGGAGTGGCACTAATAAATATAGAACAGCTTTGAGACTTACATCTGTGAAGGAAACTCTTGTCGCAGGCTTTTACGACTGGTAGTGGGGTACACTGGTTGCAGTAAACTAGTATATACAGCGGGTCATGTTTCCACCATAACTAAGCCAAATATTAAAATATTATGCTGCAATTTGGACCAAACACTGAGTGAATTACACCAATAAAGGTGGAACAGCTTTGAGACGTACAGAGGAGTTAAACCCATGTCACATTGCTCTGTAACCTGCAATGGAGGGGTCTGGCTGCAATAAACCCATGTAGGCAGTGCGCCATTTTGGCGGCCTAACCAAGCCGAATATTGGGCTATAATGCTGCAACTTGGGCAAATTATTGGGGGAGTGGCACTAATAAATATAGAACAGCTTTGAGACTTACATCTGTGAAGGAAACTATTGTCGCAGGCTTTTACGACTGGTAGTGGGGTACACTGGTTGCAGTAAACTAGTACATACAGCGGGTCATGTTTCCACCATAACTAAGCCAAATATTAAAATATTATGCTGCAATTTGGACCAAACACTGAGTGAATTACACCAATAAAGGTGGAACAGCTTTGAGACGTACAGAGGAGTTAAACCCATGTCACATTGCTCTGTAACCTGCAATGGAGGGGTCTGGCTGCAATAAACCCATGTAGGCAGTGCGCCATTTTGGCGGCCTAACCAAGCCAAATATTGGGCTATAATGCTGCAACTTGGGCAAATTATTGGGGGAGTGGCACTAATAAATATAGAACAGCTTTGAGACTTACATCTGTGAAGGAAACTCTTGTCGCAGGCTTTTACGACTGGTAGTGGGGTACACTGGTTGCAGTAAACTAGTATATACAGCGGGTCATGTTTCCACCATAACTAAGCCAAATATTAAAATATTATGCTGCAATTTGGACCAAACACTGAGTGAATTACACCAATAAAGGTGGAACAGCTTTGAGACGTACAGAGGAGTTAAACCCATGTCACATTGCTCTGTAACCTGCAATGGAGGGGTCTGGCTGCAATAAACCCATGTAGGCAGTGCGCCATTTTGGCGGCCTAACCAAGCCAAATATTGGGCTATAATGCTGCAACTTGGGCAAATTATTGGGGGAGTGGCACTAATAAATATAGAACAGCTTTGAGACTTACATCTGTGAAGGAAACTCTTGTCGCAGGCTTTTACGACTGGTAGTGGGGTACACTGGTTGCAGTAAACTAGTATATACAGCGGGTCATGTTTCCACCATAACTAAGCCAAATATTAAAATATTATGCTGCAATTTGGACCAAACACTGAGTGAATTACACCAATAAAGGTGGAACAGCTTTGAGACGTACAGAGGAGTTAAACCCATGTCACATTGCTCTGTAACCTGCAATGGAGGGGTCTGGCTGCAATAAACCCATGTAGGCAGTGCGCCATTTTGGCGGCCTAACCAAGCCGAATATTGGGCTATAATGCTGCAACTTGGGCAAATTATTGGGGGAGTGGCACTAATAAATATAGAACAGCTTTGAGACTTACATCTGTGAAGGAAACTATTGTCGCAGGCTTTTACGACTGGTAGTGGGGTACACTGGTTGCAGTAAACTAGTACATACAGCGGGTCATGTTTCCACCATAACTAAGCCAAATATTAAAATATTATGCTGCAATTTGGACCAAACACTGAGTGAATTACACCAATAAAGGTGGAACAGCTTTGAGACGTACAGAGGAGTTAAACCCATGTCACATTGCTCTGTAACCTGCAATGGAGGGGTCTGGCTGCAATAAACCCATGTAGGCAGTGCGCCATTTTGGCGGCCTAACCAAGCCGAATATTGGGCTATAATGCTGCAACTTGGGCAAATTATTGGGGGAGTGGCACTAATAAATATAGAACAGCTTTGAGACTTACATCTGTGAAGGAAACTCTTGTCGCAGGCTTTTACGACTGGTAGTGGGGTACACTGGTTGCAGTAAACTAGTATATACAGCGGGTCATGTTTCCACCATAACTAAGCCAAATATTAAAATATTATGCTGCAATTTGGACCAAACACTGAGTGAATTACACCAATAAAGGTGGAACAGCTTTGAGACGTACAGAGGAGTTAAACCCATGTCACATTGCTCTGTAACCTGCAATGGAGGGGTCTGGCTGCAATAAACCCATGTAGGCAGTGCGCCATTTTGGCGGCCTAACCAAGCCGAATATTGGGCTATAATGCTGCAACTTGGGCAAATTATTGGGGAGTGGCACTAATAAATATAGAACAGCTTTGAGACTTACATCTGTGAAGGAAACTCTTGTCGCAGGCTTTTACGACTGGTAGTGGGGTACACTGGTTGCAGTAAACTAGTATATACAGCGGGTCATGTTTCCACCATAACTAAGCCAAATATTAAAATATTATGCTGCAATTTGGACCAAACACTGAGTGAATTACACCAATAAAGGTGGAACAGCTTTGAGACGTACAGAGGAGTTAAACCCATGTCACATTGCTCTGTAACCTGCAATGGAGGGGTCTGGCTGCAATAAACCCATGTAGGCAGTGCGCCATTTTGGCGGCCTAACCAAGCCGAATATTGGGCTATAATGCTGCAACTTGGGCAAATTATTGGGGGAGTGGCACTAATAAATATAGAACAGCTTTGAGACTTACATCTGTGAAGGAAACTCTTGTCGCAGGCTTTTACGACTGGTAGTGGGGTACACTGGTTGCAGTAAACTAGTATATACAGCGGGTCATGTTTCCACCATAACTAAGCCAAATATTAAAATATTATGCTGCAATTTGGACCAAACACTGAGTGAATTACACCAATAAAGGTGGAACAGCTTTGAGACGTACAGAGGAGTTAAACCCATGTCACATTGCTCTGTAACCTGCAATGGAGGGGTCTGGCTGCAATAAACCCATGTAGGCAGTGCGCCATTTTGGCGGCCTAACCAAGCCGAATATTGGGCTATAATGCTGCAACTTGGGCAAATTATTGGGGAGTGGCACTAATAAATATAGAACAGCTTTGAGACTTACATCTGTGAAGGAAACTCTTGTCGCAGGCTTTTACGACTGGTAGTGGGGTACACTGGTTGCAGTAAACTAGTATATACAGCGGGTCATGTTTCCACCATAACTAAGCCAAATATTAAAATATTATGCTGCAATTTGGACCAAACACTGAGTGAATTACACCAATAAAGGTGGAACAGCTTTGAGACGTACAGAGGAGTTAAACCCATGTCACATTGCTCTGTAACCTGCAATGGAGGGGTCTGGCTGCAATAAACCCATGTAGGCAGTGCGCCATTTTGGCGGCCTAACCAAGCCGAATATTGGGCTATAATGCTGCAACTTGGGCAAATTATTGGGGGAGTGGCACTAATAAATATAGAACAGCTTTGAGACTTACATCTGTGAAGGAAACTATTGTCGCAGGCTTTTACGACTGGTAGTGGGGTACACTGGTTGCAGTAAACTAGTACATACAGCGGGTCATGTTTCCACCATAACTAAGCCAAATATTAAAATATTATGCTGCAATTTGGACCAAACACTGAGTGAATTACACCAATAAAGGTGGAACAGCTTTGAGACGTACAGAGGAGTTAAACCCATGTCACATTGCTCTGTAACCTGCAATGGAGGGGTCTGGCTGCAATAAACCCATGTAGGCAGTGCGCCATTTTGGCGGCCTAACCAAGCCAAATATTGGGCTATAATGCTGCAACTTGGGCAAATTATTGGGGGAGTGGCACTAATAAATATAGAACAGCTTTGAGACTTACATCTGTGAAGGAAACTCTTGTCGCAGGCTTTTACGACTGGTAGTGGGGTACACTGGTTGCAGTAAACTAGTATATACAGCGGGTCATGTTTCCACCATAACTAAGCCAAATATTAAAATATTATGCTGCAATTTGGACCAAACACTGAGTGAATTACACCAATAAAGGTGGAACAGCTTTGAGACGTACAGAGGAGTTAAACCCATGTCACATTGCTCTGTAACCTGCAATGGAGGGGTCTGGCTGCAATAAACCCATGTAGGCAGTGCGCCATTTTGGCGGCCTAACCAAGCCAAATATTGGGCTATAATGCTGCAACTTGGGCAAATTATTGGGGGAGTGGCACTAATAAATATAGAACAGCTTTGAGACTTACATCTGTGAAGGAAACTCTTGTCGCAGGCTTTTACGACTGGTAGTGGGGTACACTGGTTGCAGTAAACTAGTATATACAGCGGGTCATGTTTCCACCATAACTAAGCCAAATATTAAAATATTATGCTGCAATTTGGACCAAACACTGAGTGAATTACACCAATAAAGGTGGAACAGCTTTGAGACGTACAGAGGAGTTAAACCCATGTCACATTGCTCTGTAACCTGCAATGGAGGGGTCTGGCTGCAATAAACCCATGTAGGCAGTGCGCCATTTTGGCGGCCTAACCAAGCCGAATATTGGGCTATAATGCTGCAACTTGGGCAAATTATTGGGGGAGTGGCACTAATAAATATAGAACAGCTTTGAGACTTACATCTGTGAAGGAAACTCTTGTCGCAGGCTTTTACGACTGGTAGTGGGGTACACTGGTTGCAGTAAACTAGTACATACAGCGGGTCATGTTTCCACCATAACTAAGCCAAATATTAAAATATTATGCTGCAATTTGGACCAAACACTGAGTGAATTACACCAATAAAGGTGGAACAGCTTTGAGACGTACAGAGGAGTTAAACCCATGTCACATTGCTCTGTAACCTGCAATGGAGGGGTCTGGCTGCAATAAACCCATGTAGGCAGTGCGCCATTTTGGCGGCCTAACCAAGCCGAATATTGGGCTATAATGCTGCAACTTGGGCAAATTATTGGGGGAGTGGCACTAATAAATATAGAACAGCTTTGAGACTTACATCTGTGAAGGAAACTCTTGTCGCAGGCTTTTACGACTGGTAGTGGGGTACACTGGTTGCAGTAAACTAGTACATACAGCGGGTCATGTTTCCACCATAACTAAGCCAAATATTAAAATATTATGCTGCAATTTGGACCAAACACTGAGTGAATTACACCAATAAAGGTGGAACAGCTTTGAGACGTACAGAGGAGTTAAACCCATGTCACATTGCTCTGTAACCTGCAATGGAGGGGTCTGGCTGCAATAAACCCATGTAGGCAGTGCGCCATTTTGGCGGCCTAACCAAGCCGAATATTGGGCTATAATGCTGCAACTTGGGCAAATTATTGGGGGAGTGGCACTAATAAATATAGAACAGCTTTGAGACTTACATCTGTGAAGGAAACTCTTGTCGCAGGCTTTTACGACTGGTAGTGGGGTACACTGGTTGCAGTAAACTAGTATATACAGCGGGTCATGTTTCCACCATAACTAAGCCAAATATTAAAATATTATTCTGCAATTTGGACCAAACACTGAGTGAATTACACCAATAAAGGTGGAACAGCTTTGAGACGTACAGAGGAGTTAAACCCATGTCACATTGCTCTGTAACCTGCAATGGAGGGGTCTGGCTGCAATAAACCCATGTAGGCAGTGCGCCATTTTGGCGGCCTAACCAAGCCGAATATTGGGCTATAATGCTGCAACTTGGGCAAATTATTGGGGGAGTGGCACTAATAAATATAGAACAGCTTTGAGACTTACATCTGTGAAGGAAACTCTTGTCGCAGGCTTTTACGACTGGTAGTGGGGTACACTGGTTGCAGTAAACTAGTATATACAGCGGGTCATGTTTCCACCATAACTAAGCCAAATATTAAAATATTATGCTGCAATTTGGACCAAACACTGAGTGAATTACACCAATAAAGGTGGAACAGCTTTGAGACGTACAGAGGAGTTAAACCCATGTCACATTGCTCTGTAACCTGCAATGGAGGGGTCTGGCTGCAATAAACCCATGTAGGCAGTGCGCCATTTTGGCGGCCTAACCAAGCCGAATATTGGGCTATAATGCTGCAACTTGGGCAAATTATTGGGGGAGTGGCACTAATAAATATAGAACAGCTTTGAGACTTACATCTGTGAAGGAAACTATTGTCGCAGGCTTTTACGACTGGTAGTGGGGTACACTGGTTGCAGTAAACTAGTATATACAGCGGGTCATGTTTCCACCATAACTAAGCCAAATATTAAAATATTATGCTGCAATTTGGACCAAACACTGAGTGAATTACACCAATAAAGGTGGAACAGCTTTGAGACGTACAGAGGAGTTAAACCCATGTCACATTGCTCTGTAACCTGCAATGGAGGGGTCTGGCTGCAATAAACCCATGTAGGCAGTGCGCCATTTTGGCGGCCTAACCAAGCCAAATATTGGGCTATAATGCTGCAACTTGGGCAAATTATTGGGGGAGTGGCACTAATAAATATAGAACAGCTTTGAGACTTACATCTGTGAAGGAAACTCTTGTCGCAGGCTTTTACGACTGGTAGTGGGGTACACTGGTTGCAGTAAACTAGTATATACAGCGGGTCATGTTTCCACCATAACTAAGCCAAATATTAAAATATTATGCTGCAATTTGGACCAAACACTGAGTGAATTACACCAATAAAGGTGGAACAGCTTTGAGACGTACAGAGGAGTTAAACCCATGTCACATTGCTCTGTAACCTGCAATGGAGGGGTCTGGCTGCAATAAACCCATGTAGGCAGTGCGCCATTTTGGCGGCCTAACCAAGCCGAATATTGGGCTATAATGCTGCAACTTGGGCAAATTATTGGGGGAGTGGCACTAATAAATATAGAACAGCTTTGAGACTTACATCTGTGAAGGAAACTATTGTCGCAGGCTTTTACGACTGGTAGTGGGGTACACTGGTTGCAGTAAACTAGTACATACAGCGGGTCATGTTTCCACCATAACTAAGCCAAATATTAAAATATTATGCTGCAATTTGGACCAAACACTGAGTGAATTACACCAATAAAGGTGGAACAGCTTTGAGACGTACAGAGGAGTTAAACCCATGTCACATTGCTCTGTAACCTGCAATGGAGGGGTCTGGCTGCAATAAACCCATGTAGGCAGTGCGCCATTTTGGCGGCCTAACCAAGCCGAATATTGGGCTATAATGCTGCAACTTGGGCAAATTATTGGGGGAGTGGCACTAATAAATATAGAACAGCTTTGAGACTTACATCTGTGAAGGAAACTCTTGTCGCAGGCTTTTACGACTGGTAGTGGGGTACACTGGTTGCAGTAAACTAGTACATACAGCGGGTCATGTTTCCACCATAACTAAGCCAAATATTAAAATATTATGCTGCAATTTGGACCAAACACTGAGTGAATTACACCAATAAAGGTGGAACAGCTTTGAGACGTACAGAGGAGTTAAACCCATGTCACATTGCTCTGTAACCTGCAATGGAGGGGTCTGGCTGCAATAAACCCATGTAGGCAGTGCGCCATTTTGGCGGCCTAACCAAGCCGAATATTGGGCTATAATGCTGCAACTTGGGCAAATTATTGGGGGAGTGGCACTAATAAATATAGAACAGCTTTGAGACTTACATCTGTGAAGGAAACTCTTGTCGCAGGCTTTTACGACTGGTAGTGGGGTACACTGGTTGCAGTAAACTAGTATATACAGCGGGTCATGTTTCCACCATAACTAAGCCAAATATTAAAATATTATGCTGCAATTTGGACCAAACACTGAGTGAATTACACCAATAAAGGTGGAACAGCTTTGAGACGTACAGAGGAGTTAAACCCATGTCACATTGCTCTGTAACCTGCAATGGAGGGGTCTGGCTGCAATAAACCCATGTAGGCAGTGCGCCATTTTGGCGGCCTAACCAAGCCGAATATTGGGCTATAATGCTGCAACTTGGGCAAATTATTGGGGGAGTGGCACTAATAAATATAGAACAGCTTTGAGACTTACATCTGTGAAGGAAACTCTTGTCGCAGGCTTTTACGACTGGTAGTGGGGTACACTGGTTGCAGTAAACTAGTATATACAGCGGGTCATGTTTCCACCATAACTAAGCCAAATATTAAAATATTATGCTGCAATTTGGACCAAACACTGAGTGAATTACACCAATAAAGGTGGAACAGCTTTGAGACGTACAGAGGAGTTAAACCCATGTCACATTGCTCTGTAACCTGCAATGGAGGGGTCTGGCTGCAATAAACCCATGTAGGCAGTGCGCCATTTTGGCGGCCTAACCAAGCCGAATATTGGGCTATAATGCTGCAACTTGGGCAAATTATTGGGGGAGTGGCACTAATAAATATAGAACAGCTTTGAGACTTACATCTGTGAAGGAAACTATTGTCGCAGGCTTTTACGACTGGTAGTGGGGTACACTGGTTGCAGTAAACTAGTACATACAGCGGGTCATGTTTCCACCATAACTAAGCCAAATATTAAAATATTATGCTGCAATTTGGACCAAACACTGAGTGAATTACACCAATAAAGGTGGAACAGCTTTGAGACGTACAGAGGAGTTAAACCCATGTCACATTGCTCTGTAACCTGCAATGGAGGGGTCTGGCTGCAATAAACCCATGTAGGCAGTGCGCCATTTTGGCGGCCTAACCAAGCCAAATATTGGGCTATAATGCTGCAACTTGGGCAAATTATTGGGGGAGTGGCACTAATAAATATAGAACAGCTTTGAGACTTACATCTGTGAAGGAAACTCTTGTCGCAGGCTTTTACGACTGGTAGTGGGGTACACTGGTTGCAGTAAACTAGTATATACAGCGGGTCATGTTTCCACCATAACTAAGCCAAATATTAAAATATTATGCTGCAATTTGGACCAAACACTGAGTGAATTACACCAATAAAGGTGGAACAGCTTTGAGACGTACAGAGGAGTTAAACCCATGTCACATTGCTCTGTAACCTGCAATGGAGGGGTCTGGCTGCAATAAACCCATGTAGGCAGTGCGCCATTTTGGCGGCCTAACCAAGCCAAATATTGGGCTATAATGCTGCAACTTGGGCAAATTATTGGGGGAGTGGCACTAATAAATATAGAACAGCTTTGAGACTTACATCTGTGAAGGAAACTCTTGTCGCAGGCTTTTACGACTGGTAGTGGGGTACACTGGTTGCAGTAAACTAGTATATACAGCGGGTCATGTTTCCACCATAACTAAGCCAAATATTAAAATATTATGCTGCAATTTGGACCAAACACTGAGTGAATTACACCAATAAAGGTGGAACAGCTTTGAGACGTACAGAGGAGTTAAACCCATGTCACATTGCTCTGTAACCTGCAATGGAGGGGTCTGGCTGCAATAAACCCATGTAGGCAGTGCGCCATTTTGGCGGCCTAACCAAGCCGAATATTGGGCTATAATGCTGCAACTTGGGCAAATTATTGGGGGAGTGGCACTAATAAATATAGAACAGCTTTGAGACTTACATCTGTGAAGGAAACTATTGTCGCAGGCTTTTACGACTGGTAGTGGGGTACACTGGTTGCAGTAAACTAGTACATACAGCGGGTCATGTTTCCACCATAACTAAGCCAAATATTAAAATATTATGCTGCAATTTGGACCAAACACTGAGTGAATTACACCAATAAAGGTGGAACAGCTTTGAGACGTACAGAGGAGTTAAACCCATGTCACATTGCTCTGTAACCTGCAATGGAGGGGTCTGGCTGCAATAAACCCATGTAGGCAGTGCGCCATTTTGGCGGCCTAACCAAGCCAAATATTGGGCTATAATGCTGCAACTTGGGCAAATTATTGGGGGAGTGGCACTAATAAATATAGAACAGCTTTGAGACTTACATCTGTGAAGGAAACTCTTGTCGCAGGCTTTTACGACTGGTAGTGGGGTACACTGGTTGCAGTAAACTAGTATATACAGCGGGTCATGTTTCCACCATAACTAAGCCAAATATTAAAATATTATGCTGCAATTTGGACCAAACACTGAGTGAATTACACCAATAAAGGTGGAACAGCTTTGAGACGTACAGAGGAGTTAAACCCATGTCACATTGCTCTGTAACCTGCAATGGAGGGGTCTGGCTGCAATAAACCCATGTAGGCAGTGCGCCATTTTGGCGGCCTAACCAAGCCAAATATTGGGCTATAATGCTGCAACTTGGGCAAATTATTGGGGGAGTGGCACTAATAAATATAGAACAGCTTTGAGACTTACATCTGTGAAGGAAACTCTTGTCGCAGGCTTTTACGACTGGTAGTGGGGTACACTGGTTGCAGTAAACTAGTATATACAGCGGGTCATGTTTCCACCATAACTAAGCCAAATATTAAAATATTATGCTGCAATTTGGACCAAACACTGAGTGAATTACACCAATAAAGGTGGAACAGCTTTGAGACGTACAGAGGAGTTAAACCCATGTCACATTGCTCTGTAACCTGCAATGGAGGGGTCTGGCTGCAATAAACCCATGTAGGCAGTGCGCCATTTTGGCGGCCTAACCAAGCCGAATATTGGGCTATAATGCTGCAACTTGGGCAAATTATTGGGGGAGTGGCACTAATAAATATAGAACAGCTTTGAGACTTACATCTGTGAAGGAAACTATTGTCGCAGGCTTTTACGACTGGTAGTGGGGTACACTGGTTGCAGTAAACTAGTACATACAGCGGGTCATGTTTCCACCATAACTAAGCCAAATATTAAAATATTATGCTGCAATTTGGACCAAACACTGAGTGAATTACACCAATAAAGGTGGAACAGCTTTGAGACGTACAGAGGAGTTAAACCCATGTCACATTGCTCTGTAACCTGCAATGGAGGGGTCTGGCTGCAATAAACCCATGTAGGCAGTGCGCCATTTTGGCGGCCTAACCAAGCCGAATATTGGGCTATAATGCTGCAACTTGGGCAAATTATTGGGGAGTGGCACTAATAAATATAGAACAGCTTTGAGACTTACATCTGTGAAGGAAACTCTTGTCGCAGGCTTTTACGACTGGTAGTGGGGTACACTGGTTGCAGTAAACTAGTATATACAGCGGGTCATGTTTCCACCATAACTAAGCCAAATATTAAAATATTATGCTGCAATTTGGACCAAACACTGAGTGAATTACACCAATAAAGGTGGAACAGCTTTGAGACGTACAGAGGAGTTAAACCCATGTCACATTGCTCTGTAACCTGCAATGGAGGGGTCTGGCTGCAATAAACCCATGTAGGCAGTGCGCCATTTTGGCGGCCTAACCAAGCCGAATATTGGGCTATAATGCTGCAACTTGGGCAAATTATTGGGGGAGTGGCACTAATAAATATAGAACAGCTTTGAGACTTACATCTGTGAAGGAAACTATTGTCGCAGGCTTTTACGACTGGTAGTGGGGTACACTGGTTGCAGTAAACTAGTACATACAGCGGGTCATGTTTCCACCATAACTAAGCCAAATATTAAAATATTATGCTGCAATTTGGACCAAACACTGAGTGAATTACACCAATAAAGGTGGAACAGCTTTGAGACGTACAGAGGAGTTAAACCCATGTCACATTGCTCTGTAACCTGCAATGGAGGGGTCTGGCTGCAATAAACCCATGTAGGCAGTGCGCCATTTTGGCGGCCTAACCAAGCCAAATATTGGGCTATAATGCTGCAACTTGGGCAAATTATTGGGGGAGTGGCACTAATAAATATAGAACAGCTTTGAGACTTACATCTGTGAAGGAAACTCTTGTCGCAGGCTTTTACGACTGGTAGTGGGGTACACTGGTTGCAGTAAACTAGTATATACAGCGGGTCATGTTTCCACCATAACTAAGCCAAATATTAAAATATTATGCTGCAATTTGGACCAAACACTGAGTGAATTACACCAATAAAGGTGGAACAGCTTTGAGACGTACAGAGGAGTTAAACCCATGTCACATTGCTCTGTAACCTGCAATGGAGGGGTCTGGCTGCAATAAACCCATGTAGGCAGTGCGCCATTTTGGCGGCCTAACCAAGCCAAATATTGGGCTATAATGCTGCAACTTGGGCAAATTATTGGGGGAGTGGCACTAATAAATATAGAACAGCTTTGAGACTTACATCTGTGAAGGAAACTCTTGTCGCAGGCTTTTACGACTGGTAGTGGGGTACACTGGTTGCAGTAAACTAGTATATACAGCGGGTCATGTTTCCACCATAACTAAGCCAAATATTAAAATATTATGCTGCAATTTGGACCAAACACTGAGTGAATTACACCAATAAAGGTGGAACAGCTTTGAGACGTACAGAGGAGTTAAACCCATGTCACATTGCTCTGTAACCTGCAATGGAGGGGTCTGGCTGCAATAAACCCATGTAGGCAGTGCGCCATTTTGGCGGCCTAACCAAGCCGAATATTGGGCTATAATGCTGCAACTTGGGCAAATTATTGGGGGAGTGGCACTAATAAATATAGAACAGCTTTGAGACTTACATCTGTGAAGGAAACTATTGTCGCAGGCTTTTACGACTGGTAGTGGGGTACACTGGTTGCAGTAAACTAGTACATACAGCGGGTCATGTTTCCACCATAACTAAGCCAAATATTAAAATATTATGCTGCAATTTGGACCAAACACTGAGTGAATTACACCAATAAAGGTGGAACAGCTTTGAGACGTACAGAGGAGTTAAACCCATGTCACATTGCTCTGTAACCTGCAATGGAGGGGTCTGGCTGCAATAAACCCATGTAGGCAGTGCGCCATTTTGGCGGCCTAACCAAGCCGAATATTGGGCTATAATGCTGCAACTTGGGCAAATTATTGGGGGAGTGGCACTAATAAATATAGAACAGCTTTGAGACTTACATCTGTGAAGGAAACTCTTGTCGCAGGCTTTTACGACTGGTAGTGGGGTACACTGGTTGCAGTAAACTAGTACATACAGCGGGTCATGTTTCCACCATAACTAAGCCAAATATTAAAATATTATGCTGCAATTTGGACCAAACACTGAGTGAATTACACCAATAAAGGTGGAACAGCTTTGAGACGTACAGAGGAGTTAAACCCATGTCACATTGCTCTGTAACCTGCAATGGAGGGGTCTGGCTGCAATAAACCCATGTAGGCAGTGCGCCATTTTGGCGGCCTAACCAAGCCGAATATTGGGCTATAATGCTGCAACTTGGGCAAATTATTGGGGGAGTGGCACTAATAAATATAGAACAGCTTTGAGACTTACATCTGTGAAGGAAACTCTTGTCGCAGGCTTTTACGACTGGTAGTGGGGTACACTGGTTGCAGTAAACTAGTATATACAGCGGGTCATGTTTCCACCATAACTAAGCCAAATATTAAAATATTATGCTGCAATTTGGACCAAACACTGAGTGAATTACACCAATAAAGGTGGAACAGCTTTGAGACGTACAGAGGAGTTAAACCCATGTCACATTGCTCTGTAACCTGCAATGGAGGGGTCTGGCTGCAATAAACCCATGTAGGCAGTGCGCCATTTTGGCGGCCTAACCAAGCCGAATATTGGGCTATAATGCTGCAACTTGGGCAAATTATTGGGGGAGTGGCACTAATAAATATAGAACAGCTTTGAGACTTACATCTGTGAAGGAAACTCTTGTCGCAGGCTTTTACGACTGGTAGTGGGGTACACTGGTTGCAGTAAACTAGTATATACAGCGGGTCATGTTTCCACCATAACTAAGCCAAATATTAAAATATTATGCTGCAATTTGGACCAAACACTGAGTGAATTACACCAATAAAGGTGGAACAGCTTTGAGACGTACAGAGGAGTTAAACCCATGTCACATTGCTCTGTAACCTGCAATGGAGGGGTCTGGCTGCAATAAACCCATGTAGGCAGTGCGCCATTTTGGCGGCCTAACCAAGCCGAATATTGGGCTATAATGCTGCAACTTGGGCAAATTATTGGGGGAGTGGCACTAATAAATATAGAACAGCTTTGAGACTTACATCTGTGAAGGAAACTATTGTCGCAGGCTTTTACGACTGGTAGTGGGGTACACTGGTTGCAGTAAACTAGTACATACAGCGGGTCATGTTTCCACCATAACTAAGCCAAATATTAAAATATTATGCTGCAATTTGGACCAAACACTGAGTGAATTACACCAATAAAGGTGGAACAGCTTTGAGACGTACAGAGGAGTTAAACCCATGTCACATTGCTCTGTAACCTGCAATGGAGGGGTCTGGCTGCAATAAACCCATGTAGGCAGTGCGCCATTTTGGCGGCCTAACCAAGCCAAATATTGGGCTATAATGCTGCAACTTGGGCAAATTATTGGGGGAGTGGCACTAATAAATATAGAACAGCTTTGAGACTTACATCTGTGAAGGAAACTCTTGTCGCAGGCTTTTACGACTGGTAGTGGGGTACACTGGTTGCAGTAAACTAGTATATACAGCGGGTCATGTTTCCACCATAACTAAGCCAAATATTAAAATATTATGCTGCAATTTGGACCAAACACTGAGTGAATTACACCAATAAAGGTGGAACAGCTTTGAGACGTACAGAGGAGTTAAACCCATGTCACATTGCTCTGTAACCTGCAATGGAGGGGTCTGGCTGCAATAAACCCATGTAGGCAGTGCGCCATTTTGGCGGCCTAACCAAGCCGAATATTGGGCTATAATGCTGCAACTTGGGCAAATTATTGGGGGAGTGGCACTAATAAATATAGAACAGCTTTGAGACTTACATCTGTGAAGGAAACTATTGTCGCAGGCTTTTACGACTGGTAGTGGGGTACACTGGTTGCAGTAAACTAGTACATACAGCGGGTCATGTTTCCACCATAACTAAGCCAAATATTAAAATATTATGCTGCAATTTGGACCAAACACTGAGTGAATTACACCAATAAAGGTGGAACAGCTTTGAGACGTACAGAGGAGTTAAACCCATGTCACATTGCTCTGTAACCTGCAATGGAGGGGTCTGGCTGCAATAAACCCATGTAGGCAGTGCGCCATTTTGGCGGCCTAACCAAGCCGAATATTGGGCTATAATGCTGCAACTTGGGCAAATTATTGGGGGAGTGGCACTAATAAATATAGAACAGCTTTGAGACTTACATCTGTGAAGGAAACTCTTGTCGCAGGCTTTTACGACTGGTAGTGGGGTACACTGGTTGCAGTAAACTAGTACATACAGCGGGTCATGTTTCCACCATAACTAAGCCAAATATTAAAATATTATGCTGCAATTTGGACCAAACACTGAGTGAATTACACCAATAAAGGTGGAACAGCTTTGAGACGTACAGAGGAGTTAAACCCATGTCACATTGCTCTGTAACCTGCAATGGAGGGGTCTGGCTGCAATAAACCCATGTAGGCAGTGCGCCATTTTGGCGGCCTAACCAAGCCGAATATTGGGCTATAATGCTGCAACTTGGGCAAATTATTGGGGGAGTGGCACTAATAAATATAGAACAGCTTTGAGACTTACATCTGTGAAGGAAACTCTTGTCGCAGGCTTTTACGACTGGTAGTGGGGTACACTGGTTGCAGTAAACTAGTATATACAGCGGGTCATGTTTCCACCATAACTAAGCCAAATATTAAAATATTATGCTGCAATTTGGACCAAACACTGAGTGAATTACACCAATAAAGGTGGAACAGCTTTGAGACGTACAGAGGAGTTAAACCCATGTCACATTGCTCTGTAACCTGCAATGGAGGGGTCTGGCTGCAATAAACCCATGTAGGCAGTGCGCCATTTTGGCGGCCTAACCAAGCCAAATATTGGGCTATAATGCTGCAACTTGGGCAAATTATTGGGGGAGTGGCACTAATAAATATAGAACAGCTTTGAGACTTACATCTGTGAAGGAAACTCTTGTCGCAGGCTTTTACGACTGGTAGTGGGGTACACTGGTTGCAGTAAACTAGTATATACAGCGGGTCATGTTTCCACCATAACTAAGCCAAATATTAAAATATTATGCTGCAATTTGGACCAAACACTGAGTGAATTACACCAATAAAGGTGGAACAGCTTTGAGACGTACAGAGGAGTTAAACCCATGTCACATTGCTCTGTAACCTGCAATGGAGGGGTCTGGCTGCAATAAACCCATGTAGGCAGTGCGCCATTTTGGCGGCCTAACCAAGCCGAATATTGGGCTATAATGCTGCAACTTGGGCAAATTATTGGGGGAGTGGCACTAATAAATATAGAACAGCTTTGAGACTTACATCTGTGAAGGAAACTCTTGTCGCAGGCTTTTACGACTGGTAGTGGGGTACACTGGTTGCAGTAAACTAGTATATACAGCGGGTCATGTTTCCACCATAACTAAGCCAAATATTAAAATATTATGCTGCAATTTGGACCAAACACTGAGTGAATTACACCAATAAAGGTGGAACAGCTTTGAGACGTACAGAGGAGTTAAACCCATGTCACATTGCTCTGTAACCTGCAATGGAGGGGTCTGGCTGCAATAAACCCATGTAGGCAGTGCGCCATTTTGGCGGCCTAACCAAGCCGAATATTGGGCTATAATGCTGCAACTTGGGCAAATTATTGGGGGAGTGGCACTAATAAATATAGAACAGCTTTGAGACTTACATCTGTGAAGGAAACTCTTGTCGCAGGCTTTTACGACTGGTAGTGGGGTACACTGGTTGCAGTAAACTAGTATATACAGCGGGTCATGTTTCCACCATAACTAAGCCAAATATTAAAATATTATGCTGCAATTTGGACCAAACACTGAGTGAATTACACCAATAAAGGTGGAACAGCTTTGAGACGTACAGAGGAGTTAAACCCATGTCACATTGCTCTGTAACCTGCAATGGAGGGGTCTGGCTGCAATAAACCCATGTAGGCAGTGCGCCATTTTGGCGGCCTAACCAAGCCGAATATTGGGCTATAATGCTGCAACTTGGGCAAATTATTGGGGGAGTGGCACTAATAAATATAGAACAGCTTTGAGACTTACATCTGTGAAGGAAACTATTGTCGCAGGCTTTTACGACTGGTAGTGGGGTACACTGGTTGCAGTAAACTAGTACATACAGCGGGTCATGTTTCCACCATAACTAAGCCAAATATTAAAATATTATGCTGCAATTTGGACCAAACACTGAGTGAATTACACCAATAAAGGTGGAACAGCTTTGAGACGTACAGAGGAGTTAAACCCATGTCACATTGCTCTGTAACCTGCAATGGAGGGGTCTGGCTGCAATAAACCCATGTAGGCAGTGCGCCATTTTGGCGGCCTAACCAAGCCAAATATTGGGCTATAATGCTGCAACTTGGGCAAATTATTGGGGGAGTGGCACTAATAAATATAGAACAGCTTTGAGACTTACATCTGTGAAGGAAACTCTTGTCGCAGGCTTTTACGACTGGTAGTGGGGTACACTGGTTGCAGTAAACTAGTATATACAGCGGGTCATGTTTCCACCATAACTAAGCCAAATATTAAAATATTATGCTGCAATTTGGACCAAACACTGAGTGAATTACACCAATAAAGGTGGAACAGCTTTGAGACGTACAGAGGAGTTAAACCCATGTCACATTGCTCTGTAACCTGCAATGGAGGGGTCTGGCTGCAATAAACCCATGTAGGCAGTGCGCCATTTTGGCGGCCTAACCAAGCCAAATATTGGGCTATAATGCTGCAACTTGGGCAAATTATTGGGGGAGTGGCACTAATAAATATAGAACAGCTTTGAGACTTACATCTGTGAAGGAAACTCTTGTCGCAGGCTTTTACGACTGGTAGTGGGGTACACTGGTTGCAGTAAACTAGTATATACAGCGGGTCATGTTTCCACCATAACTAAGCCAAATATTAAAATATTATGCTGCAATTTGGACCAAACACTGAGTGAATTACACCAATAAAGGTGGAACAGCTTTGAGACGTACAGAGGAGTTAAACCCATGTCACATTGCTCTGTAACCTGCAATGGAGGGGTCTGGCTGCAATAAACCCATGTAGGCAGTGCGCCATTTTGGCGGCCTAACCAAGCCGAATATTGGGCTATAATGCTGCAACTTGGGCAAATTATTGGGGGAGTGGCACTAATAAATATAGAACAGCTTTGAGACTTACATCTGTGAAGGAAACTATTGTCGCAGGCTTTTACGACTGGTAGTGGGGTACACTGGTTGCAGTAAACTAGTACATACAGCGGGTCATGTTTCCACCATAACTAAGCCAAATATTAAAATATTATGCTGCAATTTGGACCAAACACTGAGTGAATTACACCAATAAAGGTGGAACAGCTTTGAGACGTACAGAGGAGTTAAACCCATGTCACATTGCTCTGTAACCTGCAATGGAGGGGTCTGGCTGCAATAAACCCATGTAGGCAGTGCGCCATTTTGGCGGCCTAACCAAGCCGAATATTGGGCTATAATGCTGCAACTTGGGCAAATTATTGGGGGAGTGGCACTAATAAATATAGAACAGCTTTGAGACTTACATCTGTGAAGGAAACTCTTGTCGCAGGCTTTTACGACTGGTAGTGGGGTACACTGGTTGCAGTAAACTAGTACATACAGCGGGTCATGTTTCCACCATAACTAAGCCAAATATTAAAATATTATGCTGCAATTTGGACCAAACACTGAGTGAATTACACCAATAAAGGTGGAACAGCTTTGAGACGTACAGAGGAGTTAAACCCATGTCACATTGCTCTGTAACCTGCAATGGAGGGGTCTGGCTGCAATAAACCCATGTAGGCAGTGCGCCATTTTGGCGGCCTAACCAAGCCGAATATTGGGCTATAATGCTGCAACTTGGGCAAATTATTGGGGGAGTGGCACTAATAAATATAGAACAGCTTTGAGACTTACATCTGTGAAGGAAACTCTTGTCGCAGGCTTTTACGACTGGTAGTGGGGTACACTGGTTGCAGTAAACTAGTATATACAGCGGGTCATGTTTCCACCATAACTAAGCCAAATATTAAAATATTATGCTGCAATTTGGACCAAACACTGAGTGAATTACACCAATAAAGGTGGAACAGCTTTGAGACGTACAGAGGAGTTAAACCCATGTCACATTGCTCTGTAACCTGCAATGGAGGGGTCTGGCTGCAATAAACCCATGTAGGCAGTGCGCCATTTTGGCGGCCTAACCAAGCCGAATATTGGGCTATAATGCTGCAACTTGGGCAAATTATTGGGGGAGTGGCACTAATAAATATAGAACAGCTTTGAGACTTACATCTGTGAAGGAAACTATTGTCGCAGGCTTTTACGACTGGTAGTGGGGTACACTGGTTGCAGTAAACTAGTACATACAGCGGGTCATGTTTCCACCATAACTAAGCCAAATATTAAAATATTATGCTGCAATTTGGACCAAACACTGAGTGAATTACACCAAATAAAGGTGGAACAGCTTTGAGACGTACAGAGGAGTTAAACCCATGTCACATTGCTCTGTAACCTGCAATGGAGGGGTCTGGCTGCAATAAACCCATGTAGGCAGTGCGCCATTTTGGCGGCCTAACCAAGCCAAATATTGGGCTATAATGCTGCAACTTGGGCAAATTATTGGGGGAGTGGCACTAATAAATATAGAACAGCTTTGAGACTTACATCTGTGAAGGAAACTCTTGTCGCAGGCTTTTACGACTGGTAGTGGGGTACACTGGTTGCAGTAAACTAGTATATACAGCGGGTCATGTTTCCACCATAACTAAGCCAAATATTAAAATATTATGCTGCAATTTGGACCAAACACTGAGTGAATTACACCAATAAAGGTGGAACAGCTTTGAGACGTACAGAGGAGTTAAACCCATGTCACATTGCTCTGTAACCTGCAATGGAGGGGTCTGGCTGCAATAAACCCATGTAGGCAGTGCGCCATTTTGGCGGCCTAACCAAGCCGAATATTGGGCTATAATGCTGCAACTTGGGCAAATTATTGGGGGAGTGGCACTAATAAATATAGAACAGCTTTGAGACTTACATCTGTGAAGGAAACTATTGTCGCAGGCTTTTACGACTGGTAGTGGGGTACACTGGTTGCAGTAAACTAGTACATACAGCGGGTCATGTTTCCACCATAACTAAGCCAAATATTAAAATATTATGCTGCAATTTGGACCAAACACTGAGTGAATTACACCAATAAAGGTGGAACAGCTTTGAGACGTACAGAGGAGTTAAACCCATGTCACATTGCTCTGTAACCTGCAATGGAGGGGTCTGGCTGCAATAAACCCATGTAGGCAGTGCGCCATTTGGCGGCCTAACCAAGCCAAATATTGGGCTATAATGCTGCAACTTGGGCAAATTATTGGGGGAGTGGCACTAATAAATATAGAACAGCTTTGAGACTTACATCTGTGAAGGAAACTCTTGTCGCAGGCTTTTACGACTGGTAGTGGGGTACACTGGTTGCAGTAAACTAGTACATACAGCGGGTCATGTTTCCACCATAACTAAGCCAAATATTAAAATATTATGCTGCAATTTGGACCAAACACTGAGTGAATTACACCAATAAAGGTGGAACAGCTTTGAGACGTACAGAGGAGTTAAACCCATGTCACATTGCTCTGTAACCTGCAATGGAGGGGTCTGGCTGCAATAAACCCATGTAGGCAGTGCGCCATTTTGGCGGCCTAACCAAGCCAAATATTGGGCTATAATGCTGCAACTTGGGCAAATTATTGGGGGAGTGGCACTAATAAATATAGAACAGCTTTGAGACTTACATCTGTGAAGGAAACTCTTGTCGCAGGCTTTTACGACTGGTAGTGGGGTACACTGGTTGCAGTAAACTAGTATATACAGCGGGTCATGTTTCCACCATAACTAAGCCAAATATTAAAATATTATGCTGCAATTTGGACCAAACACTGAGTGAATTACACCAATAAAGGTGGAACAGCTTTGAGACGTACAGAGGAGTTAAACCCATGTCACATTGCTCTGTAACCTGCAATGGAGGGGTCTGGCTGCAATAAACCCATGTAGGCAGTGCGCCATTTTGGCGGCCTAACCAAGCCGAATATTGGGCTATAATGCTGCAACTTGGGCAAATTATTGGGGGAGTGGCACTAATAAATATAGAACAGCTTTGAGACTTACATCTGTGAAGGAAACTCTTGTCGCAGGCTTTTACGACTGGTAGTGGGGTACACTGGTTGCAGTAAACTAGTATATACAGCGGGTCATGTTTCCACCATAACTAAGCCAAATATTAAAATATTATGCTGCAATTTGGACCAAACACTGAGTGAATTACACCAATAAAGGTGGAACAGCTTTGAGACGTACAGAGGAGTTAAACCCATGTCACATTGCTCTGTAACCTGCAATGGAGGGGTCTGGCTGCAATAAACCCATGTAGGCAGTGCGCCATTTTGGCGGCCTAACCAAGCCGAATATTGGGCTATAATGCTGCAACTTGGGCAAATTATTGGGGGAGTGGCACTAATAAATATAGAACAGCTTTGAGACTTACATCTGTGAAGGAAACTATTGTCGCAGGCTTTTACGACTGGTAGTGGGGTACACTGGTTGCAGTAAACTAGTACATACAGCGGGTCATGTTTCCACCATAACTAAGCCAAATATTAAAATATTATGCTGCAATTTGGACCAAACACTGAGTGAATTACACCAATAAAGGTGGAACAGCTTTGAGACGTACAGAGGAGTTAAACCCATGTCACATTGCTCTGTAACCTGCAATGGAGGGGTCTGGCTGCAATAAACCCATGTAGGCAGTGCGCCATTTTGGCGGCCTAACCAAGCCAAATATTGGGCTATAATGCTGCAACTTGGGCAAATTATTGGGGGAGTGGCACTAATAAATATAGAACAGCTTTGAGACTTACATCTGTGAAGGAAACTCTTGTCGCAGGCTTTTACGACTGGTAGTGGGGTACACTGGTTGCAGTAAACTAGTATATACAGCGGGTCATGTTTCCACCATAACTAAGCCAAATATTAAAATATTATGCTGCAATTTGGACCAAACACTGAGTGAATTACACCAATAAAGGTGGAACAGCTTTGAGACGTACAGAGGAGTTAAACCCATGTCACATTGCTCTGTAACCTGCAATGGAGGGGTCTGGCTGCAATAAACCCATGTAGGCAGTGCGCCATTTTGGCGGCCTAACCAAGCCGAATATTGGGCTATAATGCTGCAACTTGGGCAAATTATTGGGGGAGTGGCACTAATAAATATAGAACAGCTTTGAGACTTACATCTGTGAAGGAAACTATTGTCGCAGGCTTTTACGACTGGTAGTGGGGTACACTGGTTGCAGTAAACTAGTACATACAGCGGGTCATGTTTCCACCATAACTAAGCCAAATATTAAAATATTATGCTGCAATTTGGACCAAACACTGAGTGAATTACACCAATAAAGGTGGAACAGCTTTGAGACGTACAGAGGAGTTAAACCCATGTCACATTGCTCTGTAACCTGCAATGGAGGGGTCTGGCTGCAATAAACCCATGTAGGCAGTGCGCCATTTTGGCGGCCTAACCAAGCCAAATATTGGGCTATAATGCTGCAACTTGGGCAAATTATTGGGGGAGTGGCACTAATAAATATAGAACAGCTTTGAGACTTACATCTGTGAAGGAAACTCTTGTCGCAGGCTTTTACGACTGGTAGTGGGGTACACTGGTTGCAGTAAACTAGTACATACAGCGGGTCATGTTTCCACCATAACTAAGCCAAATATTAAAATATTATGCTGCAATTTGGACCAAACACTGAGTGAATTACACCAATAAAGGTGGAACAGCTTTGAGACGTACAGAGGAGTTAAACCCATGTCACATTGCTCTGTAACCTGCAATGGAGGGGTCTGGCTGCAATAAACCCATGTAGGCAGTGCGCCATTTTGGCGGCCTAACCAAGCCAAATATTGGGCTATAATGCTGCAACTTGGGCAAATTATTGGGGGAGTGGCACTAATAAATATAGAACAGCTTTGAGACTTACATCTGTGAAGGAAACTCTTGTCGCAGGCTTTTACGACTGGTAGTGGGGTACACTGGTTGCAGTAAACTAGTATATACAGCGGGTCATGTTTCCACCATAACTAAGCCAAATATTAAAATATTATGCTGCAATTTGGACCAAACACTGAGTGAATTACACCAATAAAGGTGGAACAGCTTTGAGACGTACAGAGGAGTTAAACCCATGTCACATTGCTCTGTAACCTGCAATGGAGGGGTCTGGCTGCAATAAACCCATGTAGGCAGTGCGCCATTTTGGCGGCCTAACCAAGCCGAATATTGGGCTATAATGCTGCAACTTGGGCAAATTATTGGGGGAGTGGCACTAATAAATATAGAACAGCTTTGAGACTTACATCTGTGAAGGAAACTCTTGTCGCAGGCTTTTACGACTGGTAGTGGGGTACACTGGTTGCAGTAAACTAGTATATACAGCGGGTCATGTTTCCACCATAACTAAGCCAAATATTAAAATATTATGCTGCAATTTGGACCAAACACTGAGTGAATTACACCAATAAAGGTGGAACAGCTTTGAGACGTACAGAGGAGTTAAACCCATGTCACATTGCTCTGTAACCTGCAATGGAGGGGTCTGGCTGCAATAAACCCATGTAGGCAGTGCGCCATTTTGGCGGCCTAACCAAGCCGAATATTGGGCTATAATGCTGCAACTTGGGC
>OZ024929.1:41112541-41294202 GCA_964017235.1 Sabellastarte sp. h YS-2021
GACGTACAGAGGAGTTAAACCCATGTCACATTGCTCTGTAACCTGCAATGGAGGGGTCTGGCTGCAATAAACCCATGTAGGCAGTGCGCCATTTTGGCGGCCTAACCAAGCCAAATATTGGGCTATAATGCTGCAACTTGGGCAAATTATTGGGGGAGTGGCACTAATAAATATAGAACAGCTTTGAGACTTACATCTGTGAAGGAAACTCTTGTCGCAGGCTTTTACGACTGGTAGTGGGGTACACTGGTTGCAGTAAACTAGTACATACAGCGGGTCATGTTTCCACCATAACTAAGCCAAATATTAAAATATTATGCTGCAATTTGGACCAAACACTGAGTGAATTACACCAATAAAGGTGGAACAGCTTTGAGACGTACAGAGGAGTTAAACCCATGTCACATTGCTCTGTAACCTGCAATGGAGGGGTCTGGCTGCAATAAACCCATGTAGGCAGTGCGCCATTTTGGCGGCCTAACCAAGCCAAATATTGGGCTATAATGCTGCAACTTGGGCAAATTATTGGGGGAGTGGCACTAATAAATATAGAACAGCTTTGAGACTTACATCTGTGAAGGAAACTCTTGTCGCAGGCTTTTACGACTGGTAGTGGGGTACACTGGTTGCAGTAAACTAGTACATACAGCGGGTCATGTTTCCACCATAACTAAGCCAAATATTAAAATATTATGCTGCAATTTGGACCAAACACTGAGTGAATTACACCAATAAAGGTGGAACAGCTTTGAGACGTACAGAGGAGTTAAACCCATGTCACATTGCTCTGTAACCTGCAATGGAGGGGTCTGGCTGCAATAAACCCATGTAGGCAGTGCGCCATTTTGGCGGCCTAACCAAGCCAAATATTGGGCTATAATGCTGCAACTTGGGCAAATTATTGGGGGAGTGGCACTAATAAATATAGAACAGCTTTGAGACTTACATCTGTGAAGGAAACTCTTGTCGCAGGCTTTTACGACTGGTAGTGGGGTACACTGGTTGCAGTAAACTAGTACATACAGCGGGTCATGTTTCCACCATAACTAAGCCAAATATTAAAATATTATGCTGCAATTTGGACCAAACACTGAGTGAATTACACCAATAAAGGTGGAACAGCTTTGAGACGTACAGAGGAGTTAAACCCATGTCACATTGCTCTGTAACCTGCAATGGAGGGGTCTGGCTGCAATAAACCCATGTAGGCAGTGCGCCATTTTGGCGGCCTAACCAAGCCGAATATTGGGCTATAATGCTGCAACTTGGGCAAATTATTGGGGGAGTGGCACTAATAAATATAGAACAGCTTTGAGACTTACATCTGTGAAGGAAACTCTTGTCGCAGGCTTTTACGACTGGTAGTGGGGTACACTGGTTGCAGTAAACTAGTATATACAGCGGGTCATGTTTCCACCATAACTAAGCCAAATATTAAAATATTATGCTGCAATTTGGACCAAACACTGAGTGAATTACACCAATAAAGGTGGAACAGCTTTGAGACGTACAGAGGAGTTAAACCCATGTCACATTGCTCTGTAACCTGCAATGGAGGGGTCTGGCTGCAATAAACCCATGTAGGCAGTGCGCCATTTTGGCGGCCTAACCAAGCCAAATATTGGGCTATAATGCTGCAACTTGGGCAAATTATTGGGGGAGTGGCACTAATAAATATAGAACAGCTTTGAGACTTACATCTGTGAAGGAAACTCTTGTCGCAGGCTTTTACGACTGGTAGTGGGGTACACTGGTTGCAGTAAACTAGTATATACAGCGGGTCATGTTTCCACCATAACTAAGCCAAATATTAAAATATTATGCTGCAATTTGGACCAAACACTGAGTGAATTACACCAATAAAGGTGGAACAGCTTTGAGACGTACAGAGGAGTTAAACCCATGTCACATTGCTCTGTAACCTGCAATGGAGGGGTCTGGCTGCAATAAACCCATGTAGGCAGTGCGCCATTTTGGCGGCCTAACCAAGCCAAATATTGGGCTATAATGCTGCAACTTGGGCAAATTATTGGGGGAGTGGCACTAATAAATATAGAACAGCTTTGAGACTTACATCTGTGAAGGAAACTCTTGTCGCAGGCTTTTACGACTGGTAGTGGGGTACACTGGTTGCAGTAAACTAGTATATACAGCGGGTCATGTTTCCACCATAACTAAGCCAAATATTAAAATATTATGCTGCAATTTGGACCAAACACTGAGTGAATTACACCAATAAAGGTGGAACAGCTTTGAGACGTACAGAGGAGTTAAACCCATGTCACATTGCTCTGTAACCTGCAATGGAGGGGTCTGGCTGCAATAAACCCATGTAGGCAGTGCGCCATTTTGGCGGCCTAACCAAGCCAAATATTGGGCTATAATGCTGCAACTTGGGCAAATTATTGGGGGAGTGGCACTAATAAATATAGAACAGCTTTGAGACTTACATCTGTGAAGGAAACTCTTGTCGCAGGCTTTTACGACTGGTAGTGGGGTACACTGGTTGCAGTAAACTAGTATATACAGCGGGTCATGTTTCCACCATAACTAAGCCAAATATTAAAATATTATGCTGCAATTTGGACCAAACACTGAGTGAATTACACCAATAAAAGTGGAACAGCTTTGAGACGTACAGAGGAGTTAAACCCATGTCACATTGCTCTGTAACCTGCAATGGAGGGGTCTGGCTGCAATAAACCCATGTAGGCAGTGCGCCATTTTGGCGGCCTAACCAAGCCAAATATTGGGCTATAATGCTGCAACTTGGGCAAATTATTGGGGGAGTGGCACTAATAAATATAGAACAGCTTTGAGACTTACATCTGTGAAGGAAACTCTTGTCGCAGGCTTTTACGACTGGTAGTGGGGTACACTGGTTGCAGTAAACTAGTATATACAGCGGGTCATGTTTCCACCATAACTAAGCCAAATATTAAAATATTATGCTGCAATTTGGACCAAACACTGAGTGAATTACACCAATAAAGGTGGAACAGCTTTGAGACGTACAGAGGAGTTAAACCCATGTCACATTGCTCTGTAACCTGCAATGGAGGGGTCTGGCTGCAATAAACCCATGTAGGCAGTGCGCCATTTTGGCGGCCTAACCAAGCCAAATATTGGGCTATAATGCTGCAACTTGGGCAAATTATTGGGGGAGTGGCACTAATAAATATAGAACAGCTTTGAGACTTACATCTGTGAAGGAAACTCTTGTCGCAGGCTTTTACGACTGGTAGTGGGGTACACTGGTTGCAGTAAACTAGTACATACAGCGGGTCATGTTTCCACCATAAC
This sequence comes from Sabellastarte sp. h YS-2021, assembly GCA_964017235.1. Taxonomy (NCBI): domain Eukaryota; kingdom Metazoa; phylum Annelida; class Polychaeta; order Sabellida; family Sabellidae; genus Sabellastarte; species Sabellastarte sp. h YS-2021. The sequence goes on from OZ024929.1 coordinate 41,115,845, forward strand.
TAAGCCAAATATTAAAATATTATGCTGCAATTTGGACCAAACACTGAGTGAATTACACCAATAAAGGTGGAACAGCTTTGAGACGTACAGAGGAGTTAAACCCATGTCACATTGCTCTGTAACCTGCAATGGAGGGGTCTGGCTGCAATAAACCCATGTAGGCAGTGCGCCATTTTGGCGGCCTAACCAAGCCAAATATTGGGCTATAATGCTGCAACTTGGGCAAATTATTGGGGGAGTGGCACTAATAAATATAGAACAGCTTTGAGACTTACATCTGTGAAGGAAACTCTTGTCGCAGGCTTTTACGACTGGTAGTGGGGTACACTGGTTGCAGTAAACTAGTACATACAGCGGGTCATGTTTCCACCATAACTAAGCCAAATATTAAAATATTATGCTGCAATTTGGACCAAACACTGAGTGAATTACACCAATAAAGGTGGAACAGCTTTGAGACGTACAGAGGAGTTAAACCCATGTCACATTGCTCTGTAACCTGCAATGGAGGGGTCTGGCTGCAATAAACCCATGTAGGCAGTGCGCCATTTTGGCGGCCTAACCAAGCCGAATCTTGGGCTATAATGCTGCAACTTGGGCAAATTATTGGGGGAGTGGCACTAATAAATATAGAACAGCTTTGAGACTTACATCTGTGAAGGAAACTCTTGTCGCAGGCTTTTACGACTGGTAGTGGGGTACACTGGTTGCAGTAAACTAGTACATACAGCGGGTCATGTTTCCACCATAACTAAGCCAAATATTAAAATATTATGCTGCAATTTGGACCAAACACTGAGTGAATTACACCAATAAAGGTGGAACAGCTTTGAGACGTACAGAGGAGTTAAACCCATGTCACATTGCTCTGTAACCTGCAATGGAGGGGTCTGGCTGCAATAAACCCATGTAGGCAGTGCGCCATTTTGGCGGCCTAACCAAGCCGAATCTTGGGCTATAATGCTGCAACTTGGGCAAATTATTGGGGGAGTGGCACTAATAAATATAGAACAGCTTTGAGACTTACATCTGTGAAGGAAACTCTTGTCGCAGGCTTTTACGACTGGTAGTGGGGTACACTGGTTGCAGTAAACTAGTACATACAGCGGGTCATGTTTCCACCATAACTAAGCCAAATATTAAAATATTATGCTGCAATTTGGACCAAACACTGAGTGAATTACACCAATAAAGGTGGAACAGCTTTGAGACGTACAGAGGAGTTAAACCCATGTCACATTGCTCTGTAACCTGCAATGGAGGGGTCTGGCTGCAATAAACCCATGTAGGCAGTGCGCCATTTTGGCGGCCTAACCAAGCCAAATATTGGGCTATAATGCTGCAACTTGGGCAAATTATTGGGGGAGTGGCACTAATAAATATAGAACAGCTTTGAGACTTACATCTGTGAAGGAAACTCTTGTCGCAGGCTTTTACGACTGGTAGTGGGGTACACTGGTTGCAGTAAACTAGTACATACAGCGGGTCATGTTTCCACCATAACTAAGCCAAATATTAAAATATTATGCTGCAATTTGGACCAAACACTGAGTGAATTACACCAATAAAGGTGGAACAGCTTTGAGACGTACAGAGGAGTTAAACCCATGTCACATTGCTCTGTAACCTGCAATGGAGGGGTCTGGCTGCAATAAACCCATGTAGGCAGTGCGCCATTTTGGCGGCCTAACCAAGCCGAATCTTGGGCTATAATGCTGCAACTTGGGCAAATTATTGGGGGAGTGGCACTAATAAATATAGAACAGCTTTGAGACTTACATCTGTGAAGGAAACTCTTGTTGCAGGCTTTTACGACTGGTAGTGGGGTACACTGGTTGCAGTAAACTAGTACATACAGCGGGTCATGTTTCCACCATAACTAAGCCAAATATTAAAATATTATGCTGCAATTTGGACAAACACTGAGTGAATTACACCAATAAAGGTGGAACAAGCTTTTGAGACGTACAGGAGGAGTTAAACCCATGTCACATTGCTCTGTAACCTGCAATGGAGGGGTCTGGCTGCAATAACCCATGTAGGCAGTGCGCCATTTTGGCGGCCTAACCAAGCCAAATATTGGGCTATAATGCTGCAACTTGGGCAAATTATTGGGGGAGTGGCACTAATAAATATAGAACAGCTTTGAGACTTACATCTGTGAAGGAAACTCTTGTCGCAGGCTTTTACGACTGGTAGTGGGGTACACTGGTTGCAGTAAACTAGTACATACAGCGGGTCATGTTTCCACCATAACTAAGCCAAATATTAAAATATTATGCTGCAATTTGGACCAAACACTGAGTGAATTACACCAATAAAGGTGGAACAGCTTTGAGACGTACAGAGGAGTTAAACCCATGTCACATTGCTCTGTAACCTGCAATGGAGGGGTCTGGCTGCAATAAACCCATGTAGGCAGTGCGCCATTTTGGCGGCCTAACCAAGCCGAATATTGGGCTATAATGCTGCAACTTGGGCAAATTATTGGGGGAGTGGCACTAATAAATATAGAACAGCTTTGAGACTTACATCTGTGAAGGAAACTCTTGTCGCAGGCTTTTACGACTGGTAGTGGGTACACTGGTTGCAGTAAACTAGTATATACAGCGGGTCATGTTTCCACCATAACTAAGCCAAATATTAAAATATTATGCTGCAATTTGGACCAAACACTGAGTGAATTACACCAATAAAGGTGGAACAGCTTTGAGACGTACAGAGGAGTTAAACCCATGTCACATTGCTCTGTAACCTGCAATGGAGGGGTCTGGCTGCAATAAACCCATGTAGGCAGTGCGCCATTTTGGCGGCCTAACCAAGCCAAATATTGGGCTATAATGCTGCAACTTGGGCAAATTATTGGGGGAGTGGCACTAATAAATATAGAACAGCTTTGAGACTTACATCTGTGAAGGAAACTCTTGTCGCAGGCTTTTACGACTGGTAGTGGGGTACACTGGTTGCAGTAAACTAGTATATACAGCGGGTCATGTTTCCACCATAACTAAGCCAAATATTAAAATATTATGCTGCAATTTGGACCAAACACTGAGTGAATTACACCAATAAAGGTGGAACAGCTTTGAGACGTACAGAGGAGTTAAACCCATGTCACATTGCTCTGTAACCTGCAATGGAGGGGTCTGGCTGCAATAAACCCATGTAGGCAGTGCGCCATTTTGGCGGCCTAACCAAGCCAAATATTGGGCTATAATGCTGCAACTTGGGCAAATTATTGGGGGAGTGGCACTAATAAATATAGAACAGCTTTGAGACTTACATCTGTGAAGGAAACTCTTGTCGCAGGCTTTACGACTGGTAGTGGGGTACACTGGTTGCAGTAAACTAGTATATACAGCGGGTCATGTTTCCACCATAACTAAGCCAAATATTAAAATATTATGCTGCAATTTGGACCAAACACTGAGTGAATTACACCAATAAAGGTGGAACAGCTTTGAGACGTACAGAGGAGTTAAACCCATGTCACATTGCTCTGTAACCTGCAATGGAGGGGTCTGGCTGCAATAAACCCATGTAGGCAGTGCGCCATTTTGGCGGCCTAACCAAGCCAAATATTGGGCTATAATGCTGCAACTTGGGCAAATTATTGGGGGAGTGGCACTAATAAATATAGAACAGCTTTGAGACTTACATCTGTGAAGGAAACTCTTGTCGCAGGCTTTTACGACTGGTAGTGGGGTACACTGGTTGCAGTAAACTAGTATATACAGCGGGTCATGTTTCCACCATAACTAAGCCAAATATTAAAATATTATGCTGCAATTTGGACCAAACACTGAGTGAATTACACCAATAAAGGTGGAACAGCTTTGAGACGTACAGAGGAGTTAAACCCATGTCACATTGCTCTGTAACCTGCAATGGAGGGGTCTGGCTGCAATAAACCCATGTAGGCAGTGCGCCATTTTGGCGGCCTAACCAAGCCAAATATTGGGCTATAATGCTGCAACTTGGGCAAATTATTGGGGGAGTGGCACTAATAAATATAGAACAGCTTTGAGACTTACATCTGTGAAGGAAACTCTTGTCGCAGGCTTTTACGACTGGTAGTGGGGTACACTGGTTGCAGTAAACTAGTACATACAGCGGGTCATGTTTCCACCATAACTAAGCCAAATATTAAAATATTATGCTGCAATTTGGACCAAACACTGAGTGAATTACACCAATAAAGGTGGAACAGCTTTGAGACGTACAGAGGAGTTAAACCCATGTCACATTGCTCTGTAACCTGCAATGGAGGGGTCTGGCTGCAATAAACCCATGTAGGCAGTGCGCCATTTTGGCGGCCTAACCAAGCCAAATATTGGGCTATAATGCTGCAACTTGGGCAAATTATTGGGGGAGTGGCACTAATAAATATAGAACAGCTTTGAGACTTACATCTGTGAAGGAAACTCTTGTCGCAGGCTTTTACGACTGGTAGTGGGGTACACTGGTTGCAGTAAACTAGTACATACAGCGGGTCATGTTTCCACCATAACTAAGCCAAATATTAAAATATTATGCTGCAATTTGGACCAAACACTGAGTGAATTACACCAATAAAGGTGGAACAGCTTTGAGACGTACAGAGGAGTTAAACCCATGTCACATTGCTCTGTAACCTGCAATGGAGGGGTCTGGCTGCAATAAACCCATGTAGGCAGTGCGCCATTTTGGCGGCCTAACCAAGCCAAATATTGGGCTATAATGCTGCAACTTGGGCAAATTATTGGGGGAGTGGCACTAATAAATATAGAACAGCTTTGAGACTTACATCTGTGAAGGAAACTCTTGTCGCAGGCTTTTACGACTGGTAGTGGGGTACACTGGTTGCAGTAAACTAGTACATACAGCGGGTCATGTTTCCACCATAACTAAGCCAAATATTAAAATATTATGCTGCAATTTGGACCAAACACTGAGTGAATTACACCAATAAAGGTGGAACAGCTTTGAGACGTACAGAGGAGTTAAACCCATGTCACATTGCTCTGTAACCTGCAATGGAGGGGTCTGGCTGCAATAAACCCATGTAGGCAGTGCGCCATTTTGGCGGCCTAACCAAGCCGAATATTGGGCTATAATGCTGCAACTTGGGCAAATTATTGGGGGAGTGGCACTAATAAATATAGAACAGCTTTGAGACTTACATCTGTGAAGGAAACTCTTGTCGCAGGCTTTTACGACTGGTAGTGGGGTACACTGGTTGCAGTAAACTAGTATATACAGCGGGTCATGTTTCCACCATAACTAAGCCAAATATTAAAATATTATGCTGCAATTTGGACCAAACACTGAGTGAATTACACCAATAAAGGTGGAACAGCTTTGAGACGTACAGAGGAGTTAAACCCATGTCACATTGCTCTGTAACCTGCAATGGAGGGGTCTGGCTGCAATAAACCCATGTAGGCAGTGCGCCATTTTGGCGGCCTAACCAAGCCAAATATTGGGCTATAATGCTGCAACTTGGGCAAATTATTGGGGGAGTGGCACTAATAAATATAGAACAGCTTTGAGACTTACATCTGTGAAGGAAACTCTTGTCGCAGGCTTTTACGACTGGTAGTGGGGTACACTGGTTGCAGTAAACTAGTATATACAGCGGGTCATGTTTCCACCATAACTAAGCCAAATATTAAAATATTATGCTGCAATTTGGACCAAACACTGAGTGAATTACACCAATAAAGGTGGAACAGCTTTGAGACGTACAGAGGAGTTAAACCCATGTCACATTGCTCTGTAACCTGCAATGGAGGGGTCTGGCTGCAATAAACCCATGTAGGCAGTGCGCCATTTTGGCGGCCTAACCAAGCCAAATATTGGGCTATAATGCTGCAACTTGGGCAAATTATTGGGGGAGTGGCACTAATAAATATAGAACAGCTTTGAGACTTACATCTGTGAAGGAAACTCTTGTCGCAGGCTTTACGACTGGTAGTGGGGTACACTGGTTGCAGTAAACTAGTATATACAGCGGGTCATGTTTCCACCATAACTAAGCCAAATATTAAAATATTATGCTGCAATTTGGACCAAACACTGAGTGAATTACACCAATAAAGGTGGAACAGCTTTGAGACGTACAGAGGAGTTAAACCCATGTCACATTGCTCTGTAACCTGCAATGGAGGGGTCTGGCTGCAATAAACCCATGTAGGCAGTGCGCCATTTTGGCGGCCTAACCAAGCCAAATATTGGGCTATAATGCTGCAACTTGGGCAAATTATTGGGGGAGTGGCACTAATAAATATAGAACAGCTTTGAGACTTACATCTGTGAAGGAAACTCTTGTCGCAGGCTTTTACGACTGGTAGTGGGGTACACTGGTTGCAGTAAACTAGTATATACAGCGGGTCATGTTTCCACCATAACTAAGCCAAATATTAAAATATTATGCTGCAATTTGGACCAAACACTGAGTGAATTACACCAATAAAGGTGGAACAGCTTTGAGACGTACAGAGGAGTTAAACCCATGTCACATTGCTCTGTAACCTGCAATGGAGGGGTCTGGCTGCAATAAACCCATGTAGGCAGTGCGCCATTTTGGCGGCCTAACCAAGCCAAATATTGGGCTATAATGCTGCAACTTGGGCAAATTATTGGGGGAGTGGCACTAATAAATATAGAACAGCTTTGAGACTTACATCTGTGAAGGAAACTCTTGTCGCAGGCTTTTACGACTGGTAGTGGGGTACACTGGTTGCAGTAAACTAGTACATACAGCGGGTCATGTTTCCACCATAACTAAGCCAAATATTAAAATATTATGCTGCAATTTGGACCAAACACTGAGTGAATTACACCAATAAAGGTGGAACAGCTTTGAGACGTACAGAGGAGTTAAACCCATGTCACATTGCTCTGTAACCTGCAATGGAGGGGTCTGGCTGCAATAAACCCATGTAGGCAGTGCGCCATTTTGGCGGCCTAACCAAGCCAAATATTGGGCTATAATGCTGCAACTTGGGCAAATTATTGGGGGAGTGGCACTAATAAATATAGAACAGCTTTGAGACTTACATCTGTGAAGGAAACTCTTGTCGCAGGCTTTTACGACTGGTAGTGGGGTACACTGGTTGCAGTAAACTAGTACATACAGCGGGTCATGTTTCCACCATAACTAAGCCAAATATTAAAATATTATGCTGCAATTTGGACCAAACACTGAGTGAATTACACCAATAAAGGTGGAACAGCTTTGAGACGTACAGAGGAGTTAAACCCATGTCACATTGCTCTGTAACCTGCAATGGAGGGGTCTGGCTGCAATAAACCCATGTAGGCAGTGCGCCATTTTGGCGGCCTAACCAAGCCAAATATTGGGCTATAATGCTGCAACTTGGGCAAATTATTGGGGGAGTGGCACTAATAAATATAGAACAGCTTTGAGACTTACATCTGTGAAGGAAACTCTTGTCGCAGGCTTTTACGACTGGTAGTGGGGTACACTGGTTGCAGTAAACTAGTACATACAGCGGGTCATGTTTCCACCATAACTAAGCCAAATATTAAAATATTATGCTGCAATTTGGACCAAACACTGAGTGAATTACACCAATAAAGGTGGAACAGCTTTGAGACGTACAGAGGAGTTAAACCCATGTCACATTGCTCTGTAACCTGCAATGGAGGGGTCTGGCTGCAATAAACCCATGTAGGCAGTGCGCCATTTTGGCGGCCTAACCAAGCCGAATATTGGGCTATAATGCTGCAACTTGGGCAAATTATTGGGGGAGTGGCACTAATAAATATAGAACAGCTTTGAGACTTACATCTGTGAAGGAAACTCTTGTCGCAGGCTTTTACGACTGGTAGTGGGGTACACTGGTTGCAGTAAACTAGTATATACAGCGGGTCATGTTTCCACCATAACTAAGCCAAATATTAAAATATTATGCTGCAATTTGGACCAAACACTGAGTGAATTACACCAATAAAGGTGGAACAGCTTTGAGACGTACAGAGGAGTTAAACCCATGTCACATTGCTCTGTAACCTGCAATGGAGGGGTCTGGCTGCAATAAACCCATGTAGGCAGTGCGCCATTTTGGCGGCCTAACCAAGCCAAATATTGGGCTATAATGCTGCAACTTGGGCAAATTATTGGGGGAGTGGCACTAATAAATATAGAACAGCTTTGAGACTTACATCTGTGAAGGAAACTCTTGTCGCAGGCTTTTACGACTGGTAGTGGGGTACACTGGTTGCAGTAAACTAGTATATACAGCGGGTCATGTTTCCACCATAACTAAGCCAAATATTAAAATATTATGCTGCAATTTGGACCAAACACTGAGTGAATTACACCAATAAAGGTGGAACAGCTTTGAGACGTACAGAGGAGTTAAACCTATGTCACATTGCTCTGTAACCTGCAATGGAGGGGTCTGGCTGCAATAAACCCATGTAGGCAGTGCGCCATTTTGGCGGCCTAACCAAGCCAAATATTGGGCTATAATGCTGCAACTTGGGCAAATTATTGGGGGAGTGGCACTAATAAATATAGAACAGCTTTGAGACTTACATCTGTGAAGGAAACTCTTGTCGCAGGCTTTTACGACTGGTAGTGGGGTACACTGGTTGCAGTAAACTAGTATATACAGCGGGTCATGTTTCCACCATAACTAAGCCAAATATTAAAATATTATGCTGCAATTTGGACCAAACACTGAGTGAATTACACCAATAAAGGTGGAACAGCTTTGAGACGTACAGAGGAGTTAAACCCATGTCACATTGCTCTGTAACCTGCAATGGAGGGGTCTGGCTGCAATAAACCCATGTAGGCAGTGCGCCATTTTGGCGGCCTAACCAAGCCAAATATTGGGCTATAATGCTGCAACTTGGGCAAATTATTGGGGGAGTGGCACTAATAAATATAGAACAGCTTTGAGACTTACATCTGTGAAGGAAACTCTTGTCGCAGGCTTTTACGACTGGTAGTGGGGTACACTGGTTGCAGTAAACTAGTATATACAGCGGGTCATGTTTCCACCATAACTAAGCCAAATATTAAAATATTATGCTGCAATTTGGACCAAACACTGAGTGAATTACACCAATAAAGGTGGAACAGCTTTGAGACGTACAGAGGAGTTAAACCCATGTCACATTGCTCTGTAACCTGCAATGGAGGGGTCTGGCTGCAATAAACCCATGTAGGCAGTGCGCCATTTTGGCGGCCTAACCAAGCCAAATATTGGGCTATAATGCTGCAACTTGGGCAAATTATTGGGGGAGTGGCACTAATAAATATAGAACAGCTTTGAGACTTACATCTGTGAAGGAAACTCTTGTCGCAGGCTTTTACGACTGGTAGTGGGGTACACTGGTTGCAGTAAACTAGTATATACAGCGGGTCATGTTTCCACCATAACTAAGCCAAATATTAAAATATTATGCTGCAATTTGGACCAAACACTGAGTGAATTACACCAATAAAGGTGGAACAGCTTTGAGACGTACAGAGGAGTTAAACCCATGTCACATTGCTCTGTAACCTGCAATGGAGGGGTCTGGCTGCAATAAACCCATGTAGGCAGTGCGCCATTTTGGCGGCCTAACCAAGCCAAATATTGGGCTATAATGCTGCAACTTGGGCAAATTATTGGGGGAGTGGCACTAATAAATATAGAACAGCTTTGAGACTTACATCTGTGAAGGAAACTCTTGTCGCAGGCTTTTACGACTGGTAGTGGGGTACACTGGTTGCAGTAAACTAGTACATACAGCGGGTCATGTTTCCACCATAACTAAGCCAAATATTAAAATATTATGCTGCAATTTGGACCAAACACTGAGTGAATTACACCAATAAAGGTGGAACAGCTTTGAGACGTACAGAGGAGTTAAACCCATGTCACATTGCTCTGTAACCTGCAATGGAGGGGTCTGGCTGCAATAAACCCATGTAGGCAGTGCGCCATTTTGGCGGCCTAACCAAGCCAAATATTGGGCTATAATGCTGCAACTTGGGCAAATTATTGGGGGAGTGGCACTAATAAATATAGAACAGCTTTGAGACTTACATCTGTGAAGGAAACTCTTGTCGCAGGCTTTTACGACTGGTAGTGGGGTACACTGGTTGCAGTAAACTAGTACATACAGCGGGTCATGTTTCCACCATAACTAAGCCAAATATTAAAATATTATGCTGCAATTTGGACCAAACACTGAGTGAATTACACCAATAAAGGTGGAACAGCTTTGAGACGTACAGAGGAGTTAAACCCATGTCACATTGCTCTGTAACCTGCAATGGAGGGGTCTGGCTGCAATAAACCCATGTAGGCAGTGCGCCATTTTGGCGGCCTAACCAAGCCGAATCTTGGGCTATAATGCTGCAACTTGGGCAAATTATTGGGGGAGTGGCACTAATAAATATAGAACAGCTTTGAGACTTACATCTGTGAAGGAAACTCTTGTCGCAGGCTTTTACGACTGGTAGTGGGGTACACTGGTTGCAGTAAACTAGTACATACAGCGGGTCATGTTTCCACCATAACTAAGCCAAATATTAAAATATTATGCTGCAATTTGGACCAAACACTGAGTGAATTACACCAATAAAGGTGGAACAGCTTTGAGACGTACAGAGGAGTTAAACCCATGTCACATTGCTCTGTAACCTGCAATGGAGGGGTCTGGCTGCAATAAACCCATGTAGGCAGTGCGCCATTTTGGCGGCCTAACCAAGCCGAATATTGGGCTATAATGCTGCAACTTGGGCAAATTATTGGGGGAGTGGCACTAATAAATATAGAACAGCTTTGAGACTTACATCTGTGAAGGAAACTCTTGTCGCAGGCTTTTACGACTGGTAGTGGGGTACACTGGTTGCAGTAAACTAGTATATACAGCGGGTCATGTTTCCACCATAACTAAGCCAAATATTAAAATATTATGCTGCAATTTGGACCAAACACTGAGTGAATTACACCAATAAAGGTGGAACAGCTTTGAGACGTACAGAGGAGTTAAACCCATGTCACATTGCTCTGTAACCTGCAATGGAGGGGTCTGGCTGCAATAAACCCATGTAGGCAGTGCGCCATTTTGGCGGCCTAACCAAGCCAAATATTGGGCTATAATGCTGCAACTTGGGCAAATTATTGGGGGAGTGGCACTAATAAATATAGAACAGCTTTGAGACTTACATCTGTGAAGGAAACTCTTGTCGCAGGCTTTTACGACTGGTAGTGGGGTACACTGGTTGCAGTAAACTAGTATATACAGCGGGTCATGTTTCCACCATAACTAAGCCAAATATTAAAATATTATGCTGCAATTTGGACCAAACACTGAGTGAATTGCCAAATATTAAAATATTATGCGCAATTTGGACCAAACACGAGTGAATTACACCAATAAAGGTGGAACAGCTTTGAGACGTACAGAGGAGTTAAACCCATGTCACATTGCTCTGTAACCTGCAATGGAGGGTCTGGCTGCAATAAACCCATGTAGGCAGTGCGCCATTTTGGCGGCCTAACCAAGCCAATATGGGCTATAATGCTGCAACTTGGGCAATTATTGGGGGAGTGCACTAATAAATATAGAACAGCTTTGAGACCTTACATCTGTGAAGGAACTCTTGTAGCAGGCTTTTACGAGTGGTAGTGGTACACTGGTCGCTGCGAGTATGCCAAATATTAAAATATTATGCTGCAATTTGGACCAAACACTGAGTGAATTACACCAATAAAGGTGGAACAGCTTTGAGACGTACAGAGGAGTTAAACCCATGTCACATTGCTCTGTAACCTGCAATGGAGGGGTCTGGCTGCAATTAAACCCATGTAGGCAGTGCGCCATTTTGGCGGCCTAACCAAGCCAAATATTGGGCTATAATGCTGCAACTTGGGCAAATTATTGGGGGAGTGGCACTAATAAATATAGAACAGCTTTGAGACTTACATCTGTGAAGGAAACTCTTGTCGCAGGCTTTTACGACTGGTAGTGGGGTACACTGGTTGCAGTAAACTAGTACATACAGCGGGTCATGTTTCACCATAACTAAGCCAAATATTAAAATATTATGCTGCAATTTGGACCAAACACTGAGTGAATTACACCAATAAAGGTGGAACAGCTTTGAGACGTACAGAGGAGTTAAACCCATGTCACATTGCTCTGTAACCTGCAATGGGAGGGGTCTGGCTGCAATAAACCCATGTAGGCAGTGCGCCATTTTGGCGGCCTAACCAAGCCAAATATTGGGCTATAATGCTGCAACTTGGGCAAATTATTGGGGGAGTGGCACTAATAAATATAGAACAGCTTTGAGACTTACATCTGTGAAGGAAACTCTTGTCGCAGGCTTTTACGACTGGTAGTGGGGTACACTGGTTGCAGTAAACTAGTATATACAGCGGGTCATGTTTCCACCATAACTAAGCCAAATATTAAAATATTATGCTGCAATTTGGACCAAACACTGAGTGAATTACACCAATAAAGGTGGAACAGCTTTGAGACGTACAGAGGAGTTAAACCCATGTCACATTGCTCTGTACCTGCAATGGAGGGGTCTGGCTGCAATAAACCCATGTAGGCAGTGCGCCATTTTGGCGGCCTAACCAAGCCAAATATTGGGCTATAATGCTGCAACTTGGGCAAATTATTGGGGGAGTGGCACTAATAAATATAGAACAGCTTTGAGACTTACATCTGTGAAGGAAACTCTTGTCGCAGGCTTTTACGACTGGTAGTGGGTACACTGGTTGCAGTAAACTAGTATATACAGCGGGTCATGTTTCCACCATAACTAAGCCAAATATTAAAATATTATGCTGCAATTTGGACCAAACACTGAGTGAATTACACCAATAAAGGTGGAACAGCTTTGAGACGTACAGAGGAGTTAAACCCATGTCACATTGCTCTGTAACCTGCAATGGAGGGGTCTGGCTGCAATAAACCCATGTAGGCAGTGCGCCATTTTGGCGGCCTAACCAAGCCAAATATTGGGCTATAATGCTGCAACTTGGGCAAATTATTGGGGAGTGGCACTAATAAATATAGAACAGCTTTGAGACTTACATCTGTGAAGGAAACTCTGTCGCAGGCTTTACGACTGGTAGTGGGGTACACTGGTTGCAGTAAACTAGTATATACAGCGGGTCATGTTTCCACCATAACTAAGCCAAATATTAAAATATTATGCTGCAATTTGGACCAAACACTGAGTGAATTACACCAATAAAGGTGGAACAGCTTTGAGACGTACAGAGGAGTTAAACCCATGTCACATTGCTCTGTAACCTGCAATGGAGGGGTCTGGCTGCAATAAACCCATGTAGGCAGTGCGCCATTTTGGCGGCCTAACCAAGCCAAATATTGGGCTATATGCTGCAACTTGGGCAAATTATTGGGGGAGTGGCACTAATAAATATAGAACAGCTTTGAGACTTACATCTGTGAAGGAAACTCTTGTCGCAGGCTTTTACGACTGGTAGTGGGGTACACTGGTTGCAGTAAACTAGTATATACAGCGGGTCATGTTTCCACCATAACTAAGCCAAATATTAAAATATTATGCTGCAATTTGGACCAAACACTGAGTGAATTACACCAATAAAGGTGGAACAGCTTTGAGACGTACAGAGGAGTTAAACCCATGTCACATTGCTCTGTAACCTGCAATGGAGGGGTCTGGCTGCAATAAACCCATGTAGGCAGTGCGCCATTTTGGCGGCCTAACCAAGCCAAATATTGGGCTAAAATGCTGCAACTTGGGCAAATTATTGGGGGAGTGGCACTAATAAATATAGAACAGCTTTGAGACTTACATCTGTGAAGGAAACTCTTGTCGCAGGCTTTTACGACTGGTAGTGGGGTACACTGGTTGCAGTAAACTAGTACATACAGCGGGTCATGTTTCCACCATAACTAAGCCAAATATTAAAATATTATGCTGCAATTTGGACCAAACACTGAGTGAATTACACCAAATAAAGGTGGAACAGCTTTGAGACGTACAGGAGTTAAACCCATGTCACATTGCTCTGTAACCTGCAATGGAGGGGTCTGGCTGCAATAAACCCATGTAGGCAGTGCGCCATTTTGGCGGCCTAACCAAGCCAAATATTGGGCTATAATGCTGCAACTTGGGCAAATTATTGGGGGAGTGGCACTAATAAATATAGAACAGCTTTGAGACTTACATCTGTGAAGGAACTCTTGTCGCAGGCTTTTACGACTGGTAGTGGGGTACACTGGTTGCAGTAAACTAGTACATACAGCGGGTCATGTTTCCACCATAACTAAGCCAAATATTAAAATATTATGCTGCAATTTGGACCAAACACTGAGTGAATTACACCAATAAAGGTGGAACAGTTTTGAGACGTACAGAGGAGTTAAACCCATGTCACATTGCTCTGTAACCTGCAATGGAGGGGTCTGGCTGCAATAAACCCATGTAGGCAGTGCGCCATTTTGGCGGCCTAACCAAGCCGAATATTGGGCTATAATGCTGCAACTTGGGCAAATTATTGGGGGAGTGGCACTAATAAATATAGAACAGCTTTGAGACTTACATCTGTGAAGGAAACTCTTGTCGCAGGCTTTTACGACTGGTAGTGGGGTACACTGGTTGCAGTAAACTAGTATATACAGCGGGTCATGTTTCCACCATAACTAAGCCAAATATTAAAATATTATGCTGCAATTTGGACAAACACTGAGTGAATTACACCAATAAAGGTGGAACAGCTTTGAGACGTACAGAGGAGTTAAACCCATGTCACATTGCTCTGTAACCTGCAATGGAGGGGTCTGGCTGCAATAAACCCATGTAGGCAGTGCGCCATTTTGGCGGCCTAACCAAGCCAAATATTGGGCTATAATGCTGCAACTTGGGCAAATTATTGGGGGAGTGGCACTAATAAATATAGAACAGCTTTGAGACTTACATCTGTGAAGGAAACTCTTGTCGCAGGCTTTTACGACTGGTAGTGGGGTACACTGGTTGCAGTAAACTAGTATATACAGCGGGTCATGTTTCCACCATAACTAAGCCAAATATTAAAATATTATGCTGCAATTTGGACCAAACACTGAGTGAATTACACCAATAAAGGTGGAACAGCTTTGAGACGTACAGAGGAGTTAAACCTATGTCACATTGCTCTGTAACCTGCAATGGAGGGGTCTGGCTGCAATAAACCCATGTAGGCAGTGCGCCATTTTGGCGGCCTAACCAAGCCAAATATTGGGCTATAATGCTGCAACTTGGGCAAATTATTGGGGGAGTGGCACTAATAAATATAGAACAGCTTTGAGACTTACATCTGTGAAGGAAACTCTTGTCGCAGGCTTTTACGACTGGTAGTGGGGTACACTGGTTGCAGTAAACTAGTATATACAGCGGGTCATGTTTCCACCATAACTAAGCCAAATATTAAAATATTATGCTGCAATTTGGACCAAACACTGAGTGAATTACACCAATAAAGGTGGAACAGCTTTGAGACGTACAGAGGAGTTAAACCCATGTCACATTGCTCTGTAACCTGCAATGGAGGGGTCTGGCTGCAATAAACCCATGTAGGCAGTGCGCCATTTTGGCGGCCTAACCAAGCCAAATATTGGGCTATAATGCTGCAACTTGGGCAAATTATTGGGGGAGTGGCACTAATAAATATAGAACAGCTTTGAGACTTACATCTGTGAAGGAAACTCTTGTCGCAGGCTTTTACGACTGGTAGTGGGGTACACTGGTTGCAGTAAACTAGTATATACAGCGGGTCATGTTTCCACCATAACTAAGCCAAATATTAAAATATTATGCTGCAATTTGGACCAAACACTGAGTGAATTACACCAATAAAGGTGGAACAGCTTTGAGACGTACAGAGGAGTTAAACCCATGTCACATTGCTCTGTAACCTGCAATGGAGGGGTCTGGCTGCAATAAACCCATGTAGGCAGTGCGCCATTTTGGCGGCCTAACCAAGCCAAATATTGGGCTATAATGCTGCAACTTGGGCAAATTATTGGGGGAGTGGCACTAATAAATATAGAACAGCTTTGAGACTTACATCTGTGAAGGAAACTCTTGTCGCAGGCTTTTACGACTGGTAGTGGGGTACACTGGTTGCAGTAAACTAGTATATACAGCGGGTCATGTTTCCACCATAACTAAGCCAAATATTAAAATATTATGCTGCAATTTGGACCAAACACTGAGTGAATTACACCAATAAAGGTGGAACAGCTTTGAGACGTACAGAGGAGTTAAACCCATGTCACATTGCTCTGTAACCTGCAATGGAGGGGTCTGGCTGCAATAAACCCATGTAGGCAGTGCGCCATTTTGGCGGCCTAACCAAGCCAAATATTGGGCTATAATGCTGCAACTTGGGCAAATTATTGGGGGAGTGGCACTAATAAATATAGAACAGCTTTGAGACTTACATCTGTGAAGGAAACTCTTGTCGCAGGCTTTTACGACTGGTAGTGGGGTACACTGGTTGCAGTAAACTAGTACATACAGCGGGTCATGTTTCCACCATAACTAAGCCAAATATTAAAATATTATGCTGCAATTTGGACCAAACACTGAGTGAATTACACCAATAAAGGTGGAACAGCTTTGAGACGTACAGAGGAGTTAAACCCATGTCACATTGCTCTGTAACCTGCAATGGAGGGGTCTGGCTGCAATAAACCCATGTAGGCAGTGCGCCATTTTGGCGGCCTAACCAAGCCAAATATTGGGCTATAATGCTGCAACTTGGGCAAATTATTGGGGGAGTGGCACTAATAAATATAGAACAGCTTTGAGACTTACATCTGTGAAGGAAACTCTTGTCGCAGGCTTTTACGACTGGTAGTGGGGTACACTGGTTGCAGTAAACTAGTACATACAGCGGGTCATGTTTCCACCATAACTAAGCCAAATATTAAAATATTATGCTGCAATTTGGACCAAACACTGAGTGAATTACACCAATAAAGGTGGAACAGCTTTGAGACGTACAGAGGAGTTAAACCCATGTCACATTGCTCTGTAACCTGCAATGGAGGGGTCTGGCTGCAATAAACCCATGTAGGCAGTGCGCCATTTTGGCGGCCTAACCAAGCCGAATCTTGGGCTATAATGCTGCAACTTGGGCAAATTATTGGGGGAGTGGCACTAATAAATATAGAACAGCTTTGAGACTTACATCTGTGAAGGAAACTCTTGTCGCAGGCTTTTACGACTGGTAGTGGGGTACACTGGTTGCAGTAAACTAGTACATACAGCGGGTCATGTTTCCACCATAACTAAGCCAAATATTAAAATATTATGCTGCAATTTGGACCAAACACTGAGTGAATTACACCAATAAAGGTGGAACAGCTTTGAGACGTACAGAGGAGTTAAACCCATGTCACATTGCTCTGTAACCTGCAATGGAGGGGTCTGGCTGCAATAAACCCATGTAGGCAGTGCGCCATTTTGGCGGCCTAACCAAGCCGAATATTGGGCTATAATGCTGCAACTTGGGCAAATTATTGGGGGAGTGGCACTAATAAATATAGAACAGCTTTGAGACTTACATCTGTGAAGGAAACTCTTGTCGCAGGCTTTTACGACTGGTAGTGGGGTACACTGGTTGCAGTAAACTAGTATATACAGCGGGTCATGTTTCCACCATAACTAAGCCAAATATTAAAATATTATGCTGCAATTTGGACCAAACACTGAGTGAATTACACCAATAAAGGTGGAACAGCTTTGAGACGTACAGAGGAGTTAAACCCATGTCACATTGCTCTGTAACCTGCAATGGAGGGGTCTGGCTGCAATAAACCCATGTAGGCAGTGCGCCATTTTGGCGGCCTAACCAAGCCAAATATTGGGCTATAATGCTGCAACTTGGGCAAATTATTGGGGGAGTGGCACTAATAAATATAGAACAGCTTTGAGACTTACATCTGTGAAGGAAACTCTTGTCGCAGGCTTTTACGACTGGTAGTGGGGTACACTGGTTGCAGTAAACTAGTATATACAGCGGGTCATGTTTCCACCATAACTAAGCCAAATATTAAAATATTATGCTGCAATTTGGACCAAACACTGAGTGAATTACACCAATAAAGGTGGAACAGCTTTGAGACGTACAGAGGAGTTAAACCCATGTCACATTGCTCTGTAACCTGCAATGGAGGGGTCTGGCTGCAATAAACCCATGTAGGCAGTGCGCCATTTTGGCGGCCTAACCAAGCCAAATATTGGGCTATAATGCTGCAACTTGGGCAAATTATTGGGGGAGTGGCACTAATAAATATAGAACAGCTTTGAGACTTACATCTGTGAAGGAAACTCTTGTCGCAGGCTTTTACGACTGGTAGTGGGGTACACTGGTTGCAGTAAACTAGTATATACAGCGGGTCATGTTTCCACCATAACTAAGCCAAATATTAAAATATTATGCTGCAATTTGGACCAAACACTGAGTGAATTACACCAATAAAGGTGGAACAGCTTTGAGACGTACAGAGGAGTTAAACCCATGTCACATTGCTCTGTAACCTGCAATGGAGGGGTCTGGCTGCAATAAACCCATGTAGGCAGTGCGCCATTTTGGCGGCCTAACCAAGCCAAATATTGGGCTATAATGCTGCAACTTGGGCAAATTATTGGGGGAGTGGCACTAATAAATATAGAACAGCTTTGAGACTTACATCTGTGAAGGAAACTCTTGTCGCAGGCTTTTACGACTGGTAGTGGGGTACACTGGTTGCAGTAAACTAGTATATACAGCGGGTCATGTTTCCACCATAACTAAGCCAAATATTAAAATATTATGCTGCAATTTGGACCAAACACTGAGTGAATTACACCAATAAAGGTGGAACAGCTTTGAGACGTACAGAGGAGTTAAACCCATGTCACATTGCTCTGTAACCTGCAATGGAGGGGTCTGGCTGCAATAAACCCATGTAGGCAGTGCGCCATTTTGGCGGCCTAACCAAGCCAAATATTGGGCTATAATGCTGCAACTTGGGCAAATTATTGGGGGAGTGGCACTAATAAATATAGAACAGCTTTGAGACTTACATCTGTGAAGGAAACTCTTGTCGCAGGCTTTTACGACTGGTAGTGGGGTACACTGGTTGCAGTAAACTAGTACATACAGCGGGTCATGTTTCCACCATAACTAAGCCAAATATTAAAATATTATGCTGCAATTTGGACCAAACACTGAGTGAATTACACCAATAAAGGTGGAACAGCTTTGAGACGTACAGAGGAGTTAAACCCATGTCACATTGCTCTGTAACCTGCAATGGAGGGGTCTGGCTGCAATAAACCCATGTAGGCAGTGCGCCATTTTGGCGGCCTAACCAAGCCAAATATTGGGCTATAATGCTGCAACTTGGGCAAATTATTGGGGGAGTGGCACTAATAAATATAGAACAGCTTTGAGACTTACATCTGTGAAGGAAACTCTTGTCGCAGGCTTTTACGACTGGTAGTGGGGTACACTGGTTGCAGTAAACTAGTACATACAGCGGGTCATGTTTCCACCATAACTAAGCCAAATATTAAAATATTATGCTGCAATTTGGACCAAACACTGAGTGAATTACACCAATAAAGGTGGAACAGCTTTGAGACGTACAGAGGAGTTAAACCCATGTCACATTGCTCTGTAACCTGCAATGGAGGGGTCTGGCTGCAATAAACCCATGTAGGCAGTGCGCCATTTTGGCGGCCTAACCAAGCCGAATCTTGGGCTATAATGCTGCAACTTGGGCAAATTATTGGGGGAGTGGCACTAATAAATATAGAACAGCTTTGAGACTTACATCTGTGAAGGAAACTCTTGTCGCAGGCTTTTACGACTGGTAGTGGGGTACACTGGTTGCAGTAAACTAGTACATACAGCGGGTCATGTTTCCACCATAACTAAGCCAAATATTAAAATATTATGCTGCAATTTGGACCAAACACTGAGTGAATTACACCAATAAAGGTGGAACAGCTTTGAGACGTACAGAGGAGTTAAACCCATGTCACATTGCTCTGTAACCTGCAATGGAGGGGTCTGGCTGCAATAAACCCATGTAGGCAGTGCGCCATTTTGGCGGCCTAACCAAGCCAAATATTGGGCTATAATGCTGCAACTTGGGCAAATTATTGGGGGAGTGGCACTAATAAATATAGAACAGCTTTGAGACTTACATCTGTGAAGGAAACTCTTGTCGCAGGCTTTTACGACTGGTAGTGGGGTACACTGGTTGCAGTAAACTAGTACATACAGCGGGTCATGTTTCCACCATAACTAAGCCAAATATTAAAATATTATGCTGCAATTTGGACCAAACACTGAGTGAATTACACCAATAAAGGTGGAACAGCTTTGAGACGTACAGAGGAGTTAAACCCATGTCACATTGCTCTGTAACCTGCAATGGAGGGGTCTGGCTGCAATAAACCCATGTAGGCAGTGCGCCATTTTGGCGGCCTAACCAAGCCAAATATTGGGCTATAATGCTGCAACTTGGGCAAATTATTGGGGGAGTGGCACTAATAAATATAGAACAGCTTTGAGACTTACATCTGTGAAGGAAACTCTTGTCGCAGGCTTTTACGACTGGTAGTGGGGTACACTGGTTGCAGTAAACTAGTACATACAGCGGGTCATGTTTCCACCATAACTAAGCCAAATATTAAAATATTATGCTGCAATTTGGACCAAACACTGAGTGAATTACACCAATAAAGGTGGAACAGCTTTGAGACGTACAGAGGAGTTAAACCCATGTCACATTGCTCTGTAACCTGCAATGGAGGGGTCTGGCTGCAATAAACCCATGTAGGCAGTGCGCCATTTTGGCGGCCTAACCAAGCCGAATCTTGGGCTATAATGCTGCAACTTGGGCAAATTATTGGGGGAGTGGCACTAATAAATATAGAACAGCTTTGAGACTTACATCTGTGAAGGAAACTCTTGTCGCAGGCTTTTACGACTGGTAGTGGGGTACACTGGTTGCAGTAAACTAGTACATACAGCGGGTCATGTTTCCACCATAACTAAGCCAAATATTAAAATATTATGCTGCAATTTGGACCAAACACTGAGTGAATTACACCAATAAAGGTGGAACAGCTTTGAGACGTACAGAGGAGTTAAACCCATGTCACATTGCTCTGTAACCTGCAATGGAGGGGTCTGGCTGCAATAAACCCATGTAGGCAGTGCGCCATTTTGGCGGCCTAACCAAGCCGAATATTGGGCTATAATGCTGCAACTTGGGCAAATTATTGGGGGAGTGGCACTAATAAATATAGAACAGCTTTGAGACTTACATCTGTGAAGGAAACTCTTGTCGCAGGCTTTTACGACTGGTAGTGGGGTACACTGGTTGCAGTAAACTAGTATATACAGCGGGTCATGTTTCCACCATAACTAAGCCAAATATTAAAATATTATGCTGCAATTTGGACCAAACACTGAGTGAATTACACCAATAAAGGTGGAACAGCTTTGAGACGTACAGAGGAGTTAAACCCATGTCACATTGCTCTGTAACCTGCAATGGAGGGGTCTGGCTGCAATAAACCCATGTAGGCAGTGCGCCATTTTGGCGGCCTAACCAAGCCAAATATTGGGCTATAATGCTGCAACTTGGGCAAATTATTGGGGGAGTGGCACTAATAAATATAGAACAGCTTTGAGACTTACATCTGTGAAGGAAACTCTTGTCGCAGGCTTTTACGACTGGTAGTGGGGTACACTGGTTGCAGTAAACTAGTATATACAGCGGGTCATGTTTCCACCATAACTAAGCCAAATATTAAAATATTATGCTGCAATTTGGACCAAACACTGAGTGAATTACACCAATAAAGGTGGAACAGCTTTGAGACGTACAGAGGAGTTAAACCCATGTCACATTGCTCTGTAACCTGCAATGGAGGGGTCTGGCTGCAATAAACCCATGTAGGCAGTGCGCCATTTTGGCGGCCTAACCAAGCCGAATATTGGGCTATAATGCTGCAACTTGGGCAAATTATTGGGGGAGTGGCACTAATAAATATAGAACAGCTTTGAGACTTACATCTGTGAAGGAAACTATTGTCGCAGGCTTTTACGACTGGTAGTGGGGTACACTGGTTGCAGTAAACTAGTATATACAGCGGGTCATGTTTCCACCATAACTAAGCCAAATATTAAAATATTATGCTGCAATTTGGACCAAACACTGAGTGAATTACACCAATAAAGGTGGAACAGCTTTGAGACGTACAGAGGAGTTAAACCCATGTCACATTGCTCTGTAACCTGCAATGGAGGGGTCTGGCTGCAATAAACCCATGTAGGCAGTGCGCCATTTTGGCGGCCTAACCAAGCCGAATATTGGGCTATAATGCTGCAACTTGGGCAAATTATTGGGGGAGTGGCACTAATAAATATAGAACAGCTTTGAGACTTACATCTGTGAAGGAAACTCTTGTCGCAGGCTTTTACGACTGGTAGTGGGGTACACTGGTTGCAGTAAACTAGTATATACAGCGGGTCATGTTTCCACCATAACTAAGCCAAATATTAAAATATTATGCTGCAATTTGGACCAAACACTGAGTGAATTACACCAATAAAGGTGGAACAGCTTTGAGACGTACAGAGGAGTTAAACCCATGTCACATTGCTCTGTAACCTGCAATGGAGGGGTCTGGCTGCAATAAACCCATGTAGGCAGTGCGCCATTTTGGCGGCCTAACCAAGCCAAATATTGGGCTATAATGCTGCAACTTGGGCAAATTATTGGGGGAGTGGCACTAATAAATATAGAACAGCTTTGAGACTTACATCTGTGAAGGAAACTCTTGTCGCAGGCTTTTACGACTGGTAGTGGGGTACACTGGTTGCAGTAAACTAGTATATACAGCGGGTCATGTTTCCACCATAACTAAGCCAAATATTAAAATATTATGCTGCAATTTGGACCAAACACTGAGTGAATTACACCAATAAAGGTGGAACAGCTTTGAGACGTACAGAGGAGTTAAACCCATGTCACATTGCTCTGTAACCTGCAATGGAGGGGTCTGGCTGCAATAAACCCATGTAGGCAGTGCGCCATTTTGGCGGCCTAACCAAGCCAAATATTGGGCTATAATGCTGCAACTTGGGCAAATTATTGGGGGAGTGGCACTAATAAATATAGAACAGCTTTGAGACTTACATCTGTGAAGGAAACTCTTGTCGCAGGCTTTTACGACTGGTAGTGGGGTACACTGGTTGCAGTAAACTAGTATATACAGCGGGTCATGTTTCCACCATAACTAAGCCAAATATTAAAATATTATGCTGCAATTTGGACCAAACACTGAGTGAATTACACCAATAAAGGTGGAACAGCTTTGAGACGTACAGAGGAGTTAAACCCATGTCACATTGCTCTGTAACCTGCAATGGAGGGGTCTGGCTGCAATAAACCCATGTAGGCAGTGCGCCATTTTGGCGGCCTAACCAAGCCGAATATTGGGCTATAATGCTGCAACTTGGGCAAATTATTGGGGGAGTGGCACTAATAAATATAGAACAGCTTTGAGACTTACATCTGTGAAGGAAACTATTGTCGCAGGCTTTTACGACTGGTAGTGGGGTACACTGGTTGCAGTAAACTAGTATATACAGCGGGTCATGTTTCCACCATAACTAAGCCAAATATTAAAATATTATGCTGCAATTTGGACCAAACACTGAGTGAATTACACCAATAAAGGTGGAACAGCTTTGAGACGTACAGAGGAGTTAAACCCATGTCACATTGCTCTGTAACCTGCAATGGAGGGGTCTGGCTGCAATAAACCCATGTAGGCAGTGCGCCATTTTGGCGGCCTAACCAAGCCGAATATTGGGCTATAATGCTGCAACTTGGGCAAATTATTGGGGGAGTGGCACTAATAAATATAGAACAGCTTTGAGACTTACATCTGTGAAGGAAACTCTTGTCGCAGGCTTTTACGACTGGTAGTGGGGTACACTGGTTGCAGTAAACTAGTATATACAGCGGGTCATGTTTCCACCATAACTAAGCCAAATATTAAAATATTATGCTGCAATTTGGACCAAACACTGAGTGAATTACACCAATAAAGGTGGAACAGCTTTGAGACGTACAGAGGAGTTAAACCCATGTCACATTGCTCTGTAACCTGCAATGGAGGGGTCTGGCTGCAATAAACCCATGTAGGCAGTGCGCCATTTTGGCGGCCTAACCAAGCCAAATATTGGGCTATAATGCTGCAACTTGGGCAAATTATTGGGGGAGTGGCACTAATAAATATAGAACAGCTTTGAGACTTACATCTGTGAAGGAAACTCTTGTCGCAGGCTTTTACGACTGGTAGTGGGGTACACTGGTTGCAGTAAACTAGTATATACAGCGGGTCATGTTTCCACCATAACTAAGCCAAATATTAAAATATTATGCTGCAATTTGGACCAAACACTGAGTGAATTACACCAATAAAGGTGGAACAGCTTTGAGACGTACAGAGGAGTTAAACCCATGTCACATTGCTCTGTAACCTGCAATGGAGGGGTCTGGCTGCAATAAACCCATGTAGGCAGTGCGCCATTTTGGCGGCCTAACCAAGCCAAATATTGGGCTATAATGCTGCAACTTGGGCAAATTATTGGGGGAGTGGCACTAATAAATATAGAACAGCTTTGAGACTTACATCTGTGAAGGAAACTCTTGTCGCAGGCTTTTACGACTGGTAGTGGGGTACACTGGTTGCAGTAAACTAGTATATACAGCGGGTCATGTTTCCACCATAACTAAGCCAAATATTAAAATATTATGCTGCAATTTGGACCAAACACTGAGTGAATTACACCAATAAAGGTGGAACAGCTTTGAGACGTACAGAGGAGTTAAACCCATGTCACATTGCTCTGTAACCTGCAATGGAGGGGTCTGGCTGCAATAAACCCATGTAGGCAGTGCGCCATTTTGGCGGCCTAACCAAGCCAAATATTGGGCTATAATGCTGCAACTTGGGCAAATTATTGGGGGAGTGGCACTAATAAATATAGAACAGCTTTGAGACTTACATCTGTGAAGGAAACTCTTGTCGCAGGCTTTTACGACTGGTAGTGGGGTACACTGGTTGCAGTAAACTAGTATATACAGCGGGTCATGTTTCCACCATAACTAAGCCAAATATTAAAATATTATGCTGCAATTTGGACCAAACACTGAGTGAATTACACCAATAAAGGTGGAACAGCTTTGAGACGTACAGAGGAGTTAAACCCATGTCACATTGCTCTGTAACCTGCAATGGAGGGGTCTGGCTGCAATAAACCCATGTAGGCAGTGCGCCATTTTGGCGGCCTAACCAAGCCGAATATTGGGCTATAATGCTGCAACTTGGGCAAATTATTGGGGGAGTGGCACTAATAAATATAGAACAGCTTTGAGACTTACATCTGTGAAGGAAACTATTGTCGCAGGCTTTTACGACTGGTAGTGGGGTACACTGGTTGCAGTAAACTAGTATATACAGCGGGTCATGTTTCCACCATAACTAAGCCAAATATTAAAATATTATGCTGCAATTTGGACCAAACACTGAGTGAATTACACCAATAAAGGTGGAACAGCTTTGAGACGTACAGAGGAGTTAAACCCATGTCACATTGCTCTGTAACCTGCAATGGAGGGGTCTGGCTGCAATAAACCCATGTAGGCAGTGCGCCATTTTGGCGGCCTAACCAAGCCGAATATTGGGCTATAATGCTGCAACTTGGGCAAATTATTGGGGGAGTGGCACTAATAAATATAGAACAGCTTTGAGACTTACATCTGTGAAGGAAACTCTTGTCGCAGGCTTTTACGACTGGTAGTGGGGTACACTGGTTGCAGTAAACTAGTATATACAGCGGGTCATGTTTCCACCATAACTAAGCCAAATATTAAAATATTATGCTGCAATTTGGACCAAACACTGAGTGAATTACACCAATAAAGGTGGAACAGCTTTGAGACGTACAGAGGAGTTAAACCCATGTCACATTGCTCTGTAACCTGCAATGGAGGGGTCTGGCTGCAATAAACCCATGTAGGCAGTGCGCCATTTTGGCGGCCTAACCAAGCCAAATATTGGGCTATAATGCTGCAACTTGGGCAAATTATTGGGGGAGTGGCACTAATAAATATAGAACAGCTTTGAGACTTACATCTGTGAAGGAAACTCTTGTCGCAGGCTTTTACGACTGGTAGTGGGGTACACTGGTTGCAGTAAACTAGTATATACAGCGGGTCATGTTTCCACCATAACTAAGCCAAATATTAAAATATTATGCTGCAATTTGGACCAAACACTGAGTGAATTACACCAATAAAGGTGGAACAGCTTTGAGACGTACAGAGGAGTTAAACCCATGTCACATTGCTCTGTAACCTGCAATGGAGGGGTCTGGCTGCAATAAACCCATGTAGGCAGTGCGCCATTTTGGCGGCCTAACCAAGCCAAATATTGGGCTATAATGCTGCAACTTGGGCAAATTATTGGGGGAGTGGCACTAATAAATATAGAACAGCTTTGAGACTTACATCTGTGAAGGAAACTCTTGTCGCAGGCTTTTACGACTGGTAGTGGGGTACACTGGTTGCAGTAAACTAGTATATACAGCGGGTCATGTTTCCACCATAACTAAGCCAAATATTAAAATATTATGCTGCAATTTGGACCAAACACTGAGTGAATTACACCAATAAAGGTGGAACAGCTTTGAGACGTACAGAGGAGTTAAACCCATGTCACATTGCTCTGTAACCTGCAATGGAGGGGTCTGGCTGCAATAAACCCATGTAGGCAGTGCGCCATTTTGGCGGCCTA
Organism: Sabellastarte sp. h YS-2021; assembly: GCA_964017235.1. Lineage (NCBI taxonomy): Eukaryota > Metazoa > Annelida > Polychaeta > Sabellida > Sabellidae > Sabellastarte > Sabellastarte sp. h YS-2021. The sequence continues at coordinate 41,142,723 of OZ024929.1, forward strand.
ACCAAGCCGAATATTGGGCTATAATGCTGCAACTTGGGCAAATTATTGGGGGAGTGGCACTAATAAATATAGAACAGCTTTGAGACTTACATCTGTGAAGGAAACTATTGTCGCAGGCTTTTACGACTGGTAGTGGGGTACACTGGTTGCAGTAAACTAGTATATACAGCGGGTCATGTTTCCACCATAACTAAGCCAAATATTAAAATATTATGCTGCAATTTGGACCAAACACTGAGTGAATTACACCAATAAAGGTGGAACAGCTTTGAGACGTACAGAGGAGTTAAACCCATGTCACATTGCTCTGTAACCTGCAATGGAGGGGTCTGGCTGCAATAAACCCATGTAGGCAGTGCGCCATTTTGGCGGCCTAACCAAGCCGAATATTGGGCTATAATGCTGCAACTTGGGCAAATTATTGGGGGAGTGGCACTAATAAATATAGAACAGCTTTGAGACTTACATCTGTGAAGGAAACTATTGTCGCAGGCTTTTACGACTGGTAGTGGGGTACACTGGTTGCAGTAAACTAGTATATACAGCGGGTCATGTTTCCACCATAACTAAGCCAAATATTAAAATATTATGCTGCAATTTGGACCAAACACTGAGTGAATTACACCAATAAAGGTGGAACAGCTTTGAGACCTACAGAGGAGTTAAACCCATGTCACATTGCTCTGTAACCTGCAATGGAGGGGTCTGGCTGCAATAAACCCATGTAGGCAGTGCGCCATTTTGGCGGCCTAACCAAGCCGAATATTGGGCTATAATGCTGCAACTTGGGCAAATTATTGGGGGAGTGGCACTAATAAATATAGAACAGCTTTGAGACTTACATCTGTGAAGGAAACTATTGTCGCAGGCTTTTACGACTGGTAGTGGGGTACACTGGTTGCAGTAAACTAGTATATACAGCGGGTCATGTTTCCACCATAACTAAGCCAAATATTAAAATATTATGCTGCAATTTGGACCAAACACTGAGTGAATTACACCAATAAAGGTGGAACAGCTTTGAGACGTACAGAGGAGTTAAACCCATGTCACATTGCTCTGTAACCTGCAATGGAGGGGTCTGGCTGCAATAAACCCATGTAGGCAGTGCGCCATTTTGGCGGCCTAACCAAGCCGAATATTGGGCTATAATGCTGCAACTTGGGCAAATTATTGGGGGAGTGGCACTAATAAATATAGAACAGCTTTGAGACTTACATCTGTGAAGGAAACTCTTGTCGCAGGCTTTTACGACTGGTAGTGGGGTACACTGGTTGCAGTAAACTAGTATATACAGCGGGTCATGTTTCCACCATAACTAAGCCAAATATTAAAATATTATGCTGCAATTTGGACCAAACACTGAGTGAATTACACCAATAAAGGTGGAACAGCTTTGAGACGTACAGAGGAGTTAAACCCATGTCACATTGCTCTGTAACCTGCAATGGAGGGGTCTGGCTGCAATAAACCCATGTAGGCAGTGCGCCATTTTGGCGGCCTAACCAAGCCAAATATTGGGCTATAATGCTGCAACTTGGGCAAATTATTGGGGGAGTGGCACTAATAAATATAGAACAGCTTTGAGACTTACATCTGTGAAGGAAACTCTTGTCGCAGGCTTTTACGACTGGTAGTGGGGTACACTGGTTGCAGTAAACTAGTATATACAGCGGGTCATGTTTCCACCATAACTAAGCCAAATATTAAAATATTATGCTGCAATTTGGACCAAACACTGAGTGAATTACACCAATAAAGGTGGAACAGCTTTGAGACGTACAGAGGAGTTAAACCCATGTCACATTGCTCTGTAACCTGCAATGGAGGGGTCTGGCTGCAATAAACCCATGTAGGCAGTGCGCCATTTTGGCGGCCTAACCAAGCCAAATATTGGGCTATAATGCTGCAACTTGGGCAAATTATTGGGGGAGTGGCACTAATAAATATAGAACAGCTTTGAGACTTACATCTGTGAAGGAAACTCTTGTCGCAGGCTTTTACGACTGGTAGTGGGGTACACTGGTTGCAGTAAACTAGTATATACAGCGGGTCATGTTTCCACCATAACTAAGCCAAATATTAAAATATTATGCTGCAATTTGGACCAAACACTGAGTGAATTACACCAATAAAGGTGGAACAGCTTTGAGACGTACAGAGGAGTTAAACCCATGTCACATTGCTCTGTAACCTGCAATGGAGGGGTCTGGCTGCAATAAACCCATGTAGGCAGTGCGCCATTTTGGCGGCCTAACCAAGCCGAATATTGGGCTATAATGCTGCAACTTGGGCAAATTATTGGGGGAGTGGCACTAATAAATATAGAACAGCTTTGAGACTTACATCTGTGAAGGAAACTATTGTCGCAGGCTTTTACGACTGGTAGTGGGGTACACTGGTTGCAGTAAACTAGTATATACAGCGGGTCATGTTTCCACCATAACTAAGCCAAATATTAAAATATTATGCTGCAATTTGGACCAAACACTGAGTGAATTACACCAATAAAGGTGGAACAGCTTTGAGACGTACAGAGGAGTTAAACCCATGTCACATTGCTCTGTAACCTGCAATGGAGGGGTCTGGCTGCAATAAACCCATGTAGGCAGTGCGCCATTTTGGCGGCCTAACCAAGCCGAATATTGGGCTATAATGCTGCAACTTGGGCAAATTATTGGGGGAGTGGCACTAATAAATATAGAACAGCTTTGAGACTTACATCTGTGAAGGAAACTATTGTCGCAGGCTTTTACGACTGGTAGTGGGGTACACTGGTTGCAGTAAACTAGTATATACAGCGGGTCATGTTTCCACCATAACTAAGCCAAATATTAAAATATTATGCTGCAATTTGGACCAAACACTGAGTGAATTACACCAATAAAGGTGGAACAGCTTTGAGACCTACAGAGGAGTTAAACCCATGTCACATTGCTCTGTAACCTGCAATGGAGGGGTCTGGCTGCAATAAACCCATGTAGGCAGTGCGCCATTTTGGCGGCCTAACCAAGCCGAATATTGGGCTATAATGCTGCAACTTGGGCAAATTATTGGGGGAGTGGCACTAATAAATATAGAACAGCTTTGAGACTTACATCTGTGAAGGAAACTATTGTCGCAGGCTTTTACGACTGGTAGTGGGGTACACTGGTTGCAGTAAACTAGTATATACAGCGGGTCATGTTTCCACCATAACTAAGCCAAATATTAAAATATTATGCTGCAATTTGGACCAAACACTGAGTGAATTACACCAATAAAGGTGGAACAGCTTTGAGACGTACAGAGGAGTTAAACCCATGTCACATTGCTCTGTAACCTGCAATGGAGGGGTCTGGCTGCAATAAACCCATGTAGGCAGTGCGCCATTTTGGCGGCCTAACCAAGCCGAATATTGGGCTATAATGCTGCAACTTGGGCAAATTATTGGGGGAGTGGCACTAATAAATATAGAACAGCTTTGAGACTTACATCTGTGAAGGAAACTCTTGTCGCAGGCTTTTACGACTGGTAGTGGGGTACACTGGTTGCAGTAAACTAGTATATACAGCGGGTCATGTTTCCACCATAACTAAGCCAAATATTAAAATATTATGCTGCAATTTGGACCAAACACTGAGTGAATTACACCAATAAAGGTGGAACAGCTTTGAGACGTACAGAGGAGTTAAACCCATGTCACATTGCTCTGTAACCTGCAATGGAGGGGTCTGGCTGCAATAAACCCATGTAGGCAGTGCGCCATTTTGGCGGCCTAACCAAGCCAAATATTGGGCTATAATGCTGCAACTTGGGCAAATTATTGGGGGAGTGGCACTAATAAATATAGAACAGCTTTGAGACTTACATCTGTGAAGGAAACTCTTGTCGCAGGCTTTTACGACTGGTAGTGGGGTACACTGGTTGCAGTAAACTAGTACATACAGCGGGTCATGTTTCCACCATAACTAAGCCAAATATTAAAATATTATGCTGCAATTTGGACCAAACACTGAGTGAATTACACCAATAAAGGTGGAACAGCTTTGAGACGTACAGAGGAGTTAAACCCATGTCACATTGCTCTGTAACCTGCAATGGAGGGGTCTGGCTGCAATAAACCCATGTAGGCAGTGCGCCATTTTGGCGGCCTAACCAAGCCGAATATTGGGCTATAATGCTGCAACTTGGGCAAATTATTGGGGGAGTGGCACTAATAAATATAGAACAGCTTTGAGACTTACATCTGTGAAGGAAACTCTTGTCGCAGGCTTTTACGACTGGTAGTGGGGTACACTGGTTGCAGTAAACTAGTATATACAGCGGGTCATGTTTCCACCATAACTAAGCCAAATATTAAAATATTATGCTGCAATTTGGACCAAACACTGAGTGAATTACACCAATAAAGGTGGAACAGCTTTGAGACGTACAGAGGAGTTAAACCCATGTCACATTGCTCTGTAACCTGCAATGGAGGGGTCTGGCTGCAATAAACCCATGTAGGCAGTGCGCCATTTTGGCGGCCTAACCAAGCCAAATATTGGGCTATAATGCTGCAACTTGGGCAAATTATTGGGGGAGTGGCACTAATAAATATAGAACAGCTTTGAGACTTACATCTGTGAAGGAAACTCTTGTCGCAGGCTTTTACGACTGGTAGTGGGGTACACTGGTTGCAGTAAACTAGTATATACAGCGGGTCATGTTTCCACCATAACTAAGCCAAATATTAAAATATTATGCTGCAATTTGGACCAAACACTGAGTGAATTACACCAATAAAGGTGGAACAGCTTTGAGACGTACAGAGGAGTTAAACCCATGTCACATTGCTCTGTAACCTGCAATGGAGGGGTCTGGCTGCAATAAACCCATGTAGGCAGTGCGCCATTTTGGCGGCCTAACCAAGCCGAATATTGGGCTATAATGCTGCAACTTGGGCAAATTATTGGGGGAGTGGCACTAATAAATATAGAACAGCTTTGAGACTTACATCTGTGAAGGAAACTCTTGTCGCAGGCTTTTACGACTGGTAGTGGGGTACACTGGTTGCATTAAACTAGTATATACAGCGGGTCATGTTTCCACCATAACTAAGCCAAATATTAAAATATTATGCTGCAATTTGGACCAAACACTGAGTGAATTACACCAATAAAGGTGGAACAGCTTTGAGACGTACAGAGGAGTTAAACCCATGTCACATTGCTCTGTAACCTGCAATGGAGGGGTCTGGCTGCAATAAACCCATGTAGGCAGTGCGCCATTTTGGCGGCCTAACCAAGCCGAATATTGGGCTATAATGCTGCAACTTGGGCAAATTATTGGGGGAGTGGCACTAATAAATATAGAACAGCTTTGAGACTTACATCTGTGAAGGAAACTATTGTCGCAGGCTTTTACGACTGGTAGTGGGGTACACTGGTTGCAGTAAACTAGTATATACAGCGGGTCATGTTTCCACCATAACTAAGCCAAATATTAAAATATTATGCTGCAATTTGGACCAAACACTGAGTGAATTACACCAATAAAGGTGGAACAGCTTTGAGACGTACAGAGGAGTTAAACCCATGTCACATTGCTCTGTAACCTGCAATGGAGGGGTCTGGCTGCAATAAACCCATGTAGGCAGTGCGCCATTTTGGCGGCCTAACCAAGCCGAATATTGGGCTATAATGCTGCAACTTGGGCAAATTATTGGGGGAGTGGCACTAATAAATATAGAACAGCTTTGAGACTTACATCTGTGAAGGAAACTATTGTCGCAGGCTTTTACGACTGGTAGTGGGGTACACTGGTTGCAGTAAACTAGTATATACAGCGGGTCATGTTTCCACCATAACTAAGCCAAATATTAAAATATTATGCTGCAATTTGGACCAAACACTGAGTGAATTACACCAATAAAGGTGGAACAGCTTTGAGACGTACAGAGGAGTTAAACCCATGTCACATTGCTCTGTAACCTGCAATGGAGGGGTCTGGCTGCAATAAACCCATGTAGGCAGTGCGCCATTTTGGCGGCCTAACCAAGCCGAATATTGGGCTATAATGCTGCAACTTGGGCAAATTATTGGGGGAGTGGCACTAATAAATATAGAACAGCTTTGAGACTTACATCTGTGAAGGAAACTATTGTCGCAGGCTTTTACGACTGGTAGTGGGGTACACTGGTTGCAGTAAACTAGTATATACAGCGGGTCATGTTTCCACCATAACTAAGCCAAATATTAAAATATTATGCTGCAATTTGGACCAAACACTGAGTGAATTACACCAATAAAGGTGGAACAGCTTTGAGACCTACAGAGGAGTTAAACCCATGTCACATTGCTCTGTAACCTGCAATGGAGGGGTCTGGCTGCAATAAACCCATGTAGGCAGTGCGCCATTTTGGCGGCCTAACCAAGCCGAATATTGGGCTATAATGCTGCAACTTGGGCAAATTATTGGGGGAGTGGCACTAATAAATATAGAACAGCTTTGAGACTTACATCTGTGAAGGAAACTATTGTCGCAGGCTTTTACGACTGGTAGTGGGGTACACTGGTTGCAGTAAACTAGTATATACAGCGGGTCATGTTTCCACCATAACTAAGCCAAATATTAAAATATTATGCTGCAATTTGGACCAAACACTGAGTGAATTACACCAATAAAGGTGGAACAGCTTTGAGACGTACAGAGGAGTTAAACCCATGTCACATTGCTCTGTAACCTGCAATGGAGGGGTCTGGCTGCAATAAACCCATGTAGGCAGTGCGCCATTTTGGCGGCCTAACCAAGCCGAATATTGGGCTATAATGCTGCAACTTGGGCAAATTATTGGGGGAGTGGCACTAATAAATATAGAACAGCTTTGAGACTTACATCTGTGAAGGAAACTATTGTCGCAGGCTTTTACGACTGGTAGTGGGGTACACTGGTTGCAGTAAACTAGTATATACAGCGGGTCATGTTTCCACCATAACTAAGCCAAATATTAAAATATTATGCTGCAATTTGGACCAAACACTGAGTGAATTACACCAATAAAGGTGGAACAGCTTTGAGACGTACAGAGGAGTTAAACCCATGTCACATTGCTCTGTAACCTGCAATGGAGGGGTCTGGCTGCAATAAACCCATGTAGGCAGTGCGCCATTTTGGCGGCCTAACCAAGCCGAATATTGGGCTATAATGCTGCAACTTGGGCAAATTATTGGGGGAGTGGCACTAATAAATATAGAACAGCTTTGAGACTTACATCTGTGAAGGAAACTATTGTCGCAGGCTTTTACGACTGGTAGTGGGGTACACTGGTTGCAGTAAACTAGTATATACAGCGGGTCATGTTTCCACCATAACTAAGCCAAATATTAAAATATTATGCTGCAATTTGGACCAAACACTGAGTGAATTACACCAATAAAGGTGGAACAGCTTTGAGACGTACAGAGGAGTTAAACCCATGTCACATTGCTCTGTAACCTGCAATGGAGGGGTCTGGCTGCAATAAACCCATGTAGGCAGTGCGCCATTTTGGCGGCCTAACCAAGCCGAATATTGGGCTATAATGCTGCAACTTGGGCAAATTATTGGGGGAGTGGCACTAATAAATATAGAACAGCTTTGAGACTTACATCTGTGAAGGAAACTATTGTCGCAGGCTTTTACGACTGGTAGTGGGGTACACTGGTTGCAGTAAACTAGTATATACAGCGGGTCATGTTTCCACCATAACTAAGCCAAATATTAAAATATTATGCTGCAATTTGGACCAAACACTGAGTGAATTACACCAATAAAGGTGGAACAGCTTTGAGACGTACAGAGGAGTTAAACCCATGTCACATTGCTCTGTAACCTGCAATGGAGGGGTCTGGCTGCAATAAACCCATGTAGGCAGTGCGCCATTTTGGCGGCCTAACCAAGCCGAATATTGGGCTATAATGCTGCAACTTGGGCAAATTATTGGGGGAGTGGCACTAATAAATATAGAACAGCTTTGAGACTTACATCTGTGAAGGAAACTATTGTCGCAGGCTTTTACGACTGGTAGTGGGGTACACTGGTTGCAGTAAACTAGTATATACAGCGGGTCATGTTTCCACCATAACTAAGCCAAATATTAAAATATTATGCTGCAATTTGGACCAAACACTGAGTGAATTACACCAATAAAGGTGGAACAGCTTTGAGACGTACAGAGGAGTTAAACCCATGTCACATTGCTCTGTAACCTGCAATGGAGGGGTCTGGCTGCAATAAACCCATGTAGGCAGTGCGCCATTTTGGCGGCCTAACCAAGCCGAATATTGGGCTATAATGCTGCAACTTGGGCAAATTATTGGGGGAGTGGCACTAATAAATATAGAACAGCTTTGAGACTTACATCTGTGAAGGAAACTATTGTCGCAGGCTTTTACGACTGGTAGTGGGGTACACTGGTTGCAGTAAACTAGTATATACAGCGGGTCATGTTTCCACCATAACTAAGCCAAATATTAAAATATTATGCTGCAATTTGGACCAAACACTGAGTGAATTACACCAATAAAGGTGGAACAGCTTTGAGACGTACAGAGGAGTTAAACCCATGTCACATTGCTCTGTAACCTGCAATGGAGGGGTCTGGCTGCAATAAACCCATGTAGGCAGTGCGCCATTTTGGCGGCCTAACCAAGCCGAATATTGGGCTATAATGCTGCAACTTGGGCAAATTATTGGGGGAGTGGCACTAATAAATATAGAACAGCTTTGAGACTTACATCTGTGAAGGAAACTATTGTCGCAGGCTTTTACGACTGGTAGTGGGGTACACTGGTTGCAGTAAACTAGTATATACAGCGGGTCATGTTTCCACCATAACTAAGCCAAATATTAAAATATTATGCTGCAATTTGGACCAAACACTGAGTGAATTACACCAATAAAGGTGGAACAGCTTTGAGACCTACAGAGGAGTTAAACCCATGTCACATTGCTCTGTAACCTGCAATGGAGGGGTCTGGCTGCAATAAACCCATGTAGGCAGTGCGCCATTTTGGCGGCCTAACCAAGCCGAATATTGGGCTATAATGCTGCAACTTGGGCAAATTATTGGGGGAGTGGCACTAATAAATATAGAACAGCTTTGAGACTTACATCTGTGAAGGAAACTATTGTCGCAGGCTTTTACGACTGGTAGTGGGGTACACTGGTTGCAGTAAACTAGTATATACAGCGGGTCATGTTTCCACCATAACTAAGCCAAATATTAAAATATTATGCTGCAATTTGGACCAAACACTGAGTGAATTACACCAATAAAGGTGGAACAGCTTTGAGACGTACAGAGGAGTTAAACCCATGTCACATTGCTCTGTAACCTGCAATGGAGGGGTCTGGCTGCAATAAACCCATGTAGGCAGTGCGCCATTTTGGCGGCCTAACCAAGCCGAATATTGGGCTATAATGCTGCAACTTGGGCAAATTATTGGGGGAGTGGCACTAATAAATATAGAACAGCTTTGAGACTTACATCTGTGAAGGAAACTATTGTCGCAGGCTTTTACGACTGGTAGTGGGGTACACTGGTTGCAGTAAACTAGTATATACAGCGGGTCATGTTTCCACCATAACTAAGCCAAATATTAAAATATTATGCTGCAATTTGGACCAAACACTGAGTGAATTACACCAATAAAGGTGGAACAGCTTTGAGACGTACAGAGGAGTTAAACCCATGTCACATTGCTCTGTAACCTGCAATGGAGGGGTCTGGCTGCAATAAACCCATGTAGGCAGTGCGCCATTTTGGCGGCCTAACCAAGCCGAATATTGGGCTATAATGCTGCAACTTGGGCAAATTATTGGGGGAGTGGCACTAATAAATATAGAACAGCTTTGAGACTTACATCTGTGAAGGAAACTATTGTCGCAGGCTTTTACGACTGGTAGTGGGGTACACTGGTTGCAGTAAACTAGTATATACAGCGGGTCATGTTTCCACCATAACTAAGCCAAATATTAAAATATTATGCTGCAATTTGGACCAAACACTGAGTGAATTACACCAATAAAGGTGGAACAGCTTTGAGACGTACAGAGGAGTTAAACCCATGTCACATTGCTCTGTAACCTGCAATGGAGGGGTCTGGCTGCAATAAACCCATGTAGGCAGTGCGCCATTTTGGCGGCCTAACCAAGCCGAATATTGGGCTATAATGCTGCAACTTGGGCAAATTATTGGGGGAGTGGCACTAATAAATATAGAACAGCTTTGAGACTTACATCTGTGAAGGAAACTATTGTCGCAGGCTTTTACGACTGGTAGTGGGGTACACTGGTTGCAGTAAACTAGTATATACAGCGGGTCATGTTTCCACCATAACTAAGCCAAATATTAAAATATTATGCTGCAATTTGGACCAAACACTGAGTGAATTACACCAATAAAGGTGGAACAGCTTTGAGACGTACAGAGGAGTTAAACCCATGTCACATTGCTCTGTAACCTGCAATGGAGGGGTCTGGCTGCAATAAACCCATGTAGGCAGTGCGCCATTTTGGCGGCCTAACCAAGCCGAATATTGGGCTATAATGCTGCAACTTGGGCAAATTATTGGGGGAGTGGCACTAATAAATATAGAACAGCTTTGAGACTTACATCTGTGAAGGAAACTATTGTCGCAGGCTTTTACGACTGGTAGTGGGGTACACTGGTTGCAGTAAACTAGTATATACAGCGGGTCATGTTTCCACCATAACTAAGCCAAATATTAAAATATTATGCTGCAATTTGGACCAAACACTGAGTGAATTACACCAATAAAGGTGGAACAGCTTTGAGACGTACAGAGGAGTTAAACCCATGTCACATTGCTCTGTAACCTGCAATGGAGGGGTCTGGCTGCAATAAACCCATGTAGGCAGTGCGCCATTTTGGCGGCCTAACCAAGCCGAATATTGGGCTATAATGCTGCAACTTGGGCAAATTATTGGGGGAGTGGCACTAATAAATATAGAACAGCTTTGAGACTTACATCTGTGAAGGAAACTATTGTCGCAGGCTTTTACGACTGGTAGTGGGGTACACTGGTTGCAGTAAACTAGTATATACAGCGGGTCATGTTTCCACCATAACTAAGCCAAATATTAAAATATTATGCTGCAATTTGGACCAAACACTGAGTGAATTACACCAATAAAGGTGGAACAGCTTTGAGACCTACAGAGGAGTTAAACCCATGTCACATTGCTCTGTAACCTGCAATGGAGGGGTCTGGCTGCAATAAACCCATGTAGGCAGTGCGCCATTTTGGCGGCCTAACCAAGCCGAATATTGGGCTATAATGCTGCAACTTGGGCAAATTATTGGGGGAGTGGCACTAATAAATATAGAACAGCTTTGAGACTTACATCTGTGAAGGAAACTATTGTCGCAGGCTTTTACGACTGGTAGTGGGGTACACTGGTTGCAGTAAACTAGTATATACAGCGGGTCATGTTTCCACCATAACTAAGCCAAATATTAAAATATTATGCTGCAATTTGGACCAAACACTGAGTGAATTACACCAATAAAGGTGGAACAGCTTTGAGACGTACAGAGGAGTTAAACCCATGTCACATTGCTCTGTAACCTGCAATGGAGGGGTCTGGCTGCAATAAACCCATGTAGGCAGTGCGCCATTTTGGCGGCCTAACCAAGCCGAATATTGGGCTATAATGCTGCAACTTGGGCAAATTATTGGGGGAGTGGCACTAATAAATATAGAACAGCTTTGAGACTTACATCTGTGAAGGAAACTATTGTCGCAGGCTTTTACGACTGGTAGTGGGGTACACTGGTTGCAGTAAACTAGTATATACAGCGGGTCATGTTTCCACCATAACTAAGCCAAATATTAAAATATTATGCTGCAATTTGGACCAAACACTGAGTGAATTACACCAATAAAGGTGGAACAGCTTTGAGACGTACAGAGGAGTTAAACCCATGTCACATTGCTCTGTAACCTGCAATGGAGGGGTCTGGCTGCAATAAACCCATGTAGGCAGTGCGCCATTTTGGCGGCCTAACCAAGCCGAATATTGGGCTATAATGCTGCAACTTGGGCAAATTATTGGGGGAGTGGCACTAATAAATATAGAACAGCTTTGAGACTTACATCTGTGAAGGAAACTATTGTCGCAGGCTTTTACGACTGGTAGTGGGGTACACTGGTTGCAGTAAACTAGTATATACAGCGGGTCATGTTTCCACCATAACTAAGCCAAATATTAAAATATTATGCTGCAATTTGGACCAAACACTGAGTGAATTACACCAATAAAGGTGGAACAGCTTTGAGACGTACAGAGGAGTTAAACCCATGTCACATTGCTCTGTAACCTGCAATGGAGGGGTCTGGCTGCAATAAACCCATGTAGGCAGTGCGCCATTTTGGCGGCCTAACCAAGCCGAATATTGGGCTATAATGCTGCAACTTGGGCAAATTATTGGGGGAGTGGCACTAATAAATATAGAACAGCTTTGAGACTTACATCTGTGAAGGAAACTATTGTCGCAGGCTTTTACGACTGGTAGTGGGGTACACTGGTTGCAGTAAACTAGTATATACAGCGGGTCATGTTTCCACCATAACTAAGCCAAATATTAAAATATTATGCTGCAATTTGGACCAAACACTGAGTGAATTACACCAATAAAGGTGGAACAGCTTTGAGACGTACAGAGGAGTTAAACCCATGTCACATTGCTCTGTAACCTGCAATGGAGGGGTCTGGCTGCAATAAACCCATGTAGGCAGTGCGCCATTTTGGCGGCCTAACCAAGCCGAATATTGGGCTATAATGCTGCAACTTGGGCAAATTATTGGGGGAGTGGCACTAATAAATATAGAACAGCTTTGAGACTTACATCTGTGAAGGAAACTATTGTCGCAGGCTTTTACGACTGGTAGTGGGGTACACTGGTTGCAGTAAACTAGTATATACAGCGGGTCATGTTTCCACCATAACTAAGCCAAATATTAAAATATTATGCTGCAATTTGGACCAAACACTGAGTGAATTACACCAATAAAGGTGGAACAGCTTTGAGACCTACAGAGGAGTTAAACCCATGTCACATTGCTCTGTAACCTGCAATGGAGGGGTCTGGCTGCAATAAACCCATGTAGGCAGTGCGCCATTTTGGCGGCCTAACCAAGCCGAATATTGGGCTATAATGCTGCAACTTGGGCAAATTATTGGGGGAGTGGCACTAATAAATATAGAACAGCTTTGAGACTTACATCTGTGAAGGAAACTATTGTCGCAGGCTTTTACGACTGGTAGTGGGGTACACTGGTTGCAGTAAACTAGTATATACAGCGGGTCATGTTTCCACCATAACTAAGCCAAATATTAAAATATTATGCTGCAATTTGGACCAAACACTGAGTGAATTACACCAATAAAGGTGGAACAGCTTTGAGACGTACAGAGGAGTTAAACCCATGTCACATTGCTCTGTAACCTGCAATGGAGGGGTCTGGCTGCAATAAACCCATGTAGGCAGTGCGCCATTTTGGCGGCCTAACCAAGCCGAATATTGGGCTATAATGCTGCAACTTGGGCAAATTATTGGGGGAGTGGCACTAATAAATATAGAACAGCTTTGAGACTTACATCTGTGAAGGAAACTATTGTCGCAGGCTTTTACGACTGGTAGTGGGGTACACTGGTTGCAGTAAACTAGTATATACAGCGGGTCATGTTTCCACCATAACTAAGCCAAATATTAAAATATTATGCTGCAATTTGGACCAAACACTGAGTGAATTACACCAATAAAGGTGGAACAGCTTTGAGACGTACAGAGGAGTTAAACCCATGTCACATTGCTCTGTAACCTGCAATGGAGGGGTCTGGCTGCAATAAACCCATGTAGGCAGTGCGCCATTTTGGCGGCCTAACCAAGCCGAATATTGGGCTATAATGCTGCAACTTGGGCAAATTATTGGGGGAGTGGCACTAATAAATATAGAACAGCTTTGAGACTTACATCTGTGAAGGAAACTATTGTCGCAGGCTTTTACGACTGGTAGTGGGGTACACTGGTTGCAGTAAACTAGTATATACAGCGGGTCATGTTTCCACCATAACTAAGCCAAATATTAAAATATTATGCTGCAATTTGGACCAAACACTGAGTGAATTACACCAATAAAGGTGGAACAGCTTTGAGACGTACAGAGGAGTTAAACCCATGTCACATTGCTCTGTAACCTGCAATGGAGGGGTCTGGCTGCAATAAACCCATGTAGGCAGTGCGCCATTTTGGCGGCCTAACCAAGCCGAATATTGGGCTATAATGCTGCAACTTGGGCAAATTATTGGGGGAGTGGCACTAATAAATATAGAACAGCTTTGAGACTTACATCTGTGAAGGAAACTATTGTCGCAGGCTTTTACGACTGGTAGTGGGGTACACTGGTTGCAGTAAACTAGTATATACAGCGGGTCATGTTTCCACCATAACTAAGCCAAATATTAAAATATTATGCTGCAATTTGGACCAAACACTGAGTGAATTACACCAATAAAGGTGGAACAGCTTTGAGACGTACAGAGGAGTTAAACCCATGTCACATTGCTCTGTAACCTGCAATGGAGGGGTCTGGCTGCAATAAACCCATGTAGGCAGTGCGCCATTTTGGCGGCCTAACCAAGCCGAATATTGGGCTATAATGCTGCAACTTGGGCAAATTATTGGGGGAGTGGCACTAATAAATATAGAACAGCTTTGAGACTTACATCTGTGAAGGAAACTATTGTCGCAGGCTTTTACGACTGGTAGTGGGGTACACTGGTTGCAGTAAACTAGTATATACAGCGGGTCATGTTTCCACCATAACTAAGCCAAATATTAAAATATTATGCTGCAATTTGGACCAAACACTGAGTGAATTACACCAATAAAGGTGGAACAGCTTTGAGACCGTACAGAGGAGTTAAACCCATGTCACATTGCTCTGTAACCTGCAATGGAGGGGTCTGGCTGCAATAAACCCATGTAGGCAGTGCGCCATTTTGGCGGCCTAACCAAGCCGAATATTGGGCTATAATGCTGCAACTTGGGCAAATTATTGGGGGAGTGGCACTAATAAATATAGAACAGCTTTGAGACTTACATCTGTGAAGGAAACTATTGTCGCAGGCTTTTACGACTGGTAGTGGGGTACACTGGTTGC
Organism: Sabellastarte sp. h YS-2021; assembly: GCA_964017235.1. Classification (NCBI taxonomy): domain Eukaryota; kingdom Metazoa; phylum Annelida; class Polychaeta; order Sabellida; family Sabellidae; genus Sabellastarte; species Sabellastarte sp. h YS-2021. The sequence continues at coordinate 41,157,914 of OZ024929.1, forward strand.
AGTAAACTAGTATATACAGCGGGTCATGTTTCCACCATAACTAAGCCAAATATTAAAATATTATGCTGCAATTTGGACCAAACACTGAGTGAATTACACCAATAAAGGTGGAACAGCTTTGAGACGTACAGAGGAGTTAAACCCATGTCACATTGCTCTGTAACCTGCAATGGAGGGGTCTGGCTGCAATAAACCCATGTAGGCAGTGCGCCATTTTGGCGGCCTAACCAAGCCGAATATTGGGCTATAATGCTGCAACTTGGGCAAATTATTGGGGGAGTGGCACTAATAAATATAGAACAGCTTTGAGACTTACATCTGTGAAGGAAACTATTGTCGCAGGCTTTTACGACTGGTAGTGGGGTACACTGGTTGCAGTAAACTAGTATATACAGCGGGTCATGTTTCCACCATAACTAAGCCAAATATTAAAATATTATGCTGCAATTTGGACCAAACACTGAGTGAATTACACCAATAAAGGTGGAACAGCTTTGAGACCTACAGAGGAGTTAAACCCATGTCACATTGCTCTGTAACCTGCAATGGAGGGGTCTGGCTGCAATAAACCCATGTAGGCAGTGCGCCATTTTGGCGGCCTAACCAAGCCGAATATTGGGCTATAATGCTGCAACTTGGGCAAATTATTGGGGGAGTGGCACTAATAAATATAGAACAGCTTTGAGACTTACATCTGTGAAGGAAACTATTGTCGCAGGCTTTTACGACTGGTAGTGGGGTACACTGGTTGCAGTAAACTAGTATATACAGCGGGTCATGTTTCCACCATAACTAAGCCAAATATTAAAATATTATGCTGCAATTTGGACCAAACACTGAGTGAATTACACCAATAAAGGTGGAACAGCTTTGAGACGTACAGAGGAGTTAAACCCATGTCACATTGCTCTGTAACCTGCAATGGAGGGGTCTGGCTGCAATAAACCCATGTAGGCAGTGCGCCATTTTGGCGGCCTAACCAAGCCGAATATTGGGCTATAATGCTGCAACTTGGGCAAATTATTGGGGGAGTGGCACTAATAAATATAGAACAGCTTTGAGACTTACATCTGTGAAGGAAACTCTTGTCGCAGGCTTTTACGACTGGTAGTGGGGTACACTGGTTGCAGTAAACTAGTATATACAGCGGGTCATGTTTCCACCATAACTAAGCCAAATATTAAAATATTATGCTGCAATTTGGACCAAACACTGAGTGAATTACACCAATAAAGGTGGAACAGCTTTGAGACGTACAGAGGAGTTAAACCCATGTCACATTGCTCTGTAACCTGCAATGGAGGGGTCTGGCTGCAATAAACCCATGTAGGCAGTGCGCCATTTTGGCGGCCTAACCAAGCCAAATATTGGGCTATAATGCTGCAACTTGGGCAAATTATTGGGGGAGTGGCACTAATAAATATAGAACAGCTTTGAGACTTACATCTGTGAAGGAAACTCTTGTCGCAGGCTTTTACGACTGGTAGTGGGGTACACTGGTTGCAGTAAACTAGTACATACAGCGGGTCATGTTTCCACCATAACTAAGCCAAATATTAAAATATTATGCTGCAATTTGGACCAAACACTGAGTGAATTACACCAATAAAGGTGGAACAGCTTTGAGACGTACAGAGGAGTTAAACCCATGTCACATTGCTCTGTAACCTGCAATGGAGGGGTCTGGCTGCAATAAACCCATGTAGGCAGTGCGCCATTTTGGCGGCCTAACCAAGCCGAATATTGGGCTATAATGCTGCAACTTGGGCAAATTATTGGGGGAGTGGCACTAATAAATATAGAACAGCTTTGAGACTTACATCTGTGAAGGAAACTCTTGTCGCAGGCTTTTACGACTGGTAGTGGGGTACACTGGTTGCAGTAAACTAGTATATACAGCGGGTCATGTTTCCACCATAACTAAGCCAAATATTAAAATATTATGCTGCAATTTGGACCAAACACTGAGTGAATTACACCAATAAAGGTGGAACAGCTTTGAGACGTACAGAGGAGTTAAACCCATGTCACATTGCTCTGTAACCTGCAATGGAGGGGTCTGGCTGCAATAAACCCATGTAGGCAGTGCGCCATTTTGGCGGCCTAACCAAGCCGAATATTGGGCTATAATGCTGCAACTTGGGCAAATTATTGGGGGAGTGGCACTAATAAATATAGAACAGCTTTGAGACTTACATCTGTGAAGGAAACTATTGTCGCAGGCTTTTACGACTGGTAGTGGGGTACACTGGTTGCAGTAAACTAGTATATACAGCGGGTCATGTTTCCACCATAACTAAGCCAAATATTAAAATATTATGCTGCAATTTGGACCAAACACTGAGTGAATTACACCAATAAAGGTGGAACAGCTTTGAGACGTACAGAGGAGTTAAACCCATGTCACATTGCTCTGTAACCTGCAATGGAGGGGTCTGGCTGCAATAAACCCATGTAGGCAGTGCGCCATTTTGGCGGCCTAACCAAGCCGAATATTGGGCTATAATGCTGCAACTTGGGCAAATTATTGGGGGAGTGGCACTAATAAATATAGAACAGCTTTGAGACTTACATCTGTGAAGGAAACTATTGTCGCAGGCTTTTACGACTGGTAGTGGGGTACACTGGTTGCAGTAAACTAGTATATACAGCGGGTCATGTTTCCACCATAACTAAGCCAAATATTAAAATATTATGCTGCAATTTGGACCAAACACTGAGTGAATTACACCAATAAAGGTGGAACAGCTTTGAGACCTACAGAGGAGTTAAACCCATGTCACATTGCTCTGTAACCTGCAATGGAGGGGTCTGGCTGCAATAAACCCATGTAGGCAGTGCGCCATTTTGGCGGCCTAACCAAGCCGAATATTGGGCTATAATGCTGCAACTTGGGCAAATTATTGGGGGAGTGGCACTAATAAATATAGAACAGCTTTGAGACTTACATCTGTGAAGGAAACTATTGTCGCAGGCTTTTACGACTGGTAGTGGGGTACACTGGTTGCAGTAAACTAGTATATACAGCGGGTCATGTTTCCACCATAACTAAGCCAAATATTAAAATATTATGCTGCAATTTGGACCAAACACTGAGTGAATTACACCAATAAAGGTGGAACAGCTTTGAGACGTACAGAGGAGTTAAACCCATGTCACATTGCTCTGTAACCTGCAATGGAGGGGTCTGGCTGCAATAAACCCATGTAGGCAGTGCGCCATTTTGGCGGCCTAACCAAGCCGAATATTGGGCTATAATGCTGCAACTTGGGCAAATTATTGGGGGAGTGGCACTAATAAATATAGAACAGCTTTGAGACTTACATCTGTGAAGGAAACTATTGTCGCAGGCTTTTACGACTGGTAGTGGGGTACACTGGTTGCAGTAAACTAGTATATACAGCGGGTCATGTTTCCACCATAACTAAGCCAAATATTAAAATATTATGCTGCAATTTGGACCAAACACTGAGTGAATTACACCAATAAAGGTGGAACAGCTTTGAGACCTACAGAGGAGTTAAACCCATGTCACATTGCTCTGTAACCTGCAATGGAGGGGTCTGGCTGCAATAAACCCATGTAGGCAGTGCGCCATTTTGGCGGCCTAACCAAGCCGAATATTGGGCTATAATGCTGCAACTTGGGCAAATTATTGGGGGAGTGGCACTAATAAATATAGAACAGCTTTGAGACTTACATCTGTGAAGGAAACTATTGTCGCAGGCTTTTACGACTGGTAGTGGGGTACACTGGTTGCAGTAAACTAGTATATACAGCGGGTCATGTTTCCACCATAACTAAGCCAAATATTAAAATATTATGCTGCAATTTGGACCAAACACTGAGTGAATTACACCAATAAAGGTGGAACAGCTTTGAGACGTACAGAGGAGTTAAACCCATGTCACATTGCTCTGTAACCTGCAATGGAGGGGTCTGGCTGCAATAAACCCATGTAGGCAGTGCGCCATTTTGGCGGCCTAACCAAGCCGAATATTGGGCTATAATGCTGCAACTTGGGCAAATTATTGGGGGAGTGGCACTAATAAATATAGAACAGCTTTGAGACTTACATCTGTGAAGGAAACTCTTGTCGCAGGCTTTTACGACTGGTAGTGGGGTACACTGGTTGCAGTAAACTAGTATATACAGCGGGTCATGTTTCCACCATAACTAAGCCAAATATTAAAATATTATGCTGCAATTTGGACCAAACACTGAGTGAATTACACCAATAAAGGTGGAACAGCTTTGAGACGTACAGAGGAGTTAAACCCATGTCACATTGCTCTGTAACCTGCAATGGAGGGGTCTGGCTGCAATAAACCCATGTAGGCAGTGCGCCATTTTGGCGGCCTAACCAAGCCAAATATTGGGCTATAATGCTGCAACTTGGGCAAATTATTGGGGGAGTGGCACTAATAAATATAGAACAGCTTTGAGACTTACATCTGTGAAGGAAACTCTTGTCGCAGGCTTTTACGACTGGTAGTGGGGTACACTGGTTGCAGTAAACTAGTACATACAGCGGGTCATGTTTCCACCATAACTAAGCCAAATATTAAAATATTATGCTGCAATTTGGACCAAACACTGAGTGAATTACACCAATAAAGGTGGAACAGCTTTGAGACGTACAGAGGAGTTAAACCCATGTCACATTGCTCTGTAACCTGCAATGGAGGGGTCTGGCTGCAATAAACCCATGTAGGCAGTGCGCCATTTTGGCGGCCTAACCAAGCCGAATATTGGGCTATAATGCTGCAACTTGGGCAAATTATTGGGGGAGTGGCACTAATAAATATAGAACAGCTTTGAGACTTACATCTGTGAAGGAAACTCTTGTCGCAGGCTTTTACGACTGGTAGTGGGGTACACTGGTTGCAGTAAACTAGTATATACAGCGGGTCATGTTTCCACCATAACTAAGCCAAATATTAAAATATTATGCTGCAATTTGGACCAAACACTGAGTGAATTACACCAATAAAGGTGGAACAGCTTTGAGACGTACAGAGGAGTTAAACCCATGTCACATTGCTCTGTAACCTGCAATGGAGGGGTCTGGCTGCAATAAACCCATGTAGGCAGTGCGCCATTTTGGCGGCCTAACCAAGCCAAATATTGGGCTATAATGCTGCAACTTGGGCAAATTATTGGGGGAGTGGCACTAATAAATATAGAACAGCTTTGAGACTTACATCTGTGAAGGAAACTCTTGTCGCAGGCTTTTACGACTGGTAGTGGGGTACACTGGTTGCAGTAAACTAGTACATACAGCGGGTCATGTTTCCACCATAACTAAGCCAAATATTAAAATATTATGCTGCAATTTGGACCAAACACTGAGTGAATTACACCAATAAAGGTGGAACAGCTTTGAGACGTACAGAGGAGTTAAACCCATGTCACATTGCTCTGTAACCTGCAATGGAGGGGTCTGGCTGCAATAAACCCATGTAGGCAGTGCGCCATTTTGGCGGCCTAACCAAGCCGAATATTGGGCTATAATGCTGCAACTTGGGCAAATTATTGGGGGAGTGGCACTAATAAATATAGAACAGCTTTGAGACTTACATCTGTGAAGGAAACTCTTGTCGCAGGCTTTTACGACTGGTAGTGGGGTACACTGGTTGCAGTAAACTAGTATATACAGCGGGTCATGTTTCCACCATAACTAAGCCAAATATTAAAATATTATGCTGCAATTTGGACCAAACACTGAGTGAATTACACCAATAAAGGTGGAACAGCTTTGAGACGTACAGAGGAGTTAAACCCATGTCACATTGCTCTGTAACCTGCAATGGAGGGGTCTGGCTGCAATAAACCCATGTAGGCAGTGCGCCATTTTGGCGGCCTAACCAAGCCAAATATTGGGCTATAATGCTGCAACTTGGGCAAATTATTGGGGGAGTGGCACTAATAAATATAGAACAGCTTTGAGACTTACATCTGTGAAGGAAACTCTTGTCGCAGGCTTTTACGACTGGTAGTGGGGTACACTGGTTGCAGTAAACTAGTATATACAGCGGGTCATGTTTCCACCATAACTAAGCCAAATATTAAAATATTATGCTGCAATTTGGACCAAACACTGAGTGAATTACACCAATAAAGGTGGAACAGCTTTGAGACGTACAGAGGAGTTAAACCCATGTCACATTGCTCTGTAACCTGCAATGGAGGGGTCTGGCTGCAATAAACCCATGTAGGCAGTGCGCCATTTTGGCGGCCTAACCAAGCCGAATATTGGGCTATAATGCTGCAACTTGGGCAAATTATTGGGGGAGTGGCACTAATAAATATAGAACAGCTTTGAGACTTACATCTGTGAAGGAAACTATTGTCGCAGGCTTTTACGACTGGTAGTGGGGTACACTGGTTGCAGTAAACTAGTATATACAGCGGGTCATGTTTCCAACATAACTAAGCCAAATATTAAAATATTATGCTGCAATTTGGACCAAACACTGAGTGAATTACACCAATAAAGGTGGAACAGCTTTGAGACGTACAGAGGAGTTAAACCCATGTCACATTGCTCTGTAACCTGCAATGGAGGGGTCTGGCTGCAATAAACCCATGTAGGCAGTGCGCCATTTTTGCGGCCTAACCAAGCCGAATATTGGGCTATAATGCTGCAACTTGGGCAAATTATTGGGGGAGTGGCACTAATAAATATAGAACAGCTTTGAGACTTACATCTGTGAAGGAAACTATTGTCGCAGGCTTTTACGACTGGTAGTGGGGTACACTGGTTGCAGTAAACTAGTATATACAGCGGGTCATGTTTCCACCATAACTAAGCCAAATATTAAAATATTATGCTGCAATTTGGACCAAACACTGAGTGAATTACACCAATAAAGGTGGAACAGCTTTGAGACGTACAGAGGAGTTAAACCCATGTCACATTGCTCTGTAACCTGCAATGGAGGGGTCTGGCTGCAATAAACCCATGTAGGCAGTGCGCCATTTTGGCGGCCTAACCAAGCCGAATATTGGGCTATAATGCTGCAACTTGGGCAAATTATTGGGGGAGTGGCACTAATAAATATAGAACAGCTTTGAGACTTACATCTGTGAAGGAAACTCTTGTCGCAGGCTTTTACGACTGGTAGTGGGGTACACTGGTTGCAGTAAACTAGTATATACAGCGGGTCATGTTTCCACCATAACTAAGCCAAATATTAAAATATTATGCTGCAATTTGGACCAAACACTGAGTGAATTACACCAATAAAGGTGGAACAGCTTTGAGACGTACAGAGGAGTTAAACCCATGTCACATTGCTCTGTAACCTGCAATGGAGGGGTCTGGCTGCAATAAACCCATGTAGGCAGTGCGCCATTTTGGCGGCCTAACCAAGCCGAATATTGGGCTATAATGCTGCAACTTGGGCAAATTATTGGGGGAGTGGCACTAATAAATATAGAACAGCTTTGAGACTTACATCTGTGAAGGAAACTATTGTCGCAGGCTTTTACGACTGGTAGTGGGGTACACTGGTTGCAGTAAACTAGTATATACAGCGGGTCATGTTTCCAACATAACTAAGCCAAATATTAAAATATTATGCTGCAATTTGGACCAAACACTGAGTGAATTACACCAATAAAGGTGGAACAGCTTTGAGACGTACAGAGGAGTTAAACCCATGTCACATTGCTCTGTAACCTGCAATGGAGGGGTCTGGCTGCAATAAACCCATGTAGGCAGTGCGCCATTTTTGCGGCCTAACCAAGCCGAATATTGGGCTATAATGCTGCAACTTGGGCAAATTATTGGGGGAGTGGCACTAATAAATATAGAACAGCTTTGAGACTTACATCTGTGAAGGAAACTATTGTCGCAGGCTTTTACGACTGGTAGTGGGGTACACTGGTTGCAGTAAACTAGTACATACAGCGGGTCATGTTTCCACCATAACTAAGCCAAATATTAAAATATTATGCTGCAATTTGGACCAAACACTGAGTGAATTACACCAATAAAGGTGGAACAGCTTTGAGACGTACAGAGGAGTTAAACCCATGTCACATTGCTCTGTAACCTGCAATGGAGGGGTCTGGCTGCAATAAACCCATGTAGGCAGTGCGCCATTTTGGCGGCCTAACCAAGCCGAATATTGGGCTATAATGCTGCAACTTGGGCAAATTATTGGGGGAGTGGCACTAATAAATATAGAACAGCTTTGAGACTTACATCTGTGAAGGAAACTCTTGTCGCAGGCTTTTACGACTGGTAGTGGGGTACACTGGTTGCAGTAAACTAGTATATACAGCGGGTCATGTTTCCACCATAACTAAGCCAAATATTAAAATATTATGCTGCAATTTGGACCAAACACTGAGTGAATTACACCAATAAAGGTGGAACAGCTTTGAGACGTACAGAGGAGTTAAACCCATGTCACATTGCTCTGTAACCTGCAATGGAGGGGTCTGGCTGCAATAAACCCATGTAGGCAGTGCGCCATTTTGGCGGCCTAACCAAGCCAAATATTGGGCTATAATGCTGCAACTTGGGCAAATTATTGGGGGAGTGGCACTAATAAATATAGAACAGCTTTGAGACTTACATCTGTGAAGGAAACTCTTGTCGCAGGCTTTTACGACTGGTAGTGGGGTACACTGGTTGCAGTAAACTAGTATATACAGCGGGTCATGTTTCCACCATAACTAAGCCAAATATTAAAATATTATGCTGCAATTTGGACCAAACACTGAGTGAATTACACCAATAAAGGTGGAACAGCTTTGAGACGTACAGAGGAGTTAAACCCATGTCACATTGCTCTGTAACCTGCAATGGAGGGGTCTGGCTGCAATAAACCCATGTAGGCAGTGCGCCATTTTGGCGGCCTAACCAAGCCAAATATTGGGCTATAATGCTGCAACTTGGGCAAATTATTGGGGGAGTGGCACTAATAAATATAGAACAGCTTTGAGACTTACATCTGTGAAGGAAACTCTTGTCGCAGGCTTTTACGACTGGTAGTGGGGTACACTGGTTGCAGTAAACTAGTATATACAGCGGGTCATGTTTCCACCATAACTAAGCCAAATATTAAAATATTATGCTGCAATTTGGACCAAACACTGAGTGAATTACACCAATAAAGGTGGAACAGCTTTGAGACGTACAGAGGAGTTAAACCCATGTCACATTGCTCTGTAACCTGCAATGGAGGGGTCTGGCTGCAATAAACCCATGTAGGCAGTGCGCCATTTTGGCGGCCTAACCAAGCCGAATATTGGGCTATAATGCTGCAACTTGGGCAAATTATTGGGGGAGTGGCACTAATAAATATAGAACAGCTTTGAGACTTACATCTGTGAAGGAAACTATTGTCGCAGGCTTTTACGACTGGTAGTGGGGTACACTGGTTGCAGTAAACTAGTATATACAGCGGGTCATGTTTCCACCATAACTAAGCCAAATATTAAAATATTATGCTGCAATTTGGACCAAACACTGAGTGAATTACACCAATAAAGGTGGAACAGCTTTGAGACGTACAGAGGAGTTAAACCCATGTCACATTGCTCTGTAACCTGCAATGGAGGGGTCTGGCTGCAATAAACCCATGTAGGCAGTGCGCCATTTTGGCGGCCTAACCAAGCCGAATATTGGGCTATAATGCTGCAACTTGGGCAAATTATTGGGGGAGTGGCACTAATAAATATAGAACAGCTTTGAGACTTACATCTGTGAAGGAAACTATTGTCGCAGGCTTTTACGACTGGTAGTGGGGTACACTGGTTGCAGTAAACTAGTATATACAGCGGGTCATGTTTCCACCATAACTAAGCCAAATATTAAAATATTATGCTGCAATTTGGACCAAACACTGAGTGAATTACACCAATAAAGGTGGAACAGCTTTGAGACGTACAGAGGAGTTAAACCCATGTCACATTGCTCTGTAACCTGCAATGGAGGGGTCTGGCTGCAATAAACCCATGTAGGCAGTGCGCCATTTTGGCGGCCTAACCAAGCCGAATATTGGGCTATAATGCTGCAACTTGGGCAAATTATTGGGGGAGTGGCACTAATAAATATAGAACAGCTTTGAGACTTACATCTGTGAAGGAAACTCTTGTCGCAGGCTTTTACGACTGGTAGTGGGGTACACTGGTTGCAGTAAACTAGTATATACAGCGGGTCATGTTTCCACCATAACTAAGCCAAATATTAAAATATTATGCTGCAATTTGGACCAAACACTGAGTGAATTACACCAATAAAGGTGGAACAGCTTTGAGACGTACAGAGGAGTTAAACCCATGTCACATTGCTCTGTAACCTGCAATGGAGGGGTCTGGCTGCAATAAACCCATGTAGGCAGTGCGCCATTTTTGCGGCCTAACCAAGCCGAATATTGGGCTATAATGCTGCAACTTGGGCAAATTATTGGGGGAGTGGCACTAATAAATATAGAACAGCTTTGAGACTTACATCTGTGAAGGAAACTATTGTCGCAGGCTTTTACGACTGGTAGTGGGGTACACTGGTTGCAGTAAACTAGTACATACAGCGGGTCATGTTTCCACCATAACTAAGCCAAATATTAAAATATTATGCTGCAATTTGGACCAAACACTGAGTGAATTACACCAATAAAGGTGGAACAGCTTTGAGACGTACAGAGGAGTTAAACCCATGTCACATTGCTCTGTAACCTGCAATGGAGGGGTCTGGCTGCAATAAACCCATGTAGGCAGTGCGCCATTTTGGCGGCCTAACCAAGCCGAATATTGGGCTATAATGCTGCAACTTGGGCAAATTATTGGGGGAGTGGCACTAATAAATATAGAACAGCTTTGAGACTTACATCTGTGAAGGAAACTCTTGTCGCAGGCTTTTACGACTGGTAGTGGGGTACACTGGTTGCAGTAAACTAGTATATACAGCGGGTCATGTTTCCACCATAACTAAGCCAAATATTAAAATATTATGCTGCAATTTGGACCAAACACTGAGTGAATTACACCAATAAAGGTGGAACAGCTTTGAGACGTACAGAGGAGTTAAACCCATGTCACATTGCTCTGTAACCTGCAATGGAGGGGTCTGGCTGCAATAAACCCATGTAGGCAGTGCGCCATTTTGGCGGCCTAACCAAGCCAAATATTGGGCTATAATGCTGCAACTTGGGCAAATTATTGGGGGAGTGGCACTAATAAATATAGAACAGCTTTGAGACTTACATCTGTGAAGGAAACTCTTGTCGCAGGCTTTTACGACTGGTAGTGGGGTACACTGGTTGCAGTAAACTAGTATATACAGCGGGTCATGTTTCCACCATAACTAAGCCAAATATTAAAATATTATGCTGCAATTTGGACCAAACACTGAGTGAATTACACCAATAAAGGTGGAACAGCTTTGAGACGTACAGAGGAGTTAAACCCATGTCACATTGCTCTGTAACCTGCAATGGAGGGGTCTGGCTGCAATAAACCCATGTAGGCAGTGCGCCATTTTGGCGGCCTAACCAAGCCAAATATTGGGCTATAATGCTGCAACTTGGGCAAATTATTGGGGGAGTGGCACTAATAAATATAGAACAGCTTTGAGACTTACATCTGTGAAGGAAACTCTTGTCGCAGGCTTTTACGACTGGTAGTGGGGTACACTGGTTGCAGTAAACTAGTATATACAGCGGGTCATGTTTCCACCATAACTAAGCCAAATATTAAAATATTATGCTGCAATTTGGACCAAACACTGAGTGAATTACACCAATAAAGGTGGAACAGCTTTGAGACGTACAGAGGAGTTAAACCCATGTCACATTGCTCTGTAACCTGCAATGGAGGGGTCTGGCTGCAATAAACCCATGTAGGCAGTGCGCCATTTTGGCGGCCTAACCAAGCCGAATATTGGGCTATAATGCTGCAACTTGGGCAAATTATTGGGGGAGTGGCACTAATAAATATAGAACAGCTTTGAGACTTACATCTGTGAAGGAAACTATTGTCGCAGGCTTTTACGACTGGTAGTGGGGTACACTGGTTGCAGTAAACTAGTATATACAGCGGGTCATGTTTCCACCATAACTAAGCCAAATATTAAAATATTATGCTGCAATTTGGACCAAACACTGAGTGAATTACACCAATAAAGGTGGAACAGCTTTGAGACGTACAGAGGAGTTAAACCCATGTCACATTGCTCTGTAACCTGCAATGGAGGGGTCTGGCTGCAATAAACCCATGTAGGCAGTGCGCCATTTTGGCGGCCTAACCAAGCCGAATATTGGGCTATAATGCTGCAACTTGGGCAAATTATTGGGGGAGTGGCACTAATAAATATAGAACAGCTTTGAGACTTACATCTGTGAAGGAAACTATTGTCGCAGGCTTTTACGACTGGTAGTGGGGTACACTGGTTGCAGTAAACTAGTATATACAGCGGGTCATGTTTCCACCATAACTAAGCCAAATATTAAAATATTATGCTGCAATTTGGACCAAACACTGAGTGAATTACACCAATAAAGGTGGAACAGCTTTGAGACGTACAGAGGAGTTAAACCCATGTCACATTGCTCTGTAACCTGCAATGGAGGGGTCTGGCTGCAATAAACCCATGTAGGCAGTGCGCCATTTTGGCGGCCTAACCAAGCCGAATATTGGGCTATAATGCTGCAACTTGGGCAAATTATTGGGGGAGTGGCACTAATAAATATAGAACAGCTTTGAGACTTACATCTGTGAAGGAAACTCTTGTCGCAGGCTTTTACGACTGGTAGTGGGGTACACTGGTTGCAGTAAACTAGTATATACAGCGGGTCATGTTTCCACCATAACTAAGCCAAATATTAAAATATTATGCTGCAATTTGGACCAAACACTGAGTGAATTACACCAATAAAGGTGGAACAGCTTTGAGACGTACAGAGGAGTTAAACCCATGTCACATTGCTCTGTAACCTGCAATGGAGGGGTGTGGCTGCAATAAACCCATGTAGGCAGTGCGCCATTTTGGCGGCCTAACCAAGCCAAATATTGGGCTATAATGCTGCAACTTGGGCAAATTATTGGGGGAGTGGCACTAATAAATATAGAACAGCTTTGAGACTTACATCTGTGAAGGAAACTCTTGTCGCAGGCTTTTACGACTGGTAGTGGGGTACACTGGTTGCAGTAAACTAGTATATACAGCGGGTCATGTTTCCACCATAACTAAGCCAAATATTAAAATATTATGCTGCAATTTGGACCAAACACTGAGTGAATTACACCAATAAAGGTGGAACAGCTTTGAGACGTACAGAGGAGTTAAACCCATGTCACATTGCTCTGTAACCTGCAATGGAGGGGTCTGGCTGCAATAAACCCATGTAGGCAGTGCGCCATTTTGGCGGCCTAACCAAGCCGAATATTGGGCTATAATGCTGCAACTTGGGCAAATTATTGGGGGAGTGGCACTAATAAATATAGAACAGCTTTGAGACTTACATCTGTGAAGGAAACTATTGTCGCAGGCTTTTACGACTGGTAGTGGGGTACACTGGTTGCAGTAAACTAGTATATACAGCGGGTCATGTTTCCACCATAACTAAGCCAAATATTAAAATATTATGCTGCAATTTGGACCAAACACTGAGTGAATTACACCAATAAAGGTGGAACAGCTTTGAGACGTACAGAGGAGTTAAACCCATGTCACATTGCTCTGTAACCTGCAATGGAGGGGTCTGGCTGCAATAAACCCATGTAGGCAGTGCGCCATTTTGGCGGCCTAACCAAGCCGAATATTGGGCTATAATGCTGCAACTTGGGCAAATTATTGGGGGAGTGGCACTAATAAATATAGAACAGCTTTGAGACTTACATCTGTGAAGGAAACTATTGTCGCAGGCTTTTACGACTGGTAGTGGGGTACACTGGTTGCAGTAAACTAGTATATACAGCGGGTCATGTTTCCACCATAACTAAGCCAAATATTAAAATATTATGCTGCAATTTGGACCAAACACTGAGTGAATTACACCAATAAAGGTGGAACAGCTTTGAGACGTACAGAGGAGTTAAACCCATGTCACATTGCTCTGTAACCTGCAATGGAGGGGTCTGGCTGCAATAAACCCATGTAGGCAGTGCGCCATTTTGGCGGCCTAACCAAGCCGAATATTGGGCTATAATGCTGCAACTTGGGCAAATTATTGGGGGAGTGGCACTAATAAATATAGAACAGCTTTGAGACTTACATCTGTGAAGGAAACTCTTGTCGCAGGCTTTTACGACTGGTAGTGGGGTACACTGGTTGCAGTAAACTAGTATATACAGCGGGTCATGTTTCCACCATAACTAAGCCAAATATTAAAATATTATGCTGCAATTTGGACCAAACACTGAGTGAATTACACCAATAAAGGTGGAACAGCTTTGAGACGTACAGAGGAGTTAAACCCATGTCACATTGCTCTGTAACCTGCAATGGAGGGGTCTGGCTGCAATAAACCCATGTAGGCAGTGCGCCATTTTGGCGGCCTAACCAAGCCGAATATTGGGCTATAATGCTGCAACTTGGGCAAATTATTGGGGGAGTGGCACTAATAAATATAGAATAGCTTTGAGACTTACATCTGTGAAGGAAACTATTGTCGCAGGCTTTTACGACTGGTAGTGGGGTACACTGGTTGCAGTAAACTAGTATATACAGCGGGTCATGTTTCCACCATAACTAAGCCAAATATTAAAATATTATGCTGCAATTTGGACCAAACACTGAGTGAATTACACCAATAAAGGTGGAACAGCTTTGAGACGTACAGAGGAGTTAAACCCATGTCACATTGCTCTGTAACCTGCAATGGAGGGGTCTGGCTGCAATAAACCCATGTAGGCAGTGCGCCATTTTGGCGGCCTAACCAAGCCGAATATTGGGCTATAATGCTGCAACTTGGGCAAATTATTGGGGGAGTGGCACTAATAAATATAGAACAGCTTTGAGACTTACATCTGTGAAGGAAACTCTTGTCGCAGGCTTTTACGACTGGTAGTGGGGTACACTGGTTGCAGTAAACTAGTATATACAGCGGGTCATGTTTCCACCATAACTAAGCCAAATATTAAAATATTATGCTGCAATTTGGACCAAACACTGAGTGAATTACACCAATAAAGGTGGAACAGCTTTGAGACGTACAGAGGAGTTAAACCCATGTCACATTGCTCTGTAACCTGCAATGGAGGGGTCTGGCTGCAATAAACCCATGTAGGCAGTGCGCCATTTTGGCGGCCTAACCAAGCCGAATATTGGGCTATAATGCTGCAACTTGGGCAAATTATTGGGGGAGTGGCACTAATAAATATAGAATAGCTTTGAGACTTACATCTGTGAAGGAAACTATTGTCGCAGGCTTTTACGACTGGTAGTGGGGTACACTGGTTGCAGTAAACTAGTATATACAGCGGGTCATGTTTCCACCATAACTAAGCCAAATATTAAAATATTATGCTGCAATTTGGACCAAACACTGAGTGAATTACACCAATAAAGGTGGAACAGCTTTGAGACGTACAGAGGAGTTAAACCCATGTCACATTGCTCTGTAACCTGCAATGGAGGGGTCTGGCTGCAATAAACCCATGTAGGCAGTGCGCCATTTTGGCGGCCTAACCAAGCCGAATATTGGGCTATAATGCTGCAACTTGGGCAAATTATTGGGGGAGTGGCACTAATAAATATAGAACAGCTTTGAGACTTACATCTGTGAAGGAAACTCTTGTCGCAGGCTTTTACGACTGGTAGTGGGGTACACTGGTTGCAGTAAACTAGTATATACAGCGGGTCATGTTTCCACCATAACTAAGCCAAATATTAAAATATTATGCTGCAATTTGGACCAAACACTGAGTGAATTACACCAATAAAGGTGGAACAGCTTTGAGACGTACAGAGGAGTTAAACCCATGTCACATTGCTCTGTAACCTGCAATGGAGGGGTCTGGCTGCAATAAACCCATGTAGGCAGTGCGCCATTTTGGCGGCCTAACCAAGCCAAATATTGGGCTATAATGCTGCAACTTGGGCAAATTATTGGGGGAGTGGCACTAATAAATATAGAACAGCTTTGAGACTTACATCTGTGAAGGAAACTCTTGTCGCAGGCTTTTACGACTGGTAGTGGGGTACACTGGTTGCAGTAAACTAGTATATACAGCGGGTCATGTTTCCACCATAACTAAGCCAAATATTAAAATATTATGCTGCAATTTGGACCAAACACTGAGTGAATTACACCAATAAAGGTGGAACAGCTTTGAGACGTACAGAGGAGTTAAACCCATGTCACATTGCTCTGTAACCTGCAATGGAGGGGTCTGGCTGCAATAAACCCATGTAGGCAGTGCGCCATTTTGGCGGCCTAACCAAGCCGAATATTGGGCTATAATGCTGCAACTTGGGCAAATTATTGGGGGAGTGGCACTAATAAATATAGAACAGCTTTGAGACTTACATCTGTGAAGGAAACTATTGTCGCAGGCTTTTACGACTGGTAGTGGGGTACACTGGTTGCAGTAAACTAGTATATACAGCGGGTCATGTTTCCACCATAACTAAGCCAAATATTAAAATATTATGCTGCAATTTGGACCAAACACTGAGTGAATTACACCAATAAAGGTGGAACAGCTTTGAGACGTACAGAGGAGTTAAACCCATGTCACATTGCTCTGTAACCTGCAATGGAGGGGTCTGGCTGCAATAAACCCATGTAGGCAGTGCGCCATTTTGGCGGCCTAACCAAGCCAAATATTGGGCTATAATGCTGCAACTTGGGCAAATTATTGGGGGAGTGGCACTAATAAATATAGAACAGCTTTGAGACTTACATCTGTGAAGGAAACTCTTGTCGCAGGCTTTTACGACTGGTAGTGGGGTACACTGGTTGCAGTAAACTAGTATATACAGCGGGTCATGTTTCCACCATAACTAAGCCAAATATTAAAATATTATGCTGCAATTTGGACCAAACACTGAGTGAATTACACCAATAAAGGTGGAACAGCTTTGAGACGTACAGAGGAGTTAAACCCATGTCACATTGCTCTGTAACCTGCAATGGAGGGGTCTGGCTGCAATAAACCCATGTAGGCAGTGCGCCATTTTGGCGGCCTAACCAAGCCGAATATTGGGCTATAATGCTGCAACTTGGGCAAATTATTGGGGGAGTGGCACTAATAAATATAGAATAGCTTTGAGACTTACATCTGTGAAGGAAACTATTGTCGCAGGCTTTTACGACTGGTAGTGGGGTACACTGGTTGCAGTAAACTAGTATATACAGCGGGTCATGTTTCCACCATAACTAAGCCAAATATTAAAATATTATGCTGCAATTTGGACCAAACACTGAGTGAATTACACCAATAAAGGTGGAACAGCTTTGAGACGTACAGAGGAGTTAAACCCATGTCACATTGCTCTGTAACCTGCAATGGAGGGGTCTGGCTGCAATAAACCCATGTAGGCAGTGCGCCATTTTGGCGGCCTAACCAAGCCGAATATTGGGCTATAATGCTGCAACTTGGGCAAATTATTGGGGGAGTGGCACTAATAAATATAGAACAGCTTTGAGACTTACATCTGTGAAGGAAACTCTTGTCGCAGGCTTTTACGACTGGTAGTGGGGTACACTGGTTGCAGTAAACTAGTATATACAGCGGGTCATGTTTCCACCATAACTAAGCCAAATATTAAAATATTATGCTGCAATTTGGACCAAACACTGAGTGAATTACACCAATAAAGGTGGAACAGCTTTGAGACGTACAGAGGAGTTAAACCCATGTCACATTGCTCTGTAACCTGCAATGGAGGGGTCTGGCTGCAATAAACCCATGTAGGCAGTGCGCCATTTTGGCGGCCTAACCAAGCCAAATATTGGGCTATAATGCTGCAACTTGGGCAAATTATTGGGGGAGTGGCACTAATAAATATAGAACAGCTTTGAGACTTACATCTGTGAAGGAAACTCTTGTCGCAGGCTTTTACGACTGGTAGTGGGGTACACTGGTTGCAGTAAACTAGTATATACAGCGGGTCATGTTTCCACCATAACTAAGCCAAATATTAAAATATTATGCTGCAATTTGGACCAAACACTGAGTGAATTACACCAATAAAGGTGGAACAGCTTTGAGACGTACAGAGGAGTTAAACCCATGTCACATTGCTCTGTAACCTGCAATGGAGGGGTCTGGCTGCAATAAACCCATGTAGGCAGTGCGCCATTTTGGCGGCCTAACCAAGCCGAATATTGGGCTATAATGCTGCAACTTGGGCAAATTATTGGGGGAGTGGCACTAATAAATATAGAACAGCTTTGAGACTTACATCTGTGAAGGAAACTATTGTCGCAGGCTTTTACGACTGGTAGTGGGGTACACTGGTTGCAGTAAACTAGTATATACAGCGGGTCATGTTTCCACCATAACTAAGCCAAATATTAAAATATTATGCTGCAATTTGGACCAAACACTGAGTGAATTACACCAATAAAGGTGGAACAGCTTTGAGACGTACAGAGGAGTTAAACCCATGTCACATTGCTCTGTAACCTGCAATGGAGGGGTCTGGCTGCAATAAACCCATGTAGGCAGTGCGCCATTTTGGCGGCCTAACCAAGCCAAATATTGGGCTATAATGCTGCAACTTGGGCAAATTATTGGGGGAGTGGCACTAATAAATATAGAACAGCTTTGAGACTTACATCTGTGAAGGAAACTCTTGTCGCAGGCTTTTACGACTGGTAGTGGGGTACACTGGTTGCAGTAAACTAGTATATACAGCGGGTCATGTTTCCACCATAACTAAGCCAAATATTAAAATATTATGCTGCAATTTGGACCAAACACTGAGTGAATTACACCAATAAAGGTGGAACAGCTTTGAGACGTACAGAGGAGTTAAACCCATGTCACATTGCTCTGTAACCTGCAATGGAGGGGTCTGGCTGCAATAAACCCATGTAGGCAGTGCGCCATTTTGGCGGCCTAACCAAGCCAAATATTGGGCTATAATGCTGCAACTTGGGCAAATTATTGGGGGAGTGGCACTAATAAATATAGAACAGCTTTGAGACTTACATCTGTGAAGGAAACTCTTGTCGCAGGCTTTTACGACTGGTAGTGGGGTACACTGGTTGCAGTAAACTAGTACATACAGCGGGTCATGTTTCCACCATAACTAAGCCAAATATTAAAATATTATGCTGCAATTTGGACCAAACACTGAGTGAATTACACCAATAAAGGTGGAACAGCTTTGAGACGTACAGAGGAGTTAAACCCATGTCACATTGCTCTGTAACCTGCAATGGAGGGGTCTGGCTGCAATAAACCCATGTAGGCAGTGCGCCATTTTGGCGGCCTAACCAAGCCGAATATTGGGCTATAATGCTGCAACTTGGGCAAATTATTGGGGGAGTGGCACTAATAAATATAGAACAGCTTTGAGACTTACATCTGGGAAGGAAACTATTGTCGCAGGCTTTTACGACTGGTAGTGGGGTACACTGGTTGCAGTAAACTAGTATATACAGCGGGTCATGTTTCCACCATAACTAAGCCAAATATTAAAATATTATGCTGCAATTTGGACCAAACACTGAGTGAATTACACCAATAAAGGTGGAACAGCTTTGAGACGTACAGAGGAGTTAAACCCATGTCACATTGCTCTGTAACCTGCAATGGAGGGGTCTGGCTGCAATAAACCCATGTAGGCAGTGCGCCATTTTGGCGGCCTAACCAAGCCGAATATTGGGCTATAATGCTGCAACTTGGGCAAATTATTGGGGGAGTGGCACTAATAAATATAGAACAGCTTTGAGACTTACATCTGGGAAGGAAACTATTGTCGCAGGCTTTTACGACTGGTAGTGGGGTACACTGGTTGCAGTAAACTAGTATATACAGCGGGTCATGTTTCCACCATAACTAAGCCAAATATTAAAATATTATGCTGCAATTTGGACCAAACACTGAGTGAATTACACCAATAAAGGTGGAACAGCTTTGAGACGTACAGAGGAGTTAAACCCATGTCACATTGCTCTGTAACCTGCAATGGAGGGGTCTGGCTGCAATAAACCCATGTAGGCAGTGCGCCATTTTGGCGGCCTAACCAAGCCGAATATTGGGCTATAATGCTGCAACTTGGGCAAATTATTGGGGGAGTGACACTAATAAATATAGAACAGCTTTGAGACTTACATCTGTGAAGGAAACTCTTGTCGCAGGCTTTTACGACTGGTAGTGGGGTACACTGGTTGCAGTAAACTAGTATATACAGCGGGTCATGTTTCCACCATAACTAAGCCAAATATTAAAATATTATGCTGCAATTTGGACCAAACACTGAGTGAATTACACCAATAAAGGTGGAACAGCTTTGAGACGTACAGAGGAGTTAAACCCATGTCACATTGCTCTGTAACCTGCAATGGAGGGGTCTGGCTGCAATAAACCCATGTAGGCAGTGCGCCATTTTGGCGGCCTAACCAAGCCAAATATTGGGCTATAATGCTGCAACTTGGGCAAATTATTGGGGGAGTGGCACTAATAAATATAGAACAGCTTTGAGACTTACATCTGTGAAGGAAACTCTTGTCGCAGGCTTTTACGACTGGTAGTGGGGTACACTGGTTGCAGTAAACTAGTACATACAGCGGGTCATGTTTCCACCATAACTAAGCCAAATATTAAAATATTATGCTGCAATTTGGACCAAACACTGAGTGAATTACACCAATAAAGGTGGAACAGCTTTGAGACGTACAGAGGAGTTAAACCCATGTCACATTGCTCTGTAACCTGCAATGGAGGGGTCTGGCTGCAATAAACCCATGTAGGCAGTGCGCCATTTTGGCGGCCTAACCAAGCCGAATATTGGGCTATAATGCTGCAACTTGGGCAAATTATTGGGGGAGTGGCACTAATAAATATAGAACAGCTTTGAGACTTACATCTGGGAAGGAAACTATTGTCGCAGGCTTTTACGACTGGTAGTGGGGTACACTGGTTGCAGTAAACTAGTATATACAGCGGGTCATGTTTCCACCATAACTAAGCCAAATATTAAAATATTATGCTGCAATTTGGACCAAACACTGAGTGAATTACACCAATAAAGGTGGAACAGCTTTGAGACGTACAGAGGAGTTAAACCCATGTCACATTGCTCTGTAACCTGCAATGGAGGGGTCTGGCTGCAATAAACCCATGTAGGCAGTGCGCCATTTTGGCGGCCTAACCAAGCCAAATATTGGGCTATAATGCTGCAACTTGGGCAAATTATTGGGGGAGTGGCACTAATAAATATAGAACAGCTTTGAGACTTACATCTGTGAAGGAAACTCTTGTCGCAGGCTTTTACGACTGGTAGTGGGGTACACTGGTTGCAGTAAACTAGTACATACAGCGGGTCATGTTTCCACCATAACTAAGCCAAATATTAAAATATTATGCTGCAATTTGGACCAAACACTGAGTGAATTACACCAATAAAGGTGGAACAGCTTTGAGACGTACAGAGGAGTTAAACCCATGTCACATTGCTCTGTAACCTGCAATGGAGGGGTCTGGCTGCAATAAACCCATGTAGGCAGTGCGCCATTTTGGCGGCCTAACCAAGCCGAATATTGGGCTATAATGCTGCAACTTGGGCAAATTATTGGGGGAGTGGCACTAATAAATATAGAACAGCTTTGAGACTTACATCTGGGAAGGAAACTATTGTCGCAGGCTTTTACGACTGGTAGTGGGGTACACTGGTTGCAGTAAACTAGTATATACAGCGGGTCATGTTTCCACCATAACTAAGCCAAATATTAAAATATTATGCTGCAATTTGGACCAAACACTGAGTGAATTACACCAATAAAGGTGGAACAGCTTTGAGACGTACAGAGGAGTTAAACCCATGTCACATTGCTCTGTAACCTGCAATGGAGGGGTCTGGCTGCAATAAACCCATGTAGGCAGTGCGCCATTTTGGCGGCCTAACCAAGCCGAATATTGGGCTATAATGCTGCAACTTGGGCAAATTATTGGGGGAGTGGCACTAATAAATATAGAACAGCTTTGAGACTTACATCTGTGAAGGAAACTATTGTCGCAGGCTTTTACGACTGGTAGTGGGGTACACTGGTTGCAGTAAACTAGTATATACAGCGGGTCATGTTTCCACCATAACTAAGCCAAATATTAAAATATTATGCTGCAATTTGGACCAAACACTGAGTGAATTACACCAATAAAGGTGGAACAGCTTTGAGACGTACAGAGGAGTTAAACCCATGTCACATTGCTCTGTAACCTGCAATGGAGGGGTCTGGCTGCAATAAACCCATGTAGGCAGTGCGCCATTTTGGCGGCCTAACCAAGCCGAATATTGGGCTATAATGCTGCAACTTGGGCAAATTATTGGGGGAGTGGCACTAATAAATATAGAACAGCTTTGAGACTTACATCTGTGAAGGAAACTCTTGTCGCAGGCTTTTACGACTGGTAGTGGGGTACACTGGTTGCAGTAAACTAGTATATACAGCGGGTCATGTTTCCACCATAACTAAGCCAAATATTAAAATATTATGCTGCAATTTGGACCAAACACTGAGTGAATTACACCAATAAAGGTGGAACAGCTTTGAGACGTACAGAGGAGTTAAACCCATGTCACATTGCTCTGTAACCTGCAATGGAGGGGTCTGGCTGCAATAAACCCATGTAGGCAGTGCGCCATTTTGGCGGCCTAACCAAGCCAAATATTGGGCTATAATGCTGCAACTTGGGCAAATTATTGGGGGAGTGGCACTAATAAATATAGAACAGCTTTGAGACTTACATCTGTGAAGGAAACTCTTGTCGCAGGCTTTTACGACTGGTAGTGGGGTACACTGGTTGCAGTAAACTAGTATATACAGCGGGTCATGTTTCCACCATAACTAAGCCAAATATTAAAATATTATGCTGCAATTTGGACCAAACACTGAGTGAATTACACCAATAAAGGTGGAACAGCTTTGAGACGTACAGAGGAGTTAAACCCATGTCACATTGCTCTGTAACCTGCAATGGAGGGGTCTGGCTGCAATAAACCCATGTAGGCAGTGCGCCATTTTGGCGGCCTAACCAAGCCGAATATTGGGCTATAATGCTGCAACTTGGGCAAATTATTGGGGGAGTGGCACTAATAAATATAGAACAGCTTTGAGACTTACATCTGTGAAGGAAACTATTGTCGCAGGCTTTTACGACTGGTAGTGGGGTACACTGGTTGCAGTAAACTAGTATATACAGCGGGTCATGTTTCCACCATAACTAAGCCAAATATTAAAATATTATGCTGCAATTTGGACCAAACACTGAGTGAATTACACCAATAAAGGTGGAACAGCTTTGAGACGTACAGAGGAGTTAAACCCATGTCACATTGCTCTGTAACCTGCAATGGAGGGGTCTGGCTGCAATAAACCCATGTAGGCAGTGCGCCATTTTGGCGGCCTAACCAAGCCGAATATTGGGCTATAATGCTGCAACTTGGGCAAATTATTGGGGGAGTGGCACTAATAAATATAGAACAGCTTTGAGACTTACATCTGTGAAGGAAACTATTGTCGCAGGCTTTTACGACTGGTAGTGGGGTACACTGGTTGCAGTAAACTAGTATATACAGCGGGTCATGTTTCCACCATAACTAAGCCAAATATTAAAATATTATGCTGCAATTTGGACCAAACACTGAGTGAATTACACCAATAAAGGTGGAACAGCTTTGAGACGTACAGAGGAGTTAAACCCATGTCACATTGCTCTGTAACCTGCAATGGAGGGGTCTGGCTGCAATAAACCCATGTAGGCAGTGCGCCATTTTGGCGGCCTAACCAAGCCAAATATTGGGCTATAATGCTGCAACTTGGGCAAATTATTGGGGGAGTGGCACTAATAAATATAGAACAGCTTTGAGACTTACATCTGTGAAGGAAACTCTTGTCGCAGGCTTTTACGACTGGTAGTGGGGTACACTGGTTGCAGTAAACTAGTATATACAGCGGGTCATGTTTCCACCATAACTAAGCCAAATATTAAAATATTATGCTGCAATTTGGACCAAACACTGAGTGAATTACACCAATAAAGGTGGAACAGCTTTGAGACGTACAGAGGAGTTAAACCCATGTCACATTGCTCTGTAACCTGCAATGGAGGGGTCTGGCTGCAATAAACCCATGTAGGCAGTGCGCCATTTTGGCGGCCTAACCAAGCCAAATATTGGGCTATAATGCTGCAACTTGGGCAAATTATTGGGGGAGTGGCACTAATAAATATAGAACAGCTTTGAGACTTACATCTGTGAAGGAAACTCTTGTCGCAGGCTTTTACGACTGGTAGTGGGGTACACTGGTTGCAGTAAACTAGTATATACAGCGGGTCATGTTTCCACCATAACTAAGCCAAATATTAAAATATTATGCTGCAATTTGGACCAAACACTGAGTGAATTACACCAATAAAGGTGGAACAGCTTTGAGACGTACAGAGGAGTTAAACCCATGTCACATTGCTCTGTAACCTGCAATGGAGGGGTCTGGCTGCAATAAACCCATGTAGGCAGTGCGCCATTTTGGCGGCCTAACCAAGCCAAATATTGGGCTATAATGCTGCAACTTGGGCAAATTATTGGGGGAGTGGCACTAATAAATATAGAACAGCTTTGAGACTTACATCTGTGAAGGAAACTCTTGTCGCAGGCTTTTACGACTGGTAGTGGGGTACACTGGTTGCAGTAAACTAGTACATACAGCGGGTCATGTTTCCACCATAACTAAGCCAAATATTAAAATATTATGCTGCAATTTGGACCAAACACTGAGTGAATTACACCAATAAAGGTGGAACAGCTTTGAGACGTACAGAGGAGTTAAACCCATGTCACATTGCTCTGTAACCTGCAATGGAGGGGTCTGGCTGCAATAAACCCATGTAGGCAGTGCGCCATTTTGGCGGCCTAACCAAGCCGAATATTGGGCTATAATGCTGCAACTTGGGCAAATTATTGGGGGAGTGGCACTAATAAATATAGAACAGCTTTGAGACTTACATCTGGGAAGGAAACTATTGTCGCAGGCTTTTACGACTGGTAGTGGGGTACACTGGTTGCAGTAAACTAGTATATACAGCGGGTCATGTTTCCACCATAACTAAGCCAAATATTAAAATATTATGCTGCAATTTGGACCAAACACTGAGTGAATTACACCAATAAAGGTGGAACAGCTTTGAGACGTACAGAGGAGTTAAACCCATGTCACATTGCTCTGTAACCTGCAATGGAGGGGTCTGGCTGCAATAAACCCATGTAGGCAGTGCGCCATTTTGGCGGCCTAACCAAGCCGAATATTGGGCTATAATGCTGCAACTTGGGCAAATTATTGGGGGAGTGGCACTAATAAATATAGAACAGCTTTGAGACTTACATCTGGGAAGGAAACTATTGTCGCAGGCTTTTACGACTGGTAGTGGGGTACACTGGTTGCAGTAAACTAGTATATACAGCGGGTCATGTTTCCACCATAACTAAGCCAAATATTAAAATATTATGCTGCAATTTGGACCAAACACTGAGTGAATTACACCAATAAAGGTGGAACAGCTTTGAGACGTACAGAGGAGTTAAACCCATGTCACATTGCTCTGTAACCTGCAATGGAGGGGTCTGGCTGCAATAAACCCATGTAGGCAGTGCGCCATTTTGGCGGCCTAACCAAGCCGAATATTGGGCTATAATGCTGCAACTTGGGCAAATTATTGGGGGAGTGACACTAATAAATATAGAACAGCTTTGAGACTTACATCTGTGAAGGAAACTCTTGTCGCAGGCTTTTACGACTGGTAGTGGGGTACACTGGTTGCAGTAAACTAGTATATACAGCGGGTCATGTTTCCACCATAACTAAGCCAAATATTAAAATATTATGCTGCAATTTGGACCAAACACTGAGTGAATTACACCAATAAAGGTGGAACAGCTTTGAGACGTACAGAGGAGTTAAACCCATGTCACATTGCTCTGTAACCTGCAATGGAGGGGTCTGGCTGCAATAAACCCATGTAGGCAGTGCGCCATTTTGGCGGCCTAACCAAGCCAAATATTGGGCTATAATGCTGCAACTTGGGCAAATTATTGGGGGAGTGGCACTAATAAATATAGAACAGCTTTGAGACTTACATCTGTGAAGGAAACTCTTGTCGCAGGCTTTTACGACTGGTAGTGGGGTACACTGGTTGCAGTAAACTAGTACATACAGCGGGTCATGTTTCCACCATAACTAAGCCAAATATTAAAATATTATGCTGCAATTTGGACCAAACACTGAGTGAATTACACCAATAAAGGTGGAACAGCTTTGAGACGTACAGAGGAGTTAAACCCATGTCACATTGCTCTGTAACCTGCAATGGAGGGGTCTGGCTGCAATAAACCCATGTAGGCAGTGCGCCATTTTGGCGGCCTAACCAAGCCGAATATTGGGCTATAATGCTGCAACTTGGGCAAATTATTGGGGGAGTGGCACTAATAAATATAGAACAGCTTTGAGACTTACATCTGGGAAGGAAACTATTGTCGCAGGCTTTTACGACTGGTAGTGGGGTACACTGGTTGCAGTAAACTAGTATATACAGCGGGTCATGTTTCCACCATAACTAAGCCAAATATTAAAATATTATGCTGCAATTTGGACCAAACACTGAGTGAATTACACCAATAAAGGTGGAACAGCTTTGAGACGTACAGAGGAGTTAAACCCATGTCACATTGCTCTGTAACCTGCAATGGAGGGGTCTGGCTGCAATAAACCCATGTAGGCAGTGCGCCATTTTGGCGGCCTAACCAAGCCAAATATTGGGCTATAATGCTGCAACTTGGGCAAATTATTGGGGGAGTGGCACTAATAAATATAGAACAGCTTTGAGACTTACATCTGTGAAGGAAACTCTTGTCGCAGGCTTTTACGACTGGTAGTGGGGTACACTGGTTGCAGTAAACTAGTACATACAGCGGGTCATGTTTCCACCATAACTAAGCCAAATATTAAAATATTATGCTGCAATTTGGACCAAACACTGAGTGAATTACACCAATAAAGGTGGAACAGCTTTGAGACGTACAGAGGAGTTAAACCCATGTCACATTGCTCTGTAACCTGCAATGGAGGGGTCTGGCTGCAATAAACCCATGTAGGCAGTGCGCCATTTTGGCGGCCTAACCAAGCCGAATATTGGGCTATAATGCTGCAACTTGGGCAAATTATTGGGGGAGTGGCACTAATAAATATAGAACAGCTTTGAGACTTACATCTGGGAAGGAAACTATTGTCGCAGGCTTTTACGACTGGTAGTGGGGTACACTGGTTGCAGTAAACTAGTATATACAGCGGGTCATGTTTCCACCATAACTAAGCCAAATATTAAAATATTATGCTGCAATTTGGACCAAACACTGAGTGAATTACACCAATAAAGGTGGAACAGCTTTGAGACGTACAGAGGAGTTAAACCCATGTCACATTGCTCTGTAACCTGCAATGGAGGGGTCTGGCTGCAATAAACCCATGTAGGCAGTGCGCCATTTTGGCGGCCTAACCAAGCCGAATATTGGGCTATAATGCTGCAACTTGGGCAAATTATTGGGGGAGTGACACTAATAAATATAGAACAGCTTTGAGACTTACATCTGTGAAGGAAACTCTTGTCGCAGGCTTTTACGACTGGTAGTGGGGTACACTGGTTGCAGTAAACTAGTATATACAGCGGGTCATGTTTCCACCATAACTAAGCCAAATATTAAAATATTATGCTGCAATTTGGACCAAACACTGAGTGAATTACACCAATAAAGGTGGAACAGCTTTGAGACGTACAGAGGAGTTAAACCCATGTCACATTGCTCTGTAACCTGCAATGGAGGGGTCTGGCTGCAATAAACCCATGTAGGCAGTGCGCCATTTTGGCGGCCTAACCAAGCCAAATATTGGGCTATAATGCTGCAACTTGGGCAAATTATTGGGGGAGTGGCACTAATAAATATAGAACAGCTTTGAGACTTACATCTGTGAAGGAAACTCTTGTCGCAGGCTTTTACGACTGGTAGTGGGGTACACTGGTTGCAGTAAACTAGTACATACAGCGGGTCATGTTTCCACCATAACTAAGCCAAATATTAAAATATTATGCTGCAATTTGGACCAAACACTGAGTGAATTACACCAATAAAGGTGGAACAGCTTTGAGACGTACAGAGGAGTTAAACCCATGTCACATTGCTCTGTAACCTGCAATGGAGGGGTCTGGCTGCAATAAACCCATGTAGGCAGTGCGCCATTTTGGCGGCCTAACCAAGCCGAATATTGGGCTATAATGCTGCAACTTGGGCAAATTATTGGGGGAGTGGCACTAATAAATATAGAACAGCTTTGAGACTTACATCTGTGAAGGAAACTCTTGTCGCAGGCTTTTACGACTGGTAGTGGGGTACACTGGTTGCAGTAAACTAGTATATACAGCGGGTCATGTTTCCACCATAACTAAGCCAAATATTAAAATATTATGCTGCAATTTGGACCAAACACTGAGTGAATTACACCAATAAAGGTGGAACAGCTTTGAGACGTACAGAGGAGTTAAACCCATGTCACATTGCTCTGTAACCTGCAATGGAGGGGTCTGGCTGCAATAAACCCATGTAGGCAGTGCGCCATTTTGGCGGCCTAACCAAGCCGAATATTGGGCTATAATGCTGCAACTTGGGCAAATTATTGGGGGAGTGGCACTAATAAATATAGAACAGCTTTGAGACTTACATCTGTGAAGGAAACTCTTGTCGCAGGCTTTTACGACTGGTAGTGGGGTACACTGGTTGCAGTAAACTAGTACATACAGCGGGTCATGTTTCCACCATAACTAAGCCAAATATTAAAATATTATGCTGCAATTTTGACCAAACACTGAGTGAATTACACCAATAAAGGTGGAACAGCTTTGAGACGTACAGAGGAGTTAAACCCATGTCACATTGCTCTGTAACCTGCAATGGAGGGGTCTGGCTGCAATAAACCCATGTAGGCAGTGCGCCATTTTGGCGGCCTAACCAAGCCGAATATTGGGCTATAATGCTGCAACTTGGGCAAATTATTGGGGGAGTGGCACTAATAAATATAGAACAGCTTTGAGACTTACATCTGTGAAGGAAACTATTGTCGCAGGCTTTTACGACTGGTAGTGGGGTACACTGGTTGCAGTAAACTAGTATATACAGCGGGTCATGTTTCCAACATAACTAAGCCAAATATTAAAATATTATGCTGCAATTTGGACCAAACACTGAGTGAATTACACCAATAAAGGTGGAACAGCTTTGAGACGTACAGAGGAGTTAAACCCATGTCACATTGCTCTGTAACCTGCAATGGAGGGGTCTGGCTGCAATAAACCCATGTAGGCAGTGCGCCATTTTGGCGGCCTAACCAAGCCAAATATTGGGCTATAATGCTGCAACTTGGGCAAATTATTGGGGGAGTGGCACTAATAAATATAGAACAGCTTTGAGACTTACATCTGTGAAGGAAACTCTTGTCGCAGGCTTTTACGACTGGTAGTGGGGTACACTGGTTGCAGTAAACTAGTACATACAGCGGGTCATGTTTCCACCATAACTAAGCCAAATATTAAAATATTATGCTGCAATTTGGACCAAACACTGAGTGAATTACACCAATAAAGGTGGAACAGCTTTGAGACGTACAGAGGAGTTAAACCCATGTCACATTGCTCTGTAACCTGCAATGGAGGGGTCTGGCTGCAATAAACCCATGTAGGCAGTGCGCCATTTTGGCGGCCTAACCAAGCCGAATATTGGGCTATAATGCTGCAACTTGGGCAAATTATTGGGGGAGTGGCACTAATAAATATAGAACAGCTTTGAGACTTACATCTGTGAAGGAAACTCTTGTCGCAGGCTTTTACGACTGGTAGTGGGGTACACTGGTTGCAGTAAACTAGTATATACAGCGGGTCATGTTTCCACCATAACTAAGCCAAATATTAAAATATTATGCTGCAATTTGGACCAAACACTGAGTGAATTACACCAATAAAGGTGGAACAGCTTTGAGACGTACAGAGGAGTTAAACCCATGTCACATTGCTCTGTAACCTGCAATGGAGGGGTCTGGCTGCAATAAACCCATGTAGGCAGTGCGCCATTTTGGCGGCCTAACCAAGCCGAATATTGGGCTATAATGCTGCAACTTGGGCAAATTATTGGGGGAGTGGCACTAATAAATATAGAACAGCTTTGAGACTTACATCTGTGAAGGAAACTCTTGTCGCAGGCTTTTACGACTGGTAGTGGGGTACACTGGTTGCAGTAAACTAGTACATACAGCGGGTCATGTTTCCACCATAACTAAGCCAAATATTAAAATATTATGCTGCAATTTTGACCAAACACTGAGTGAATTACACCAATAAAGGTGGAACAGCTTTGAGACGTACAGAGGAGTTAAACCCATGTCACATTGCTCTGTAACCTGCAATGGAGGGGTCTGGCTGCAATAAACCCATGTAGGCAGTGCGCCATTTTGGCGGCCTAACCAAGCCGAATATTGGGCTATAATGCTGCAACTTGGGCAAATTATTGGGGGAGTGGCACTAATAAATATAGAACAGCTTTGAGACTTACATCTGTGAAGGAAACTATTGTCGCAGGCTTTTACGACTGGTAGTGGGGTACACTGGTTGCAGTAAACTAGTATATACAGCGGGTCATGTTTCCAACATAACTAAGCCAAATATTAAAATATTATGCTGCAATTTGGACCAAACACTGAGTGAATTACACCAATAAAGGTGGAACAGCTTTGAGACGTACAGAGGAGTTAAACCCATGTCACATTGCTCTGTAACCTGCAATGGAGGGGTCTGGCTGCAATAAACCCATGTAGGCAGTGCGCCATTTTTGCGGCCTAACCAAGCCGAATATTGGGCTATAATGCTGCAACTTGGGCAAATTATTGGGGGAGTGGCACTAATAAATATAGAACAGCTTTGAGACTTACATCTGTGAAGGAAACTATTGTCGCAGGCTTTTACGACTGGTAGTGGGGTACACTGGTTGCAGTAAACTAGTATATACAGCGGGTCATGTTTCCACCATAACTAAGCCAAATATTAAAATATTATGCTGCAATTTGGACCAAACACTGAGTGAATTACACCAATAAAGGTGGAACAGCTTTGAGACGTACAGAGGAGTTAAACCCATGTCACATTGCTCTGTAACCTGCAATGGAGGGGTCTGGCTGCAATAAACCCATGTAGGCAGTGCGCCATTTTGGCGGCCTAACCAAGCCGAATATTGGGCTATAATGCTGCAACTTGGGCAAATTATTGGGGGAGTGGCACTAATAAATATAGAACAGCTTTGAGACTTACATCTGTGAAGGAAACTCTTGTCGCAGGCTTTTACGACTGGTAGTGGGGTACACTGGTTGCAGTAAACTAGTATATACAGCGGGTCATGTTTCCACCATAACTAAGCCAAATATTAAAATATTATGCTGCAATTTGGACCAAACACTGAGTGAATTACACCAATAAAGGTGGAACAGCTTTGAGACGTACAGAGGAGTTAAACCCATGTCACATTGCTCTGTAACCTGCAATGGAGGGGTCTGGCTGCAATAAACCCATGTAGGCAGTGCGCCATTTTGGCGGCCTAACCAAGCCGAATATTGGGCTATAATGCTGCAACTTGGGCAAATTATTGGGGGAGTGGCACTAATAAATATAGAACAGCTTTGAGACTTACATCTGTGAAGGAAACTCTTGTCGCAGGCTTTTACGACTGGTAGTGGGGTACACTGGTTGCAGTAAACTAGTACATACAGCGGGTCATGTTTCCACCATAACTAAGCCAAATATTAAAATATTATGCTGCAATTTTGACCAAACACTGAGTGAATTACACCAATAAAGGTGGAACAGCTTTGAGACGTACAGAGGAGTTAAACCCATGTCACATTGCTCTGTAACCTGCAATGGAGGGGTCTGGCTGCAATAAACCCATGTAGGCAGTGCGCCATTTTGGCGGCCTAACCAAGCCGAATATTGGGCTATAATGCTGCAACTTGGGCAAATTATTGGGGGAGTGGCACTAATAAATATAGAACAGCTTTGAGACTTACATCTGTGAAGGAAACTATTGTCGCAGGCTTTTACGACTGGTAGTGGGGTACACTGGTTGCAGTAAACTAGTATATACAGCGGGTCATGTTTCCAACATAACTAAGCCAAATATTAAAATATTATGCTGCAATTTGGACCAAACACTGAGTGAATTACACCAATAAAGGTGGAACAGCTTTGAGACGTACAGAGGAGTTAAACCCATGTCACATTGCTCTGTAACCTGCAATGGAGGGGTCTGGCTGCAATAAACCCATGTAGGCAGTGCGCCATTTTTGCGGCCTAACCAAGCCGAATATTGGGCTATAATGCTGCAACTTGGGCAAATTATTGGGGGAGTGGCACTAATAAATATAGAACAGCTTTGAGACTTACATCTGTGAAGGAAACTATTGTCGCAGGCTTTTACGACTGGTAGTGGGGTACACTGGTTGCAGTAAACTAGTATATACAGCGGGTCATGTTTCCACCATAACTAAGCCAAATATTAAAATATTATGCTGCAATTTGGACCAAACACTGAGTGAATTACACCAATAAAGGTGGAACAGCTTTGAGACGTACAGAGGAGTTAAACCCATGTCACATTGCTCTGTAACCTGCAATGGAGGGGTCTGGCTGCAATAAACCCATGTAGGCAGTGCGCCATTTTGGCGGCCTAACCAAGCCGAATATTGGGCTATAATGCTGCAACTTGGGCAAATTATTGGGGGAGTGGCACTAATAAATATAGAACAGCTTTGAGACTTACATCTGTGAAGGAAACTCTTGTCGCAGGCTTTTACGACTGGTAGTGGGGTACACTGGTTGCAGTAAACTAGTATATACAGCGGGTCATGTTTCCACCATAACTAAGCCAAATATTAAAATATTATGCTGCAATTTGGACCAAACACTGAGTGAATTACACCAATAAAGGTGGAACAGCTTTGAGACGTACAGAGGAGTTAAACCCATGTCACATTGCTCTGTAACCTGCAATGGAGGGGTCTGGCTGCAATAAACCCATGTAGGCAGTGCGCCATTTTGGCGGCCTAACCAAGCCGAATATTGGGCTATAATGCTGCAACTTGGGCAAATTATTGGGGGAGTGGCACTAATAAATATAGAACAGCTTTGAGACTTACATCTGTGAAGGAAACTCTTGTCGCAGGCTTTTACGACTGGTAGTGGGGTACACTGGTTGCAGTAAACTAGTACATACAGCGGGTCATGTTTCCACCATAACTAAGCCAAATATTAAAATATTATGCTGCAATTTTGACCAAACACTGAGTGAATTACACCAATAAAGGTGGAACAGCTTTGAGACGTACAGAGGAGTTAAACCCATGTCACATTGCTCTGTAACCTGCAATGGAGGGGTCTGGCTGCAATAAACCCATGTAGGCAGTGCGCCATTTTGGCGGCCTAACCAAGCCGAATATTGGGCTATAATGCTGCAACTTGGGCAAATTATTGGGGGAGTGGCACTAATAAATATAGAACAGCTTTGAGACTTACATCTGTGAAGGAAACTATTGTCGCAGGCTTTTACGACTGGTAGTGGGGTACACTGGTTGCAGTAAACTAGTATATACAGCGGGTCATGTTTCCAACATAACTAAGCCAAATATTAAAATATTATGCTGCAATTTGGACCAAACACTGAGTGAATTACACCAATAAAGGTGGAACAGCTTTGAGACGTACAGAGGAGTTAAACCCATGTCACATTGCTCTGTAACCTGCAATGGAGGGGTCTGGCTGCAATAAACCCATGTAGGCAGTGCGCCATTTTTGCGGCCTAACCAAGCCGAATATTGGGCTATAATGCTGCAACTTGGGCAAATTATTGGGGGAGTGGCACTAATAAATATAGAACAGCTTTGAGACTTACATCTGTGAAGGAAACTATTGTCGCAGGCTTTTACGACTGGTAGTGGGGTACACTGGTTGCAGTAAACTAGTATATACAGCGGGTCATGTTTCCACCATAACTAAGCCAAATATTAAAATATTATGCTGCAATTTGGACCAAACACTGAGTGAATTACACCAATAAAGGTGGAACAGCTTTGAGACGTACAGAGGAGTTAAACCCATGTCACATTGCTCTGTAACCTGCAATGGAGGGGTCTGGCTGCAATAAACCCATGTAGGCAGTGCGCCATTTTGGCGGCCTAACCAAGCCGAATATTGGGCTATAATGCTGCAACTTGGGCAAATTATTGGGGGAGTGGCACTAATAAATATAGAACAGCTTTGAGACTTACATCTGTGAAGGAAACTCTTGTTGCAGGCTTTTACGACTGGTAGTGGGGTACACTGGTTGCAGTAAACTAGTATATACAGCGGGTCATGTTTCCACCATAACTAAGCCAAATATTAAAATATTATGCTGCAATTTGGACCAAACACTGAGTGAATTACACCAATAAAGGTGGAACAGCTTTGAGACGTACAGAGGAGTTAAACCCATGTCACATTGCTCTGTAACCTGCAATGGAGGGGTCTGGCTGCAATAAACCCATGTAGGCAGTGCGCCATTTTGGCGGCCTAACCAAGCCAAATATTGGGCTATAATGCTGCAACTTGGGCAAATTATTGGGGGAGTGGCACTAATAAATATAGAACAGCTTTGAGACTTACATCTGTGAAGGAAACTCTTGTCGCAGGCTTTTACGACTGGTAGTGGGGTACACTGGTTGCAGTAAACTAGTATATACAGCGGGTCATGTTTCCACCATAACTAAGCCAAATATTAAAATATTATGCTGCAATTTGGACCAAACACTGAGTGAATTACACCAATAAAGGTGGAACAGCTTTGAGACGTACAGAGGAGTTAAACCCATGTCACATTGCTCTGTAACCTGCAATGGAGGGGTCTGGCTGCAATAAACCCATGTAGGCAGTGCGCCATTTTGGCGGCCTAACCAAGCCGAATATTGGGCTATAATGCTGCAACTTGGGCAAATTATTGGGGGAGTGGCACTAATAAATATAGAACAGCTTTGAGACTTACATCTGGGAAGGAAACTATTGTCGCAGGCTTTTACGACTGGTAGTGGGGTACACTGGTTGCAGTAAACTAGTATATACAGCGGGTCATGTTTCCACCATAACTAAGCCAAATATTAAAATATTATGCTGCAATTTGGACCAAACACTGAGTGAATTACACCAATAAAGGTGGAACAGCTTTGAGACGTACAGAGGAGTTAAACCCATGTCACATTGCTCTGTAACCTGCAATGGAGGGGTCTGGCTGCAATAAACCCATGTAGGCAGTGCGCCATTTTGGCGGCCTAACCAAGCCAAATATTGGGCTATAATGCTGCAACTTGGGCAAATTATTGGGGGAGTGGCACTAATAAATATAGAACAGCTTTGAGACTTACATCTGTGAAGGAAACTCTTGTCGCAGGCTTTTACGACTGGTAGTGGGGTACACTGGTTGCAGTAAACTAGTACATACAGCGGGTCATGTTTCCACCATAACTAAGCCAAATGTTAAAATATTATGCTGCAATTTGGACCAAACACTGAGTGAATTACACCAATAAAGGTGGAACAGCTTTGAGACGTACAGAGGAGTTAAACCCATGTCACATTGCTCTGTAACCTGCAATGGAGGGGTCTGGCTGCAATAAACCCATGTAGGCAGTGCGCCATTTTGGCGGCCTAACCAAGCCGAATATTGGGCTATAATGCTGCAACTTGGGCAAATTATTGGGGGAGTGGCACTAATAAATATAGAACAGCTTTGAGACTTACATCTGGGAAGGAAACTATTGTCGCAGGCTTTTACGACTGGTAGTGGGGTACACTGGTTGCAGTAAACTAGTATATACAGCGGGTCATGTTTCCACCATAACTAAGCCAAATATTAAAATATTATGCTGCAATTTGGACCAAACACTGAGTGAATTACACCAATAAAGGTGGAACAGCTTTGAGACGTACAGAGGAGTTAAACCCATGTCACATTGCTCTGTAACCTGCAATGGAGGGGTCTGGCTGCAATAAACCCATGTAGGCAGTGCGCCATTTTGGCGGCCTAACCAAGCCAAATATTGGGCTATAATGCTGCAACTTGGGCAAATTATTGGGGGAGTGGCACTAATAAATATAGAACAGCTTTGAGACTTACATCTGTGAAGGAAACTCTTGTCGCAGGCTTTTACGACTGGTAGTGGGGTACACTGGTTGCAGTAAACTAGTACATACAGCGGGTCATGTTTCCACCATAACTAAGCCAAATGTTAAAATATTATGCTGCAATTTGGACCAAACACTGAGTGAATTACACCAATAAAGGTGGAACAGCTTTGAGACGTACAGAGGAGTTAAACCCATGTCACATTGCTCTGTAACCTGCAATGGAGGAGTCTGGCTGCAATAAACCCATGTAGGCAGTGCGCCATTTTGGCGGCCTAACCAAGCCGAATATTGGGCTATAATGCTGCAACTTGGGCAAATTATTGGGGGAGTGGCACTAATAAATATAGAACAGCTTTGAGACTTACATCTGGGAAGGAAACTATTGTCGCAGGCTTTTACGACTGGTAGTGGGGTACACTGGTTGCAGTAAACTAGTATATACAGCGGGTCATGTTTCCACCATAACTAAGCCAAATATTAAAATATTATGCTGCAATTTGGACCAAACACTGAGTGAATTACACCAATAAAGGTGGAACAGCTTTGAGACGTACAGAGGAGTTAAACCCATGTCACATTGCTCTGTAACCTGCAATGGAGGGGTCTGGCTGCAATAAACCCATGTAGGCAGTGCGCCATTTTGGCGGCCTAACCAAGCCGAATATTGGGCTATAATGCTGCAACTTGGGCAAATTATTGGGGGAGTGACACTAATAAATATAGAACAGCTTTGAGACTTACATCTGTGAAGGAAACTCTTGTCGCAGGCTTTTACGACTGGTAGTGGGGTACACTGGTTGCAGTAAACTAGTATATACAGCGGGTCATGTTTCCACCATAACTAAGCCAAATATTAAAATATTATGCTGCAATTTGGACCAAACACTGAGTGAATTACACCAATAAAGGTGGAACAGCTTTGAGACGTACAGAGGAGTTAAACCCATGTCACATTGCTCTGTAACCTGCAATGGAGGGGTCTGGCTGCAATAAACCCATGTAGGCAGTGCGCCATTTTGGCGGCCTAACCAAGCCAAATATTGGGCTATAATGCTGCAACTTGGGCAAATTATTGGGGGAGTGGCACTAATAAATATAGAACAGCTTTGAGACTTACATCTGTGAAGGAAACTCTTGTCGCAGGCTTTTACGACTGGTAGTGGGGTACACTGGTTGCAGTAAACTAGTACATACAGCGGGTCATGTTTCCACCATAACTAAGCCAAATATTAAAATATTATGCTGCAATTTGGACCAAACACTGAGTGAATTACACCAATAAAGGTGGAACAGCTTTGAGACGTACAGAGGAGTTAAACCCATGTCACATTGCTCTGTAACCTGCAATGGAGGGGTCTGGCTGCAATAAACCCATGTAGGCAGTGCGCCATTTTGGCGGCCTAACCAAGCCGAATATTGGGCTATAATGCTGCAACTTGGGCAAATTATTGGGGGAGTGGCACTAATAAATATAGAACAGCTTTGAGACTTACATCTGTGAAGGAAACTCTTGTCGCAGGCTTTTACGACTGGTAGTGGGGTACACTGGTTGCAGTAAACTAGTACATACAGCGGGTCATGTTTCCACCATAACTAAGCCAAATGTTAAAATATTATGC
This sequence comes from Sabellastarte sp. h YS-2021, assembly GCA_964017235.1. Taxonomy (NCBI): domain Eukaryota; kingdom Metazoa; phylum Annelida; class Polychaeta; order Sabellida; family Sabellidae; genus Sabellastarte; species Sabellastarte sp. h YS-2021. The sequence continues at coordinate 41,195,956 of OZ024929.1, forward strand.
TGCAATTTGGACCAAACACTGAGTGAATTACACCAATAAAGGTGGAACAGCTTTGAGACGTACAGAGGAGTTAAACCCATGTCACATTGCTCTGTAACCTGCAATGGAGGGGTCTGGCTGCAATAAACCCATGTAGGCAGTGCGCCATTTTGGCGGCCTAACCAAGCCGAATATTGGGCTATAATGCTGCAACTTGGGCAAATTATTGGGGGAGTGGCACTAATAAATATAGAACTGCTTTGAGACTTACATCTGGGAAGGAAACTATTGTCGCAGGCTTTTACGACTGGTAGTGGGGTACACTGGTTGCAGTAAACTAGTATATACAGCGGGTCATGTTTCCACCATAACTAAGCCAAATATTAAAATATTATGCTGCAATTTGGACCAAACACTGAGTGAATTACACCAATAAAGGTGGAACAGCTTTGAGACGTACAGAGGAGTTAAACCCATGTCACATTGCTCTGTAACCTGCAATGGAGGGGTCTGGCTGCAATAAACCCATGTAGGCAGTGCGCCATTTTGGCGGCCTAACCAAGCCAAATATTGGGCTATAATGCTGCAACTTGGGCAAATTATTGGGGGAGTGGCACTAATAAATATAGAACAGCTTTGAGACTTACATCTGTGAAGGAAACTCTTGTCGCAGGCTTTTACGACTGGTAGTGGGGTACACTGGTTGCAGTAAACTAGTACATACAGCGGGTCATGTTTCCACCATAACTAAGCCAAATGTTAAAATATTATGCTGCAATTTGGACCAAACACTGAGTGAATTACACCAATAAAGGTGGAACAGCTTTGAGACGTACAGAGGAGTTAAACCCATGTCACATTGCTCTGTAACCTGCAATGGAGGAGTCTGGCTGCAATAAACCCATGTAGGCAGTGCGCCATTTTGGCGGCCTAACCAAGCCGAATATTGGGCTATAATGCTGCAACTTGGGCAAATTATTGGGGGAGTGGCACTAATAAATATAGAACAGCTTTGAGACTTACATCTGGGAAGGAAACTATTGTCGCAGGCTTTTACGACTGGTAGTGGGGTACACTGGTTGCAGTAAACTAGTATATACAGCGGGTCATGTTTCCACCATAACTAAGCCAAATATTAAAATATTATGCTGCAATTTGGACCAAACACTGAGTGAATTACACCAATAAAGGTGGAACAGCTTTGAGACGTACAGAGGAGTTAAACCCATGTCACATTGCTCTGTAACCTGCAATGGAGGGGTCTGGCTGCAATAAACCCATGTAGGCAGTGCGCCATTTTGGCGGCCTAACCAAGCCGAATATTGGGCTATAATGCTGCAACTTGGGCAAATTATTGGGGGAGTGACACTAATAAATATAGAACAGCTTTGAGACTTACATCTGTGAAGGAAACTCTTGTCGCAGGCTTTTACGACTGGTAGTGGGGTACACTGGTTGCAGTAAACTAGTATATACAGCGGGTCATGTTTCCACCATAACTAAGCCAAATATTAAAATATTATGCTGCAATTTGGACCAAACACTGAGTGAATTACACCAATAAAGGTGGAACAGCTTTGAGACGTACAGAGGAGTTAAACCCATGTCACATTGCTCTGTAACCTGCAATGGAGGGGTCTGGCTGCAATAAACCCATGTAGGCAGTGCGCCATTTTGGCGGCCTAACCAAGCCAAATATTGGGCTATAATGCTGCAACTTGGGCAAATTATTGGGGGAGTGGCACTAATAAATATAGAACAGCTTTGAGACTTACATCTGTGAAGGAAACTCTTGTCGCAGGCTTTTACGACTGGTAGTGGGGTACACTGGTTGCAGTAAACTAGTACATACAGCGGGTCATGTTTCCACCATAACTAAGCCAAATATTAAAATATTATGCTGCAATTTGGACCAAACACTGAGTGAATTACACCAATAAAGGTGGAACAGCTTTGAGACGTACAGAGGAGTTAAACCCATGTCACATTGCTCTGTAACCTGCAATGGAGGGGTCTGGCTGCAATAAACCCATGTAGGCAGTGCGCCATTTTGGCGGCCTAACCAAGCCGAATATTGGGCTATAATGCTGCAACTTGGGCAAATTATTGGGGGAGTGGCACTAATAAATATAGAACAGCTTTGAGACTTACATCTGTGAAGGAAACTCTTGTCGCAGGCTTTTACGACTGGTAGTGGGGTACACTGGTTGCAGTAAACTAGTATATACAGCGGGTCATGTTTCCACCATAACTAAGCCAAATATTAAAATATTATGCTGCAATTTGGACCAAACACTGAGTGAATTACACCAATAAAGGTGGAACAGCTTTGAGACGTACAGAGGAGTTAAACCCATGTCACATTGCTCTGTAACCTGCAATGGAGGGGTCTGGCTGCAATAAACCCATGTAGGCAGTGCGCCATTTTGGCGGCCTAACCAAGCCGAATATTGGGCTATAATGCTGCAACTTGGGCAAATTATTGGGGGAGTGGCACTAATAAATATAGAACAGCTTTGAGACTTACATCTGTGAAGGAAACTCTTGTCGCAGGCTTTTACGACTGGTAGTGGGGTACACTGGTTGCAGTAAACTAGTACATACAGCGGGTCATGTTTCCACCATAACTAAGCCAAATATTAAAATATTATGCTGCAATTTTGACCAAACACTGAGTGAATTACACCAATAAAGGTGGAACAGCTTTGAGACGTACAGAGGAGTTAAACCCATGTCACATTGCTCTGTAACCTGCAATGGAGGGGTCTGGCTGCAATAAACCCATGTAGGCAGTGCGCCATTTTGGCGGCCTAACCAAGCCGAATATTGGGCTATAATGCTGCAACTTGGGCAAATTATTGGGGGAGTGGCACTAATAAATATAGAACAGCTTTGAGACTTACATCTGTGAAGGAAACTATTGTCGCAGGCTTTTACGACTGGTAGTGGGGTACACTGGTTGCAGTAAACTAGTATATACAGCGGGTCATGTTTCCAACATAACTAAGCCAAATATTAAAATATTATGCTGCAATTTGGACCAAACACTGAGTGAATTACACCAATAAAGGTGGAACAGCTTTGAGACGTACAGAGGAGTTAAACCCATGTCACATTGCTCTGTAACCTGCAATGGAGGGGTCTGGCTGCAATAAACCCATGTAGGCAGTGCGCCATTTTGGCGGCCTAACCAAGCCGAATATTGGGCTATAATGCTGCAACTTGGGCAAATTATTGGGGGAGTGGCACTAATAAATATAGAACAGCTTTGAGACTTACATCTGTGAAGGAAACTATTGTCGCAGGCTTTTACGACTGGTAGTGGGGTACACTGGTTGCAGTAAACTAGTATATACAGCGGGTCATGTTTCCACCATAACTAAGCCAAATATTAAAATATTATGCTGCAATTTGGACCAAACACTGAGTGAATTACACCAATAAAGGTGGAACAGCTTTGAGACGTACAGAGGAGTTAAACCCATGTCACATTGCTCTGTAACCTGCAATGGAGGGGTCTGGCTGCAATAAACCCATGTAGGCAGTGCGCCATTTTGGCGGCCTAACCAAGCCGAATATTGGGCTATAATGCTGCAACTTGGGCAAATTATTGGGGGAGTGGCACTAATAAATATAGAACAGCTTTGAGACTTACATCTGTGAAGGAAACTCTTGTCGCAGGCTTTTACGACTGGTAGTGGGGTACACTGGTTGCAGTAAACTAGTACATACAGCGGGTCATGTTTCCACCATAACTAAGCCAAATATTAAAATATTATGCTGCAATTTTGACCAAACACTGAGTGAATTACACCAATAAAGGTGGAACAGCTTTGAGACGTACAGAGGAGTTAAACCCATGTCACATTGCTCTGTAACCTGCAATGGAGGGGTCTGGCTGCAATAAACCCATGTAGGCAGTGCGCCATTTTGGCGGCCTAACCAAGCCGAATATTGGGCTATAATGCTGCAACTTGGGCAAATTATTGGGGGAGTGGCACTAATAAATATAGAACAGCTTTGAGACTTACATCTGTGAAGGAAACTATTGTCGCAGGCTTTTACGACTGGTAGTGGGGTACACTGGTTGCAGTAAACTAGTATATACAGCGGGTCATGTTTCCAACATAACTAAGCCAAATATTAAAATATTATGCTGCAATTTGGACCAAACACTGAGTGAATTACACCAATAAAGGTGGAACAGCTTTGAGACGTACAGAGGAGTTAAACCCATGTCACATTGCTCTGTAACCTGCAATGGAGGGGTCTGGCTGCAATAAACCCATGTAGGCAGTGCGCCATTTTGGCGGCCTAACCAAGCCGAATATTGGGCTATAATGCTGCAACTTGGGCAAATTATTGGGGGAGTGGCACTAATAAATATAGAACAGCTTTGAGACTTACATCTGTGAAGGAAACTATTGTCGCAGGCTTTTACGACTGGTAGTGGGGTACACTGGTTGCAGTAAACTAGTATATACAGCGGGTCATGTTTCCACCATAACTAAGCCAAATATTAAAATATTATGCTGCAATTTGGACCAAACACTGAGTGAATTACACCAATAAAGGTGGAACAGCTTTGAGACGTACAGAGGAGTTAAACCCATGTCACATTGCTCTGTAACCTGCAATGGAGGGGTCTGGCTGCAATAAACCCATGTAGGCAGTGCGCCATTTTGGCGGCCTAACCAAGCCGAATATTGGGCTATAATGCTGCAACTTGGGCAAATTATTGGGGGAGTGACACTAATAAATATAGAACAGCTTTGAGACTTACATCTGTGAAGGAAACTCTTGTCGCAGGCTTTTACGACTGGTAGTGGGGTACACTGGTTGCAGTAAACTAGTATATACAGCGGGTCATGTTTCCACCATAACTAAGCCAAATATTAAAATATTATGCTGCAATTTGGACCAAACACTGAGTGAATTACACCAATAAAGGTGGAACAGCTTTGAGACGTACAGAGGAGTTAAACCCATGTCACATTGCTCTGTAACCTGCAATGGAGGGGTCTGGCTGCAATAAACCCATGTAGGCAGTGCGCCATTTTGGCGGCCTAACCAAGCCAAATATTGGGCTATAATGCTGCAACTTGGGCAAATTATTGGGGGAGTGGCACTAATAAATATAGAACAGCTTTGAGACTTACATCTGTGAAGGAAACTCTTGTCGCAGGCTTTTACGACTGGTAGTGGGGTACACTGGTTGCAGTAAACTAGTACATACAGCGGGTCATGTTTCCACCATAACTAAGCCAAATATTAAAATATTATGCTGCAATTTGGACCAAACACTGAGTGAATTACACCAATAAAGGTGGAACAGCTTTGAGACGTACAGAGGAGTTAAACCCATGTCACATTGCTCTGTAACCTGCAATGGAGGGGTCTGGCTGCAATAAACCCATGTAGGCAGTGCGCCATTTTGGCGGCCTAACCAAGCCGAATATTGGGCTATAATGCTGCAACTTGGGCAAATTATTGGGGGAGTGGCACTAATAAATATAGAACAGCTTTGAGACTTACATCTGTGAAGGAAACTATTGTCGCAGGCTTTTACGACTGGTAGTGGGGTACACTGGTTGCAGTAAACTAGTATATACAGCGGGTCATGTTTCCAACATAACTAAGCCAAATATTAAAATATTATGCTGCAATTTGGACCAAACACTGAGTGAATTACACCAATAAAGGTGGAACAGCTTTGAGACGTACAGAGGAGTTAAACCCATGTCACATTGCTCTGTAACCTGCAATGGAGGGGTCTGGCTGCAATAAACCCATGTAGGCAGTGCGCCATTTTGGCGGCCTAACCAAGCCGAATATTGGGCTATAATGCTGCAACTTGGGCAAATTATTGGGGGAGTGGCACTAATAAATATAGAACAGCTTTGAGACTTACATCTGTGAAGGAAACTCTTGTCGCAGGCTTTTACGACTGGTAGTGGGGTACACTGGTTGCAGTAAACTAGTACATACAGCGGGTCATGTTTCCACCATAACTAAGCCAAATATTAAAATATTATGCTGCAATTTTGACCAAACACTGAGTGAATTACACCAATAAAGGTGGAACAGCTTTGAGACGTACAGAGGAGTTAAACCCATGTCACATTGCTCTGTAACCTGCAATGGAGGGGTCTGGCTGCAATAAACCCATGTAGGCAGTGCGCCATTTTGGCGGCCTAACCAAGCCGAATATTGGGCTATAATGCTGCAACTTGGGCAAATTATTGGGGGAGTGGCACTAATAAATATAGAACAGCTTTGAGACTTACATCTGTGAAGGAAACTATTGTCGCAGGCTTTTACGACTGGTAGTGGGGTACACTGGTTGCAGTAAACTAGTATATACAGCGGGTCATGTTTCCAACATAACTAAGCCAAATATTAAAATATTATGCTGCAATTTGGACCAAACACTGAGTGAATTACACCAATAAAGGTGGAACAGCTTTGAGACGTACAGAGGAGTTAAACCCATGTCACATTGCTCTGTAACCTGCAATGGAGGGGTCTGGCTGCAATAAACCCATGTAGGCAGTGCGCCATTTTGGCGGCCTAACCAAGCCGAATATTGGGCTATAATGCTGCAACTTGGGCAAATTATTGGGGGAGTGGCACTAATAAATATAGAACAGCTTTGAGACTTACATCTGTGAAGGAAACTCTTGTCGCAGGCTTTTACGACTGGTAGTGGGGTACACTGGTTGCAGTAAACTAGTATATACAGCGGGTCATGTTTCCACCATAACTAAGCCAAATATTAAAATATTATGCTGCAATTTGGACCAAACACTGAGTGAATTACACCAATAAAGGTGGAACAGCTTTGAGACGTACAGAGGAGTTAAACCCATGTCACATTGCTCTGTAACCTGCAATGGAGGGGTCTGGCTGCAATAAACCCATGTAGGCAGTGCGCCATTTTGGCGGCCTAACCAAGCCGAATATTGGGCTATAATGCTGCAACTTGGGCAAATTATTGGGGGAGTGGCACTAATAAATATAGAACAGCTTTGAGACTTACATCTGTGAAGGAAACTCTTGTCGCAGGCTTTTACGACTGGTAGTGGGGTACACTGGTTGCAGTAAACTAGTACATACAGCGGGTCATGTTTCCACCATAACTAAGCCAAATATTAAAATATTATGCTGCAATTTTGACCAAACACTGAGTGAATTACACCAATAAAGGTGGAACAGCTTTGAGACGTACAGAGGAGTTAAACCCATGTCACATTGCTCTGTAACCTGCAATGGAGGGGTCTGGCTGCAATAAACCCATGTAGGCAGTGCGCCATTTTGGCGGCCTAACCAAGCCGAATATTGGGCTATAATGCTGCAACTTGGGCAAATTATTGGGGGAGTGGCACTAATAAATATAGAACAGCTTTGAGACTTACATCTGTGAAGGAAACTATTGTCGCAGGCTTTTACGACTGGTAGTGGGGTACACTGGTTGCAGTAAACTAGTATATACAGCGGGTCATGTTTCCAACATAACTAAGCCAAATATTAAAATATTATGCTGCAATTTGGACCAAACACTGAGTGAATTACACCAATAAAGGTGGAACAGCTTTGAGACGTACAGAGGAGTTAAACCCATGTCACATTGCTCTGTAACCTGCAATGGAGGGGTCTGGCTGCAATAAACCCATGTAGGCAGTGCGCCATTTTGGCGGCCTAACCAAGCCGAATATTGGGCTATAATGCTGCAACTTGGGCAAATTATTGGGGGAGTGGCACTAATAAATATAGAACAGCTTTGAGACTTACATCTGTGAAGGAAACTATTGTCGCAGGCTTTTACGACTGGTAGTGGGGTACACTGGTTGCAGTAAACTAGTATATACAGCGGGTCATGTTTCCACCATAACTAAGCCAAATATTAAAATATTATGCTGCAATTTGGACCAAACACTGAGTGAATTACACCAATAAAGGTGGAACAGCTTTGAGACGTACAGAGGAGTTAAACCCATGTCACATTGCTCTGTAACCTGCAATGGAGGGGTCTGGCTGCAATAAACCCATGTAGGCAGTGCGCCATTTTGGCGGCCTAACCAAGCCGAATATTGGGCTATAATGCTGCAACTTGGGCAAATTATTGGGGGAGTGGCACTAATAAATATAGAACAGCTTTGAGACTTACATCTGTGAAGGAAACTCTTGTCGCAGGCTTTTACGACTGGTAGTGGGGTACACTGGTTGCAGTAAACTAGTATATACAGCGGGTCATGTTTCCACCATAACTAAGCCAAATATTAAAATATTATGCTGCAATTTGGACCAAACACTGAGTGAATTACACCAATAAAGGTGGAACAGCTTTGAGACGTACAGAGGAGTTAAACCCATGTCACATTGCTCTGTAACCTGCAATGGAGGGGTCTGGCTGCAATAAACCCATGTAGGCAGTGCGCCATTTTGGCGGCCTAACCAAGCCGAATATTGGGCTATAATGCTGCAACTTGGGCAAATTATTGGGGGAGTGGCACTAATAAATATAGAACAGCTTTGAGACTTACATCTGTGAAGGAAACTCTTGTCGCAGGCTTTTACGACTGGTAGTGGGGTACACTGGTTGCAGTAAACTAGTATATACAGCGGGTCATGTTTCCACCATAACTAAGCCAAATATTAAAATATTATGCTGCAATTTGGACCAAACACTGAGTGAATTACACCAATAAAGGTGGAACAGCTTTGAGACGTACAGAGGAGTTAAACCCATGTCACATTGCTCTGTAACCTGCAATGGAGGGGTCTGGCTGCAATAAACCCATGTAGGCAGTGCGCCATTTTGGCGGCCTAACCAAGCCAAATATTGGGCTATAATGCTGCAACTTGGGCAAATTATTGGGGGAGTGGCACTAATAAATATAGAACAGCTTTGAGACTTACATCTGTGAAGGAAACTCTTGTCGCAGGCTTTTACGACTGGTAGTGGGGTACACTGGTTGCAGTAAACTAGTATATACAGCGGGTCATGTTTCCACCATAACTAAGCCAAATATTAAAATATTATGCTGCAATTTGGGACCAAACACTGAGTGAATTACACCAATAAAGGTGGAACAGCTTTGAGACGTACAGAGGAGTTAAACCCATGTCACATTGCTCTGTAACCTGCAATGGAGGGGTCTGGCTGCAATAAACCCATGTAGGCAGTGCGCCATTTTGGCGGCCTAACCAAGCCGAATATTGGGCTATAATGCTGCAACTTGGGCAAATTATTGGGGGAGTGGCACTAATAAATATAGAACAGCTTTGAGACTTACATCTGTGAAGGAAACTATTGTCGCAGGCTTTTACGACTGGTAGTGGGGTACACTGGTTGCAGTAAACTAGTATATACAGCGGGTCATGTTTCCACCATAACTAAGCCAAATATTAAAATATTATGCTGCAATTTGGACCAAACACTGAGTGAATTACACCAATAAAGGTGGAACAGCTTTGAGACGTACAGAGGAGTTAAACCCATGTCACATTGCTCTGTAACCTGCAATGGAGGGGTCTGGCTGCAATAAACCCATGTAGGCAGTGCGCCATTTTGGCGGCCTAACCAAGCCGAATATTGGGCTATAATGCTGCAACTTGGGCAAATTATTGGGGGAGTGGCACTAATAAATATAGAACAGCTTTGAGACTTACATCTGTGAAGGAAACTATTGTCGCAGGCTTTTACGACTGGTAGTGGGGTACACTGGTTGCAGTAAACTAGTATATACAGCGGGTCATGTTTCCACCATAACTAAGCCAAATATTAAAATATTATGCTGCAATTTGGACCAAACACTGAGTGAATTACACCAATAAAGGTGGAACAGCTTTGAGACGTACAGAGGAGTTAAACCCATGTCACATTGCTCTGTAACCTGCAATGGAGGGGTCTGGCTGCAATAAACCCATGTAGGCAGTGCGCCATTTTGGCGGCCTAACCAAGCCGAATATTGGGCTATAATGCTGCAACTTGGGCAAATTATTGGGGGAGTGGCACTAATAAATATAGAACAGCTTTGAGACTTACATCTGTGAAGGAAACTCTTGTCGCAGGCTTTTACGACTGGTAGTGGGGTACACTGGTTGCAGTAAACTAGTATATACAGCGGGTCATGTTTCCACCATAACTAAGCCAAATATTAAAATATTATGCTGCAATTTGGACCAAACACTGAGTGAATTACACCAATAAAGGTGGAACAGCTTTGAGACGTACAGAGGAGTTAAACCCATGTCACATTGCTCTGTAACCTGCAATGGAGGGGTCTGGCTGCAATAAACCCATGTAGGCAGTGCGCCATTTTGGCGGCCTAACCAAGCCGAATATTGGGCTATAATGCTGCAACTTGGGCAAATTATTGGGGGAGTGGCACTAATAAATATAGAACAGCTTTGAGACTTACATCTGGGAAGGAAACTATTGTCGCAGGCTTTTACGACTGGTAGTGGGGTACACTGGTTGCAGTAAACTAGTATATACAGCGGGTCATGTTTCCACCATAACTAAGCCAAATATTAAAATATTATGCTGCAATTTGGACCAAACACTGAGTGAATTACACCAATAAAGGTGGAACAGCTTTGAGACGTACAGAGGAGTTAAACCCATGTCACATTGCTCTGTAACCTGCAATGGAGGGGTCTGGCTGCAATAAACCCATGTAGGCAGTGCGCCATTTTGGCGGCCTAACCAAGCCGAATATTGGGCTATAATGCTGCAACTTGGGCAAATTATTGGGGGAGTGGCACTAATAAATATAGAACAGCTTTGAGACTTACATCTGTGAAGGAAACTCTTGTCGCAGGCTTTTACGACTGGTAGTGGGGTACACTGGTTGCAGTAAACTAGTATATACAGCGGGTCATGTTTCCACCATAACTAAGCCAAATATTAAAATATTATGCTGCAATTTGGACCAAACACTGAGTGAATTACACCAATAAAGGTGGAACAGCTTTGAGACATACAGAGGAGTTAAACCCATGTCACATTGCTCTGTAACCTGCAATGGAGGGGTCTGGCTGCAATAAACCCATGTAGGCAGTGCGCCATTTTGGCGGCCTAACCAAGCCAAATATTGGGCTATAATGCTGCAACTTGGGCAAATTATTGGGGGAGTGGCACTAATAAATATAGAACAGCTTTGAGACTTACATCTGTGAAGGAAACTCTTGTCGCAGGCTTTTACGACTGGTAGTGGGGTACACTGGTTGCAGTAAACTAGTATATACAGCGGGTCATGTTTCCACCATAACTAAGCCAAATATTAAAATATTATGCTGCAATTTGGACCAAACACTGAGTGAATTACACCAATAAAGGTGGAACAGCTTTGAGACGTACAGAGGAGTTAAACCCATGTCACATTGCTCTGTAACCTGCAATGGAGGGGTCTGGCTGCAATAAACCCATGTAGGCAGTGCGCCATTTTGGCGGCCTAACCAAGCCAAATATTGGGCTATAATGCTGCAACTTGGGCAAATTATTGGGGGAGTGGCACTAATAAATATAGAACAGCTTTGAGACTTACATCTGTGAAGGAAACTCTTGTCGCAGGCTTTTACGACTGGTAGTGGGGTACACTGGTTGCAGTAAACTAGTACATACAGCGGGTCATGTTTCCACCATAACTAAGCCAAATATTAAAATATTATGCTGCAATTTGGACCAAACACTGAGTGAATTACACCAATAAAGGTGGAACAGCTTTGAGACGTACAGAGGAGTTAAACCCATGTCACATTGCTCTGTAACCTGCAATGGAGGGGTCTGGCTGCAATAAACCCATATAGGCAGTGCGCCATTTTGGCGGCCTAACCAAGCCGAATATTGGGCTATAATGCTGCAACTTGGGCAAATTATTGGGGGAGTGGCACTAATAAATATAGAACAGCTTTGAGACTTACATCTGGGAAGGAAACTATTGTCGCAGGCTTTTACGACTGGTAGTGGGGTACACTGGTTGCAGTAAACTAGTATATACAGCGGGTCATGTTTCCACCATAACTAAGCCAAATATTAAAATATTATGCTGCAATTTTGACCAAACACTGAGTGAATTACACCAATAAAGGTGGAACAGCTTTGAGACGTACAGAGGAGTTAAACCCATGTCACATTGCTCTGTAACCTGCAATGGAGGGGTCTGGCTGCAATAAACCCATGTAGGCAGTGCGCCATTTTGGCGGCCTAACCAAGCCGAATATTGGGCTATAATGCTGCAACTTGGGCAAATTATTGGGGGAGTGGCACTAATAAATATAGAACAGCTTTGAGACTTACATCTGTGAAGGAAACTCTTGTCGCAGGCTTTTACGACTGGTAGTGGGGTACACTGGTTGCAGTAAACTAGTATATACAGCGGGTCATGTTTCCACCATAACTAAGCCAAATATTAAAATATTATGCTGCAATTTGGACCAAACACTGAGTGAATTACACCAATAAAGGTGGAACAGCTTTGAGACGTACAGAGGAGTTAAACCCATGTCACATTGCTCTGTAACCTGCAATGGAGGGGTCTGGCTGCAATAAACCCATGTAGGCAGTGCGCCATTTTGGCGGCCTAACCAAGCCGAATATTGGGCTATAATGCTGCAACTTGGGCAAATTATTGGGGGAGTGGCACTAATAAATATAGAACAGCTTTGAGACTTACATCTGTGAAGGAAACTATTGTCGCAGGCTTTTACGACTGGTAGTGGGGTACACTGGTTGCAGTAAACTAGTATATACAGCGGGTCATGTTTCCACCATAACTAAGCCAAATATTAAAATATTATGCTGCAATTTGGACCAAACACTGAGTGAATTACACCAATAAAGGTGGAACAGCTTTGAGACGTACAGAGGAGTTAAACCCATGTCACATTGCTCTGTAACCTGCAATGGAGGGGTCTGGCTGCAATAAACCCATGTAGGCAGTGCGCCATTTTGGCGGCCTAACCAAGCCGAATATTGGGCTATAATGCTGCAACTTGGGCAAATTATTGGGGGAGTGGCACTAATAAATATAGAACAGCTTTGAGACTTACATCTGTGAAGGAAACTCTTGTCGCAGGCTTTTACGACTGGTAGTGGGGTACACTGGTTGCAGTAAACTAGTATATACAGCGGGTCATGTTTCCACCATAACTAAGCCAAATATTAAAATATTATGCTGCAATTTGGACCAAACACTGAGTGAATTACACCAATAAAGGTGGAACAGCTTTGAGACGTACAGAGGAGTTAAACCCATGTCACATTGCTCTGTAACCTGCAATGGAGGGGTCTGGCTGCAATAAACCCATGTAGGCAGTGCGCCATTTTGGCGGCCTAACCAAGCCGAATATTGGGCTATAATGCTGCAACTTGGGCAAATTATTGGGGGAGTGGCACTAATAAATATAGAACAGCTTTGAGACTTACATCTGGGAAGGAAACTATTGTCGCAGGCTTTTACGACTGGTAGTGGGGTACACTGGTTGCAGTAAACTAGTATATACAGCGGGTCATGTTTCCACCATAACTAAGCCAAATATTAAAATATTATGCTGCAATTTGGACCAAACACTGAGTGAATTACACCAATAAAGGTGGAACAGCTTTGAGACGTACAGAGGAGTTAAACCCATGTCACATTGCTCTGTAACCTGCAATGGAGGGGTCTGGCTGCAATAAACCCATGTAGGCAGTGCGCCATTTTGGCGGCCTAACCAAGCCGAATATTGGGCTATAATGCTGCAACTTGGGCAAATTATTGGGGGAGTGGCACTAATAAATATAGAACAGCTTTGAGACTTACATCTGTGAAGGAAACTCTTGTCGCAGGCTTTTACGACTGGTAGTGGGGTACACTGGTTGCAGTAAACTAGTATATACAGCGGGTCATGTTTCCACCATAACTAAGCCAAATATTAAAATATTATGCTGCAATTTGGACCAAACACTGAGTGAATTACACCAATAAAGGTGGAACAGCTTTGAGACGTACAGAGGAGTTAAACCCATGTCACATTGCTCTGTAACCTGCAATGGAGGGGTCTGGCTGCAATAAACCCATGTAGGCAGTGCGCCATTTTGGCGGCCTAACCAAGCCAAATATTGGGCTATAATGCTGCAACTTGGGCAAATTATTGGGGGAGTGGCACTAATAAATATAGAACAGCTTTGAGACTTACATCTGTGAAGGAAACTCTTGTCGCAGGCTTTTACGACTGGTAGTGGGGTACACTGGTTGCAGTAAACTAGTATATACAGCGGGTCATGTTTCCACCATAACTAAGCCAAATATTAAAATATTATGCTGCAATTTGGACCAAACACTGAGTGAATTACACCAATAAAGGTGGAACAGCTTTGAGACGTACAGAGGAGTTAAACCCATGTCACATTGCTCTGTAACCTGCAATGGAGGGGTCTGGCTGCAATAAACCCATGTAGGCAGTGCGCCATTTTGGCGGCCTAACCAAGCCAAATATTGGGCTATAATGCTGCAACTTGGGCAAATTATTGGGGGAGTGGCACTAATAAATATAGAACAGCTTTGAGACTTACATCTGTGAAGGAAACTCTTGTCGCAGGCTTTTACGACTGGTAGTGGGGTACACTGGTTGCAGTAAACTAGTACATACAGCGGGTCATGTTTCCACCATAACTAAGCCAAATATTAAAATATTATGCTGCAATTTGGACCAAACACTGAGTGAATTACACCAATAAAGGTGGAACAGCTTTGAGACGTACAGAGGAGTTAAACCCATGTCACATTGCTCTGTAACCTGCAATGGAGGGGTCTGGCTGCAATAAACCCATGTAGGCAGTGCGCCATTTTGGCGGCCTAACCAAGCCGAATATTGGGCTATAATGCTGCAACTTGGGCAAATTATTGGGGGAGTGGCACTAATAAATATAGAACAGCTTTGAGACTTACATCTGGGAAGGAAACTATTGTCGCAGGCTTTTACGACTGGTAGTGGGGTACACTGGTTGCAGTAAACTAGTATATACAGCGGGTCATGTTTCCACCATAACTAAGCCAAATATTAAAATATTATGCTGCAATTTGGACCAAACACTGAGTGAATTACACCAATAAAGGTGGAACAGCTTTGAGACGTACAGAGGAGTTAAACCCATGTCACATTGCTCTGTAACCTGCAATGGAGGGGTCTGGCTGCAATAAACCCATGTAGGCAGTGCGCCATTTTGGCGGCCTAACCAAGCCGAATATTGGGCTATAATGCTGCAACTTGGGCAAATTATTGGGGGAGTGGCACTAATAAATATAGAACAGCTTTGAGACTTACATCTGTGAAGGAAACTCTTGTCGCAGGCTTTTACGACTGGTAGTGGGGTACACTGGTTGCAGTAAACTAGTATATACAGCGGGTCATGTTTCCACCATAACTAAGCCAAATATTAAAATATTATGCTGCAATTTGGACCAAACACTGAGTGAATTACACCAATAAAGGTGGAACAGCTTTGAGACGTACAGAGGAGTTAAACCCATGTCACATTGCTCTGTAACCTGCAATGGAGGGGTCTGGCTGCAATAAACCCATGTAGGCAGTGCGCCATTTTGGCGGCCTAACCAAGCCAAATATTGGGCTATAATGCTGCAACTTGGGCAAATTATTGGGGGAGTGGCACTAATAAATATAGAACAGCTTTGAGACTTACATCTGTGAAGGAAACTCTTGTCGCAGGCTTTTACGACTGGTAGTGGGGTACACTGGTTGCAGTAAACTAGTACATACAGCGGGTCATGTTTCCACCATAACTAAGCCAAATATTAAAATATTATGCTGCAATTTGGACCAAACACTGAGTGAATTACACCAATAAAGGTGGAACAGCTTTGAGACGTACAGAGGAGTTAAACCCATGTCACATTGCTCTGTAACCTGCAATGGAGGGGTCTGGCTGCAATAAACCCATGTAGGCAGTGCGCCATTTTGGCGGCCTAACCAAGCCGAATATTGGGCTATAATGCTGCAACTTGGGCAAATTATTGGGGGAGTGGCACTAATAAATATAGAACAGCTTTGAGACTTACATCTGTGAAGGAAACTCTTGTCGCAGGCTTTTACGACTGGTAGTGGGGTACACTGGTTGCAGTAAACTAGTATATACAGCGGGTCATGTTTCCACCATAACTAAGCCAAATATTAAAATATTATGCTGCAATTTGGACCAAACACTGAGTGAATTACACCAATAAAGGTGGAACAGCTTTGAGACGTACAGAGGAGTTAAACCCATGTCACATTGCTCTGTAACCTGCAATGGAGGGGTCTGGCTGCAATAAACCCATGTAGGCAGTGCGTCATTTTGGCGGCCTAACCAAGCCAAATATTGGGCTATAATGCTGCAACTTGGGCAAATTATTGGGGGAGTGGCACTAATAAATATAGAACAGCTTTGAGACTTACATCTGTGAAGGAAACTCTTGTCGCAGGCTTTTACGACTGGTAGTGGGGTACACTGGTTGCAGTAAACTAGTATATACAGCGGGTCATGTTTCCACCATAACTAAGCCAAATATTAAAATATTATGCTGCAATTTGGACCAAACACTGAGTGAATTACACCAATAAAGGTGGAACAGCTTTGAGACGTACAGAGGAGTTAAACCCATGTCACATTGCTCTGTAACCTGCAATGGAGGGGTCTGGCTGCAATAAACCCATGTAGGCAGTGCGCCATTTTGGCGGCCTAACCAAGCCAAATATTGGGCTATAATGCTGCAACTTGGGCAAATTATTGGGGGAGTGGCACTAATAAATATAGAACAGCTTTGAGACTTACATCTGTGAAGGAAACTCTTGTCGCAGGCTTTTACGACTGGTAGTGGGGTACACTGGTTGCAGTAAACTAGTACATACAGCGGGTCATGTTTCCACCATAACTAAGCCAAATATTAAAATATTATGCTGCAATTTGGACCAAACACTGAGTGAATTACACCAATAAAGGTGGAACAGCTTTGAGACGTACAGAGGAGTTAAACCCATGTCACATTGCTCTGTAACCTGCAATGGAGGGGT
The DNA here is from genome assembly GCA_964017235.1 of Sabellastarte sp. h YS-2021. NCBI lineage: Eukaryota > Metazoa > Annelida > Polychaeta > Sabellida > Sabellidae > Sabellastarte > Sabellastarte sp. h YS-2021. The sequence goes on from OZ024929.1 coordinate 41,212,990, forward strand.
CTGGCTGCAATAAACCCATGTAGGCAGTGCGCCATTTTGGCGGCCTAACCAAGCCGAATATTGGGCTATAATGCTGCAACTTGGGCAAATTATTGGGGGAGTGGCACTAATAAATATAGAACAGCTTTGAGACTTACATCTGGGAAGGAAACTATTGTCGCAGGCTTTTACGACTGGTAGTGGGGTACACTGGTTGCAGTAAACTAGTATATACAGCGGGTCATGTTTCCACCATAACTAAGCCAAATATTAAAATATTATGCTGCAATTTGGACCAAACACTGAGTGAATTACACCAATAAAGGTGGAACAGCTTTGAGACGTACAGAGGAGTTAAACCCATGTCACATTGCTCTGTAACCTGCAATGGAGGGGTCTGGCTGCAATAAACCCATGTAGGCAGTGCGCCATTTTGGCGGCCTAACCAAGCCAAATATTGGGCTATAATGCTGCAACTTGGGCAAATTATTGGGGGAGTGGCACTAATAAATATAGAACAGCTTTGAGACTTACATCTGTGAAGGAAACTCTTGTCGCAGGCTTTTACGACTGGTAGTGGGGTACACTGGTTGCAGTAAACTAGTACATACAGCGGGTCATGTTTCCACCATAACTAAGTCAAATATTAAAATATTATGCTGCAATTTGGACCAAACACTGAGTGAATTACACCAATAAAGGTGGAACAGCTTTGAGACGTACAGAGGAGTTAAACCCATGTCACATTGCTCTGTAACCTGCAATGGAGGGGTCTGGCTGCAATAAACCCATGTAGGCAGTGCGCCATTTTGGCGGCCTAACCAAGCCGAATATTGGGCTATAATGCTGCAACTTGGGCAAATTATTGGGGGAGTGGCACTAATAAATATAGAACAGCTTTGAGACTTACATCTGTGAAGGAAACTCTTGTCGCAGGCTTTTACGACTGGTAGTGGGGTACACTGGTTGCAGTAAACTAGTATATACAGCGGGTCATGTTTCCACCATAACTAAGCCAAATATTAAAATATTATGCTGCAATTTGGACCAAACACTGAGTGAATTACACCAATAAAGGTGGAACAGCTTTGAGACGTACAGAGGAGTTAAACCCATGTCACATTGCTCTGTAACCTGCAATGGAGGGGTCTGGCTGCAATAAACCCATGTAGGCAGTGCGCCATTTTGGCGGCCTAACCAAGCCAAATATTGGGCTATAATGCTGCAACTTGGGCAAATTATTGGGGGAGTGGCACTAATAAATATAGAACAGCTTTGAGACTTACATCTGTGAAGGAAACTCTTGTCGCAGGCTTTTACGACTGGTAGTGGGGTACACTGGTTGCAGTAAACTAGTACATACAGCGGGTCATGTTTCCACCATAACTAAGCCAAATATTAAAATATTATGCTGCAATTTGGACCAAACACTGAGTGAATTACACCAATAAAGGTGGAACAGCTTTGAGACGTACAGAGGAGTTAAACCCATGTCACATTGCTCTGTAACCTGCAATGGAGGGGTCTGGCTGCAATAAACCCATGTAGGCAGTGCGCCATTTTGGCGGCCTAACCAAGCCGAATATTGGGCTATAATGCTGCAACTTGGGCAAATTATTGGGGGAGTGGCACTAATAAATATAGAACAGCTTTGAGACTTACATCTGGGAAGGAAACTATTGTCGCAGGCTTTTACGACTGGTAGTGGGGTACACTGGTTGCAGTAAACTAGTATATACAGCGGGTCATGTTTCCACCATAACTAAGCCAAATATTAAAATATTATGCTGCAATTTGGACCAAACACTGAGTGAATTACACCAATAAAGGTGGAACAGCTTTGAGACGTACAGAGGAGTTAAACCCATGTCACATTGCTCTGTAACCTGCAATGGAGGGGTCTGGCTGCAATAAACCCATGTAGGCAGTGCGCCATTTTGGCGGCCTAACCAAGCCGAATATTGGGCTATAATGCTGCAACTTGGGCAAATTATTGGGGGAGTGACACTAATAAATATAGAACAGCTTTGAGACTTACATCTGTGAAGGAAACTCTTGTCGCAGGCTTTTACGACTGGTAGTGGGGTACACTGGTTGCAGTAAACTAGTATATACAGCGGGTCATGTTTCCACCATAACTAAGCCAAATATTAAAATATTATGCTGCAATTTGGACCAAACACTGAGTGAATTACACCAATAAAGGTGGAACAGCTTTGAGACGTACAGAGGAGTTAAACCCATGTCACATTGCTCTGTAACCTGCAATGGAGGGGTCTGGCTGCAATAAACCCATGTAGGCAGTGCGCCATTTTGGCGGCCTAACCAAGCCAAATATTGGGCTATAATGCTGCAACTTGGGCAAATTATTGGGGGAGTGGCACTAATAAATATAGAACAGCTTTGAGACTTACATCTGTGAAGGAAACTCTTGTCGCAGGCTTTTACGACTGGTAGTGGGGTACACTGGTTGCAGTAAACTAGTACATACAGCGGGTCATGTTTCCACCATAACTAAGCCAAATATTAAAATATTATGCTGCAATTTGGACCAAACACTGAGTGAATTACACCAATAAAGGTGGAACAGCTTTGAGACGTACAGAGGAGTTAAACCCATGTCACATTGCTCTGTAACCTGCAATGGAGGGGTCTGGCTGCAATAAACCCATGTAGGCAGTGCGCCATTTTGGCGGCCTAACCAAGCCAAATATTGGGCTATAATGCTGCAACTTGGGCAAATTATTGGGGGAGTGGCACTAATAAATATAGAACAGCTTTGAGACTTACATCTGTGAAGGAAACTCTTGTCGCAGGCTTTTACGACTGGTAGTGGGGTACACTGGTTGCAGTAAACTAGTATATACAGCGGGTCATGTTTCCACCATAACTAAGCCAAATATTAAAATATTATGCTGCAATTTGGACCAAACACTGAGTGAATTACACCAATAAAGGTGGAACAGCTTTGAGACGTACAGAGGAGTTAAACCCATGTCACATTGCTCTGTAACCTGCAATGGAGGGGTCTGGCTGCAATAAACCCATGTAGGCAGTGCGCCATTTTGGCGGCCTAACCAAGCCGAATATTGGGCTATAATGCTGCAACTTGGGCAAATTATTGGGGGAGTGGCACTAATAAATATAGAACAGCTTTGAGACTTACATCTGTGAAGGAAACTATTGTCGCAGGCTTTTACGACTAGTAGTGGGGTACACTGGTTGCAGTAAACTAGTATATACAGCGGGTCATGTTTCCACCATAACTAAGCCAAATATTAAAATATTATGCTGCAATTTGGACCAAACACTGAGTGAATTACACCAATAAAGGTGGAACAGCTTTGAGACGTACAGAGGAGTTAAACCCATGTCACATTGCTCTGTAACCTGCAATGGAGGGGTCTGGCTGCAATAAACCCATGTAGGCAGTGCGCCATTTTGGCGGCCTAACCAAGCCGAATATTGGGCTATAATGCTGCAACTTGGGCAAATTATTGGGGGAGTGGCACTAATAAATATAGAACAGCTTTGAGACTTACATCTGTGAAGGAAACTCTTGTCGCAGGCTTTTACGACTGGTAGTGGGGTACACTGGTTGCAGTAAACTAGTATATACAGCGGGTCATGTTTCCACCATAACTAAGCCAAATATTAAAATATTATGCTGCAATTTGGACCAAACACTGAGTGAATTACACCAATAAAGGTGGAACAGCTTTGAGACGTACAGAGGAGTTAAACCCATGTCACATTGCTCTGTAACCTGCAATGGAGGGGTCTGGCTGCAATAAACCCATGTAGGCAGTGCGCCATTTTGGCGGCCTAACCAAGCCAAATATTGGGCTATAATGCTGCAACTTGGGCAAATTATTGGGGGAGTGGCACTAATAAATATAGAACAGCTTTGAGACTTACATCTGTGAAGGAAACTCTTGTCGCAGGCTTTTACGACTGGTAGTGGGGTACACTGGTTGCAGTAAACTAGTATATACAGCGGGTCATGTTTCCACCATAACTAAGCCAAATATTAAAATATTATGCTGCAATTTGGACCAAACACTGAGTGAATTACACCAATAAAGGTGGAACAGCTTTGAGACGTACAGAGGAGTTAAACCCATGTCACATTGCTCTGTAACCTGCAATGGAGGGGTCTGGCTGCAATAAACCCATGTAGGCAGTGCGCCATTTTGGCGGCCTAACCAAGCCAAATATTGGGCTATAATGCTGCAACTTGGGCAAATTATTGGGGGAGTGGCACTAATAAATATAGAACAGCTTTGAGACTTACATCTGTGAAGGAAACTCTTGTCGCAGGCTTTTACGACTGGTAGTGGGGTACACTGGTTGCAGTAAACTAGTACATACAGCGGGTCATGTTTCCACCATAACTAAGCCAAAAATTAAAATATTATGCTGCAATTTGGACCAAACACTGAGTGAATTACACCAATAAAGGTGGAACAGCTTTGAGACGTACAGAGGAGTTAAACCCATGTCACATTGCTCTGTAACCTGCAATGGAGGGGTCTGGCTGCAATAAACCCATGTAGGCAGTGCGCCATTTTGGCGGCCTAACCAAGCCGAATATTGGGCTATAATGCTGCAACTTGGGCAAATTATTGGGGGAGTGGCACTAATAAATATAGAACAGCTTTGAGACTTACATCTGGGAAGGAAACTATTGTCGCAGGCTTTTACGACTGGTAGTGGGGTACACTGGTTGCAGTAAACTAGTATATACAGCGGGTCATGTTTCCACCATAACTAAGCCAAATATTAAAATATTATGCTGCAATTTGGACCAAACACTGAGTGAATTACACCAATAAAGGTGGAACAGCTTTGAGACGTACAGAGGAGTTAAACCCATGTCACATTGCTCTGTAACCTGCAATGGAGGGGTCTGGCTGCAATAAACCCATGTAGGCAGTGCGCCATTTTGGCGGCCTAACCAAGCCAAATATTGGGCTATAATGCTGCAACTTGGGCAAATTATTGGGGGAGTGGCACTAATAAATATAGAACAGCTTTGAGACTTACATCTGTGAAGGAAACTCTTGTCGCAGGCTTTTACGACTGGTAGTGGGGTACACTGGTTGCAGTAAACTAGTATATACAGCGGGTCATGTTTCCACCATAACTAAGCCAAATATTAAAATATTATGCTGCAATTTGGACCAAACACTGAGTGAATTACACCAATAAAGGTGGAACAGCTTTGAGACGTACAGAGGAGTTAAACCCATGTCACATTGCTCTGTAACCTGCAATGGAGGGGTCTGGCTGCAATAAACCCATGTAGGCAGTGCGCCATTTTGGCGGCCTAACCAAGCCAAATATTGGGCTATAATGCTGCAACTTGGGCAAATTATTGGGGGAGTGGCACTAATAAATATAGAACAGCTTTGAGACTTACATCTGTGAAGGAAACTCTTGTCGCAGGCTTTTACGACTGGTAGTGGGGTACACTGGTTGCAGTAAACTAGTACATACAGCGGGTCATGTTTCCACCATAACTAAGCCAAATATTAAAATATTATGCTGCAATTTGGACCAAACACTGAGTGAATTACACCAATAAAGGTGGAACAGCTTTGAGACGTACAGAGGAGTTAAACCCATGTCACATTGCTCTGTAACCTGCAATGGAGGGGTCTGGCTGCAATAAACCCATGTAGGCAGTGCGCCATTTTGGCGGCCTAACCAAGCCGAATATTGGGCTATAATGCTGCAACTTGGGCAAATTATTGGGGGAGTGGCACTAATAAATATAGAACAGCTTTGAGACTTACATCTGGGAAGGAAACTATTGTCGCAGGCTTTTACGACTGGTAGTGGGGTACACTGGTTGCAGTAAACTAGTATATACAGCGGGTCATGTTTCCACCATAACTAAGCCAAATATTAAAATATTATGCTGCAATTTGGACCAAACACTGAGTGAATTACACCAATAAAGGTGGAACAGCTTTGAGACGTACAGAGGAGTTAAACCCATGTCACATTGCTCTGTAACCTGCAATGGAGGGGTCTGGCTGCAATAAACCCATGTAGGCAGTGCGCCATTTTGGCGGCCTAACCAAGCCGAATATTGGGCTATAATGCTGCAACTTGGGCAAATTATTGGGGGAGTGACACTAATAAATATAGAACAGCTTTGAGACTTACATCTGTGAAGGAAACTCTTGTCGCAGGCTTTTACGACTGGTAGTGGGGTACACTGGTTGCAGTAAACTAGTACATACAGCGGGTCATGTTTCCACCATAACTAAGCCAAATATTAAAATATTATGCTGCAATTTGGACCAAACACTGAGTGAATTACACCAATAAAGGTGGAACAGCATTGAGACGTACAGAGGAGTTAAACCCATGTCACATTGCTCTGTAACCTGCAATGGAGGGGTCTGGCTGCAATAAACCCATGTAGGCAGTGCGCCATTTTGGCGGCCTAACCAAGCCGAATATTGGGCTATAATGCTGCAACTTGGGCAAATTATTGGGGGAGTGGCACTAATAAATATAGAACAGCTTTGAGACTTACATCTGGGAAGGAAACTATTGTCGCAGGCTTTTACGACTGGTAGTGGGGTACACTGGTTGCAGTAAACTAGTATATACAGCGGGTCATGTTTCCACCATAACTAAGCCAAATATTAAAATATTATGCTGCAATTTGGACCAAACACTGAGTGAATTACACCAATAAAGGTGGAACAGCTTTGAGACGTACAGAGGAGTTAAACCCATGTCACATTGCTCTGTAACCTGCAATGGAGGGGTCTGGCTGCAATAAACCCATGTAGGCAGTGCGCCATTTTGGCGGCCTAACCAAGCCGAATATTGGGCTATAATGCTGCAACTTGGGCAAATTATTGAGGGAGTGACACTAATAAATATAGAACAGCTTTGAGACTTACATCTGTGAAGGAAACTCTTGTCGCAGGCTTTTACGACTGGTAGTGGGGTACACTGGTTGCAGTAAACTAGTATATACAGCGGGTCATGTTTCCACCATAACTAAGCCAAATATTAAAATATTATGCTGCAATTTGGACCAAACACTGAGTGAATTACACCAATAAAGGTGGAACAGCTTTGAGACGTACAGAGGAGTTAAACCCATGTCACATTGCTCTGTAACCTGCAATGGAGGGGTCTGGCTGCAATAAACCCATGTAGGCAGTGCGCCATTTTGGCGGCCTAACCAAGCCAAATATTGGGCTATAATGCTGCACCTTGGGCAAATTATTGGGGGAGTGGCACTAATAAATATAGAACAGCTTTGAGACTTACATCTGTGAAGGAAACTCTTGTCGCAGGCTTTTACGACTGGTAGTGGGGTACACTGGTTGCAGTAAACTAGTACATACAGCGGGTCATGTTTCCACCATAACTAAGCCAAATATTAAAATATTATGCTGCAATTTGGACCAAACACTGAGTGAATTACACCAATAAAGGTGGAACAGCTTTGAGACGTACAGAGGAGTTAAACCCATGTCACATTGCTCTGTAACCTGCAATGGAGGGGTCTGGCTGCAATAAACCCATGTAGGCAGTGCGCCATTTTGGCGGCCTAACCAAGCCGAATATTGGGCTATAATGCTGCAACTTGGGCAAATTATTGGGGGAGTGGCACTAATAAATATAGAACAGCTTTGAGACTTACATCTGTGAAGGAAACTCTTGTCGCAGGCTTTTACGACTGGTAGTGGGGTACACTGGTTGCAGTAAACTAGTACATACAGCGGGTCATGTTTCCACCATAACTAAGCCAAATATTAAAATATTATGCTGCAATTTGGACCAAACACTGAGTGAATTACACCAATAAAGGTGGAACAGCTTTGAGACGTACAGAGGAGTTAAACCCATGTCACATTGCTCTGTAACCTGCAATGGAGGGGTCTGGCTGCAATAAACCCATGTAGGCAGTGCGCCATTTTGGCGGCCTAACCAAGCCGAATATTGGGCTATAATGCTGCAACTTGGGCAAATTATTGGGGGAGTGGCACTAATAAATATAGAACAGCTTTGAGACTTACATCTGTGAAGGAAACTCTTGTCGCAGGCTTTTACGACTGGTAGTGGGGTACACTGGTTGCAGTAAACTAGTACATACAGCGGGTCATGTTTCCACCATAACTAAGCCAAATATTAAAATATTATGCTGCAATTTGGACCAAACACTGAGTGAATTACACCAATAAAGGTGGAACAGCATTGAGACGTACAGAGGAGTTAAACCCATGTCACATTGCTCTGTAACCTGCAATGGAGGGGTCTGGCTGCAATAAACCCATGTAGGCAGTGCGCCATTTTGGCGGCCTAACCAAGCCGAATATTGGGCTATAATGCTGCAACTTGGGCAAATTATTGGGGGAGTGGCACTAATAAATATAGAACAGCTTTGAGACTTACATCTGGGAAGGAAACTATTGTCGCAGGCTTTTACGACTGGTAGTGGGGTACACTGGTTGCAGTAAACTAGTATATACAGCGGGTCATGTTTCCACCATAACTAAGCCAAATATTAAAATATTATGCTGCAATTTGGACCAAACACTGAGTGAATTACACCAATAAAGGTGGAACAGCTTTGAGACGTACAGAGGAGTTAAACCCATGTCACATTGCTCTGTAACCTGCAATGGAGGGGTCTGGCTGCAATAAACCCATGTAGGCAGTGCGCCATTTTGGCGGCCTAACCAAGCCGAATATTGGGCTATAATGCTGCAACTTGGGCAAATTATTGAGGGAGTGACACTAATAAATATAGAACAGCTTTGAGACTTACATCTGTGAAGGAAACTCTTGTCGCAGGCTTTTACGACTGGTAGTGGGGTACACTGGTTGCAGTAAACTAGTATATACAGCGGGTCATGTTTCCACCATAACTAAGCCAAATATTAAAATATTATGCTGCAATTTGGACCAAACACTGAGTGAATTACACCAATAAAGGTGGAACAGCTTTGAGACGTACAGAGGAGTTAAACCCATGTCACATTGCTCTGTAACCTGCAATGGAGGGGTCTGGCTGCAATAAACCCATGTAGGCAGTGCGCCATTTTGGCGGCCTAACCAAGCCGAATATTGGGCTATAATGCTGCAACTTGGGCAAATTATTGGGGGAGTGGCACTAATAAATATAGAACAGCTTTGAGACTTACATCTGTGAAGGAAACTCTTGTCGCAGGCTTTTACGACTGGTAGTGGGGTACACTGGTTGCAGTAAACTAGTATATACAGCGGGTCATGTTTCCACCATAACTAAGCCAAATATTAAAATATTATGCTGCAATTTGGACCAAACACTGAGTGAATTACACCAATAAAGGTGGAACAGCTTTGAGACGTACAGAGGAGTTAAACCCATGTCACATTGCTCTGTAACCTGCAATGGAGGGGTCTGGCTGCAATAAACCCATGTAGGCAGTGCGCCATTTTGGCGGCCTAACCAAGCCGAATATTGGGCTATAATGCTGCAACTTGGGCAAATTATTGGGGGAGTGGCACTAATAAATATAGAACAGCTTTGAGACTTACATCTGTGAAGGAAACTCTTGTCGCAGGCTTTTACGACTGGTAGTGGGGTACACTGGTTGCAGTAAACTAGTATATACAGCGGGTCATGTTTCCACCATAACTAAGCCAAATATTAAAATATTATGCTGCAATTTGGACCAAACACTGAGTGAATTACACCAATAAAGGTGGAACAGCTTTGAGACGTACAGAGGAGTTAAACCCATGTCACATTGCTCTGTAACCTGCAATGGAGGGGTCTGGCTGCAATAAACCCATGTAGGCAGTGCGCCATTTTGGCGGCCTAACCAAGCCGAATATTGGGCTATAATGCTGCAACTTGGGCAAATTATTGGGGGAGTGGCACTAATAAATATAGAACAGCTTTGAGACTTACATCTGTGAAGGAAACTCTTGTCGCAGGCTTTTACGACTGGTAGTGGGGTACACTGGTTGCAGTAAACTAGTATATACAGCGGGTCATGTTTCCACCATAACTAAGCCAAATATTAAAATATTATGCTGCAATTTGGACCAAACACTGAGTGAATTACACCAATAAAGGTGGAACAGCTTTGAGACGTACAGAGGAGTTAAACCCATGTCACATTGCTCTGTAACCTGCAATGGAGGGGTCTGGCTGCAATAAACCCATGTAGGCAGTGCGCCATTTTGGCGGCCTAACCAAGCCAAATATTGGGCTATAATGCTGCAACTTGGGCAAATTATTGGGGGAGTGGCACTAATAAATATAGAACAGCTTTGAGACTTACATCTGTGAAGGAAACTCTTGTCGCAGGCTTTTACGACTGGTAGTGGGGTACACTGGTTGCAGTAAACTAGTATATACAGCGGGTCATGTTTCCACCATAACTAAGCCAAATATTAAAATATTATGCTGCAATTTGGACCAAACACTGAGTGAATTACACCAATAAAGGTGGAACAGCTTTGAGACGTACAGAGGAGTTAAACCCATGTCACATTGCTCTGTAACCTGCAATGGAGGGGTCTGGCTGCAATAAACCCATGTAGGCAGTGCGCCATTTTGGCGGCCTAACCAAGCCAAATATTGGGCTATAATGCTGCAACTTGGGCAAATTATTGGGGGAGTGGCACTAATAAATATAGAACAGCTTTGAGACTTACATCTGTGAAGGAAACTCTTGTCGCAGGCTTTTACGACTGGTAGTGGGGTACACTGGTTGCAGTAAACTAGTACATACAGCGGGTCATGTTTCCACCATAACTAAGCCAAATATTAAAATATTATGCTGCAATTTGGACCAAACACTGAGTGAATTACACCAATAAAGGTGGAACAGCTTTGAGACGTACAGAGGAGTTAAACCCATGTCACATTGCTCTGTAACCTGCAATGGAGGGGTCTGGCTGCAATAAACCCATGTAGGCAGTGCGCCATTTTGGCGGCCTAACCAAGCCGAATATTGGGCTATAATGCTGCAACTTGGGCAAATTATTGGGGGAGTGGCACTAATAAATATAGAACAGCTTTGAGACTTACATCTGGGAAGGAAACTATTGTCGCAGGCTTTTACGACTGGTAGTGGGGTACACTGGTTGCAGTAAACTAGTATATACAGCGGGTCATGTTTCCACCATAACTAAGCCAAATATTAAAATATTATGCTGCAATTTGGACCAAACACTGAGTGAATTACACCAATAAAGGTGGAACAGCTTTGAGACGTACAGAGGAGTTAAACCCATGTCACATTGCTCTGTAACCTGCAATGGAGGGGTCTGGCTGCAATAAACCCATGTAGGCAGTGCGCCATTTTGGCGGCCTAACCAAGCCGAATATTGGGCTATAATGCTGCAACTTGGGCAAATTATTGGGGGAGTGACACTAATAAATATAGAACAGCTTTGAGACTTACATCTGTGAAGGAAACTCTTGTCGCAGGCTTTTACGACTGGTAGTGGGGTACACTGGTTGCAGTAAACTAGTATATACAGCGGGTCATGTTTCCACCATAACTAAGCCAAATATTAAAATATTATGCTGCAATTTGGACCAAACACTGAGTGAATTACACCAATAAAGGTGGAACAGCTTTGAGACGTACAGAGGAGTTAAACCCATGTCACATTGCTCTGTAACCTGCAATGGAGGGGTCTGGCTGCAATAAACCCATGTAGGCAGTGCGCCATTTTGGCGGCCTAACCAAGCCAAATATTGGGCTATAATGCTGCAACTTGGGCAAATTATTGGGGGAGTGGCACTAATAAATATAGAACAGCTTTGAGACTTACATCTGTGAAGGAAACTCTTGTCGCAGGCTTTTACGACTGGTAGTGGGGTACACTGGTTGCAGTAAACTAGTACATACAGCGGGTCATGTTTCCACCATAACTAAGCCAAATATTAAAATATTATGCTGCAATTTGGACCAAACACTGAGTGAATTACACCAATAAAGGTGGAACAGCTTTGAGACGTACAGAGGAGTTAAACCCATGTCACATTGCTCTGTAACCTGCAATGGAGGGGTCTGGCTGCAATAAACCCATGTAGGCAGTGCGCCATTTTGGCGGCCTAACCAAGCCGAATATTGGGCTATAATGCTGCAACTTGGGCAAATTATTGGGGGAGTGGCACTAATAAATATAGAACAGCTTTGAGACTTACATCTGGGAAGGAAACTATTGTCGCAGGCTTTTACGACTGGTAGTGGGGTACACTGGTTGCAGTAAACTAGTATATACAGCGGGTCATGTTTCCACCATAACTAAGCCAAATATTAAAATATTATGCTGCAATTTGGACCAAACACTGAGTGAATTACACCAATAAAGGTGGAACAGCTTTGAGACGTACAGAGGAGTTAAACCCATGTCACATTGCTCTGTAACCTGCAATGGAGGGGTCTGGCTGCAATAAACCCATGTAGGCAGTGCGCCATTTTGGCGGCCTAACCAAGCCGAATATTGGGCTATAATGCTGCAACTTGGGCAAATTTTTGAGGGAGTGACACTAATAAATATAGAACAGCTTTGAGACTTACATCTGTGAAGGAAACTCTTGTCGCAGGCTTTTACGACTGGTAGTGGGGTACACTGGTTGCAGTAAACTAGTACATACAGCGGGTCATGTTTCCACCATAACTAAGCCAAATATTAAAATATTATGCTGCAATTTGGACCAAACACTGAGTGAATTACACCAATAAAGGTGGAACAGCTTTGAGACGTACAGAGGAGTTAAACCCATGTCACATTGCTCTGTAACCTGCAATGGAGGGGTCTGGCTGCAATAAACCCATGTAGGCAGTGCGCCATTTTGGCGGCCTAACCAAGCCGAATATTGGGCTATAATGCTGCAACTTGGGCAAATTATTGGGGGAGTGGCACTAATAAATATAGAACAGCTTTGAGACTTACATCTGGGAAGGAAACTATTGTCGCAGGCTTTTACGACTGGTAGTGGGGTACACTGGTTGCAGTAAACTAGTATATACAGCGGGTCATGTTTCCACCATAACTAAGCCAAATATTAAAATATTATGCTGCAATTTGGACCAAACACTGAGTGAATTACACCAATAAAGGTGGAACAGCTTTGAGACGTACAGAGGAGTTAAACCCATGTCACATTGCTCTGTAACCTGCAATGGAGGGGTCTGGCTGCAATAAACCCATGTAGGCAGTGCGCCATTTTGGCGGCCTAACCAAGCCGAATATTGGGCTATAATGCTGCAACTTGGGCAAATTATTGGGGGAGTGACACTAATAAATATAGAACAGCTTTGAGACTTACATCTGTGAAGGAAACTCTTGTCGCAGGCTTTTACGACTGGTAGTGGGGTACACTGGTTGCAGTAAACTAGTATATACAGCGGGTCATGTTTCCACCATAACTAAGCCAAATATTAAAATATTATGCTGCAATTTGGACCAAACACTGAGTGAATTACACCAATAAAGGTGGAACAGCTTTGAGACGTACAGAGGAGTTAAACCCATGTCACATTGCTCTGTAACCTGCAATGGAGGGGTCTGGCTGCAATAAACCCATGTAGGCAGTGCGCCATTTTGGCGGCCTAACCAAGCCAAATATTGGGCTATAATGCTGCAACTTGGGCAAATTATTGGGGGAGTGGCACTAATAAATATAGAACAGCTTTGAGACTTACATCTGTGAAGGAAACTCTTGTCGCAGGCTTTTACGACTGGTAGTGGGGTACACTGGTTGCAGTAAACTAGTACATACAGCGGGTCATGTTTCCACCATAACTAAGCCAAATATTAAAATATTATGCTGCAATTTGGACCAAACACTGAGTGAATTACACCAATAAAGGTGGAACAGCTTTGAGACGTACAGAGGAGTTAAACCCATGTCACATTGCTCTGTAACCTGCAATGGAGGGGTCTGGCTGCAATAAACCCATGTAGGCAGTGCGCCATTTTGGCGGCCTAACCAAGCCGAATATTGGGCTATAATGCTGCAACTTGGGCAAATTATTGGGGGAGTGGCACTAATAAATATAGAACAGCTTTGAGACTTACATCTGGGAAGGAAACTATTGTCGCAGGCTTTTACGACTGGTAGTGGGGTACACTGGTTGCAGTAAACTAGTATATACAGCGGGTCATGTTTCCACCATAACTAAGCCAAATATTAAAATATTATGCTGCAATTTGGACCAAACACTGAGTGAATTACACCAATAAAGGTGGAACAGCTTTGAGACGTACAGAGGAGTTAAACCCATGTCACATTGCTCTGTAACCTGCAATGGAGGGGTCTGGCTGCAATAAACCCATGTAGGCAGTGCGCCATTTTGGCGGCCTAACCAAGCCGAATATTGGGCTATAATGCTGCAACTTGGGCAAATTATTGAGGGAGTGACACTAATAAATATAGAACAGCTTTGAGACTTACATCTGTGAAGGAAACTCTTGTCGCAGGCTTTTACGACTGGTAGTGGGGTACACTGGTTGCAGTAAACTAGTATATACAGCGGGTCATGTTTCCACCATAACTAAGCCAAATATTAAAATATTATGCTGCAATTTGGACCAAACACTGAGTGAATTACACCAATAAAGGTGGAACAGCTTTGAGACGTACAGAGGAGTTAAACCCATGTCACATTGCTCTGTAACCTGCAATGGAGGGGTCTGGCTGCAATAAACCCATGTAGGCAGTGCGCCATTTTGGCGGCCTAACCAAGCCAAATATTGGGCTATAATGCTGCACCTTGGGCAAATTATTGGGGGAGTGGCACTAATAAATATAGAACAGCTTTGAGACTTACATCTGTGAAGGAAACTCTTGTCGCAGGCTTTTACGACTGGTAGTGGGGTACACTGGTTGCAGTAAACTAGTACATACAGCGGGTCATGTTTCCACCATAACTAAGCCAAATATTAAAATATTATGCTGCAATTTGGACCAAACACTGAGTGAATTACACCAATAAAGGTGGAACAGCTTTGAGACGTACAGAGGAGTTAAACCCATGTCACATTGCTCTGTAACCTGCAATGGAGGGGTCTGGCTGCAATAAACCCATGTAGGCAGTGCGCCATTTTGGCGGCCTAACCAAGCCGAATATTGGGCTATAATGCTGCAACTTGGGCAAATTATTGGGGGAGTGGCACTAATAAATATAGAACAGCTTTGAGACTTACATCTGTGAAGGAAACTCTTGTCGCAGGCTTTTACGACTGGTAGTGGGGTACACTGGTTGCAGTAAACTAGTATATACAGCGGGTCATGTTTCCACCATAACTAAGCCAAATATTAAAATATTATGCTGCAATTTGGACCAAACACTGAGTGAATTACACCAATAAAGGTGGAACAGCTTTGAGACGTACAGAGGAGTTAAACCCATGTCACATTGCTCTGTAACCTGCAATGGAGGGGTCTGGCTGCAATAAACCCATGTAGGCAGTGCGCCATTTTGGCGGCCTAACCAAGCCGAATATTGGGCTATAATGCTGCAACTTGGGCAAATTATTGGGGGAGTGGCACTGATAAATATAGAACAGCTTTGAGACTTACATCTGTGAAGGAAACTCTTGTCGCAGGCTTTTACGACTGGTAGTGGGGTACACTGGTTGCAGTAAACTAGTACATACAGCGGGTCATGTTTCCACCATAACTAAGCCAAATATTAAAATATTATGCTGCAATTTTGACCAAACACTGAGTGAATTACACCAATAAAGGTGGAACAGCTTTGAGACGTACAGAGGAGTTAAACCCATGTCACATTGCTCTGTAACCTGCAATGGAGGGGTCTGGCTGCAATAAACCCATGTAGGCAGTGCGCCATTTTGGCGGCCTAACCAAGCCAAATATTGGGCTATAATGCTGCAACTTGGGCAAATTATTGGGGGAGTGGCACTAATAAATATAGAACAGCTTTGAGACTTACATCTGTGAAGGAAACTCTTGTCGCAGGCTTTTACGACTGGTAGTGGGGTACACTGGTTGCAGTAAACTAGTATATACAGCGGGTCATGTTTCCACCATAACTAAGCCAAATATTAAAATATTATGCTGCAATTTGGACCAAACACTGAGTGAATTACACCAATAAAGGTGGAACAGCTTTGAGACGTACAGAGGAGTTAAACCCATGTCACATTGCTCTGTAACCTGCAATGGAGGGGTCTGGCTGCAATAAACCCATGTAGGCAGTGCGCCATTTTGGCGGCCTAACCAAGCCGAATATTGGGCTATAATGCTGCAACTTGGGCAAATTATTGGGGGAGTGGCACTAATAAATATAGAACAGCTTTGAGACTTACATCTGTGAAGGAAACTCTTGTCGCAGGCTTTTACGACTGGTAGTGGGGTACACTGGTTGCAGTAAACTAGTACATACAGCGGGTCATGTTTCCACCATAACTAAGCCAAATATTAAAATATTATGCTGCAATTTGGACCAAACACTGAGTGAATTACACCAATAAAGGTGGAACAGCTTTGAGACGTACAGAGGAGTTAAACCCATGTCACATTGCTCTGTAACCTGCAATGGAGGGGTCTGGCTGCAATAAACCCATGTAGGCAGTGCGCCATTTTGGCGGCCTAACCAAGCCGAATATTGGGCTATAATGCTGCAACTTGGGCAAATTATTGGGGGAGTGGCACTAATAAATATAGAACAGCTTTGAGACTTACATCTGTAAAGGAAACTCTTGTCGCAGGCTTTTACGACTGGTAGTGGGGTACACTGGTTGCAGTAAACTAGTATATACAGCGGGTCATGTTTCCACCATAACTAAGCCAAATATTAAAATATTATGCTGCAATTTGGACCAAACACTGAGTGAATTACACCAATAAAGGTGGAACAGCTTTGAGACGTACAGAGGAGTTAAACCCATGTCACATTGCTCTGTAACCTGCAATGGAGGGGTCTGGCTGCAATAAACCCATGTAGGCAGTGCGCCATTTTGGCGGCCTAACCAAGCCAAATATTGGGCTATAATGCTGCAACTTGGGCAAATTATTGGGGGAGTGGCACTAATAAATATAGAACAGCTTTGAGACTTACATCTGTGAAGGAAACTCTTGTCGCAGGCTTTTACGACTGGTAGTGGGGTACACTGGTTGCAGTAAACTAGTATATACAGCGGGTCATGTTTCCACCATAACTAAGCCAAATATTAAAATATTATGCTGCAATTTGGACCAAACACTGAGTGAATTACACCAATAAAGGTGGAACAGCTTTGAGACGTACAGAGGAGTTAAACCCATGTCACATTGCTCTGTAACCTGCAATGGAGGGGTCTGGCTGCAATAAACCCATGTAGGCAGTGCGCCATTTTGGCGGCCTAACCAAGCCGAATATTGGGCTATAATGCTGCAACTTGGGCAAATTATTGGGGGAGTGGCACTAATAAATATAGAACAGCTTTGAGACTTACATCTGTGAAGGAAACTATTGTCGCAGGCTTTTACGACTGGTAGTGGGGTACACTGGTTGCAGTAAACTAGTATATACAGCGGGTCATGTTTCCACCATAACTAAGCCAAATATTAAAATATTATGCTGCAATTTGGACCAAACACTGAGTGAATTACACCAATAAAGGTGGAACAGATTTGAGACGTACAGAGGAGTTAAACCCATGTCACATTGCTCTGTAACCTGCAATGGAGGGGTCTGGCTGCAATAAACCCATGTAGGCAGTGCGCCATTTTGGCGGCCTAACCAAGCCGAATATTGGGCTATAATGCTGCAACTTGGGCAAATTATTGGGGGAGTGGCACTAATAAATATAGAACAGCTTTGAGACTTACATCTGTGAAGGAAACTCTTGTCGCAGGCTTTTACGACTGGTAGTGGGGTACACTGGTTGCAGTAAACTAGTATATACAGCGGGTCATGTTTCCACCATAACTAAGCCAAATATTAAAATATTATGCTGCAATTTGGACCAAACACTGAGTGAATTACACCAATAAAGGTGGAACAGCTTTGAGACGTACAGAGGAGTTAAACCCATGTCACATTGCTCTGTAACCTGCAATGGAGGGGTCTGGCTGCAATAAACCCATGTAGGCAGTGCGCCATTTTGGCGGCCTAACCAAGCCAAATATTGGGCTATAATGCTGCAACTTGGGCAAATTATTGGGGGAGTGGCACTAATAAATATAGAACAGCTTTGAGACTTACATCTGTGAAGGAAACTCTTGTCGCAGGCTTTTACGACTGGTAGTGGGGTACACTGGTTGCAGTAAACTAGTATATACAGCGGGTCATGTTTCCACCATAACTAAGCCAAATATTAAAATATTATGCTGCAATTTGGACCAAACACTGAGTGAATTACACCAATAAAGGTGGAACAGCTTTGAGACGTACAGAGGAGTTAAACCCATGTCACATTGCTCTGTAACCTGCAATGGAGGGGTCTGGCTGCAATAAACCCATGTAGGCAGTGCGCCATTTTGGCGGCCTAACCAAGCCGAATATTGGGCTATAATGCTGCAACTTGGGCAAATTATTGGGGGAGTGGCACTGATAAATATAGAACAGCTTTGAGACTTACATCTGTGAAGGAAACTCTTGTCGCAGGCTTTTACGACTGGTAGTGGGGTACACTGGTTGCAGTAAACTAGTACATACAGCGGGTCATGTTTCCACCATAACTAAGCCAAATATTAAAATATTATGCTGCAATTTTGACCAAACACTGAGTGAATTACACCAATAAAGGTGGAACAGCTTTGAGACGTACAGAGGAGTTAAACCCATGTCACATTGCTCTGTAACCTGCAATGGAGGGGTCTGGCTGCAATAAACCCATGTAGGCAGTGCGCCATTTTGGCGGCCTAACCAAGCCAAATATTGGGCTATAATGCTGCAACTTGGGCAAATTATTGGGGGAGTGGCACTAATAAATATAGAACAGCTTTGAGACTTACATCTGTGAAGGAAACTCTTGTCGCAGGCTTTTACGACTGGTAGTGGGGTACACTGGTTGCAGTAAACTAGTATATACAGCGGGTCATGTTTCCACCATAACTAAGCCAAATATTAAAATATTATGCTGCAATTTGGACCAAACACTGAGTGAATTACACCAATAAAGGTGGAACAGCTTTGAGACGTACAGAGGAGTTAAACCCATGTCACATTGCTCTGTAACCTGCAATGGAGGGGTCTGGCTGCAATAAACCCATGTAGGCAGTGCGCCATTTTGGCGGCCTAACCAAGCCGAATATTGGGCTATAATGCTGCAACTTGGGCAAATTATTGGGGGAGTGGCACTAATAAATATAGAACAGCTTTGAGACTTACATCTGTGAAGGAAACTCTTGTCGCAGGCTTTTACGACTGGTAGTGGGGTACACTGGTTGCAGTAAACTAGTACATACAGCGGGTCATGTTTCCACCATAACTAAGCCAAATATTAAAATATTATGCTGCAATTTGGACCAAACACTGAGTGAATTACACCAATAAAGGTGGAACAGCTTTGAGACGTACAGAGGAGTTAAACCCATGTCACATTGCTCTGTAACCTGCAATGGAGGGGTCTGGCTGCAATAAACCCATGTAGGCAGTGCGCCATTTTGGCGGCCTAACCAAGCCGAATATTGGGCTATAATGCTGCAACTTGGGCAAATTATTGGGGGAGTGGCACTAATAAATATAGAACAGCTTTGAGACTTACATCTGTAAAGGAAACTCTTGTCGCAGGCTTTTACGACTGGTAGTGGGGTACACTGGTTGCAGTAAACTAGTATATACAGCGGGTCATGTTTCCACCATAACTAAGCCAAATATTAAAATATTATGCTGCAATTTGGACCAAACACTGAGTGAATTACACCAATAAAGGTGGAACAGCTTTGAGACGTACAGAGGAGTTAAACCCATGTCACATTGCTCTGTAACCTGCAATGGAGGGGTCTGGCTGCAATAAACCCATGTAGGCAGTGCGCCATTTTGGCGGCCTAACCAAGCCAAATATTGGGCTATAATGCTGCAACTTGGGCAAATTATTGGGGGAGTGGCACTAATAAATATAGAACAGCTTTGAGACTTACATCTGTGAAGGAAACTCTTGTCGCAGGCTTTTACGACTGGTAGTGGGGTACACTGGTTGCAGTAAACTAGTATATACAGCGGGTCATGTTTCCACCATAACTAAGCCAAATATTAAAATATTATGCTGCAATTTGGACCAAACACTGAGTGAATTACACCAATAAAGGTGGAACAGCTTTGAGACGTACAGAGGAGTTAAACCCATGTCACATTGCTCTGTAACCTGCAATGGAGGGGTCTGGCTGCAATAAACCCATGTAGGCAGTGCGCCATTTTGGCGGCCTAACCAAGCCGAATATTGGGCTATAATGCTGCAACTTGGGCAAATTATTGGGGGAGTGGCACTAATAAATATAGAACAGCTTTGAGACTTACATCTGTGAAGGAAACTATTGTCGCAGGCTTTTACGACTGGTAGTGGGGTACACTGGTTGCAGTAAACTAGTATATACAGCGGGTCATGTTTCCACCATAACTAAGCCAAATATTAAAATATTATGCTGCAATTTGGACCAAACACTGAGTGAATTACACCAATAAAGGTGGAACAGCTTTGAGACGTACAGAGGAGTTAAACCCATGTCACATTGCTCTGTAACCTGCAATGGAGGGGTCTGGCTGCAATAAACCCATGTAGGCAGTGCGCCATTTTGGCGGCCTAACCAAGCCGAATATTGGGCTATAATGCTGCAACTTGGGCAAATTATTGGGGGAGTGGCACTAATAAATATAGAACAGCTTTGAGACTTACATCTGTGAAGGAAACTCTTGTCGCAGGCTTTTACGACTGGTAGTGGGGTACACTGGTTGCAGTAAACTAGTATATACAGCGGGTCATGTTTCCACCATAACTAAGCCAAATATTAAAATATTATGCTGCAATTTGGACCAAACACTGAGTGAATTACACCAATAAAGGTGGAACAGCTTTGAGACGTACAGAGGAGTTAAACCCATGTCACATTGCTCTGTAACCTGCAATGGAGGGGTCTGGCTGCAATAAACCCATGTAGGCAGTGCGCCATTTTGGCGGCCTAACCAAGCCAAATATTGGGCTATAATGCTGCAACTTGGGCAAATTATTGGGGGAGTGGCACTAATAAATATAGAACAGCTTTGAGACTTACATCTGTGAAGGAAACTCTTGTCGCAGGCTTTTACGACTGGTAGTGGGGTACACTGGTTGCAGTAAACTAGTATATACAGCGGGTCATGTTTCCACCATAACTAAGCCAAATATTAAAATATTATGCTGCAATTTGGACCAAACACTGAGTGAATTACACCAATAAAGGTGGAACAGCTTTGAGACGTACAGAGGAGTTAAACCCATGTCACATTGCTCTGTAACCTGCAATGGAGGGGTCTGGCTGCAATAAACCCATGTAGGCAGTGCGCCATTTTGGCGGCCTAACCAAGCCGAATATTGGGCTATAATGCTGCAACTTGGGCAAATTATTGGGGGAGTGGCACTGATAAATATAGAACAGCTTTGAGACTTACATCTGTGAAGGAAACTCTTGTCGCAGGCTTTTACGACTGGTAGTGGGGTACACTGGTTGCAGTAAACTAGTACATACAGCGGGTCATGTTTCCACCATAACTAAGCCAAATATTAAAATATTATGCTGCAATTTTGACCAAACACTGAGTGAATTACACCAATAAAGGTGGAACAGCTTTGAGACGTACAGAGGAGTTAAACCCATGTCACATTGCTCTGTAACCTGCAATGGAGGGGTCTGGCTGCAATAAACCCATGTAGGCAGTGCGCCATTTTGGCGGCCTAACCAAGCCAAATATTGGGCTATAATGCTGCAACTTGGGCAAATTATTGGGGGAGTGGCACTAATAAATATAGAACAGCTTTGAGACTTACATCTGTGAAGGAAACTCTTGTCGCAGGCTTTTACGACTGGTAGTGGGGTACACTGGTTGCAGTAAACTAGTATATACAGCGGGTCATGTTTCCACCATAACTAAGCCAAATATTAAAATATTATGCTGCAATTTGGACCAAACACTGAGTGAATTACACCAATAAAGGTGGAACAGCTTTGAGACGTACAGAGGAGTTAAACCCATGTCACATTGCTCTGTAACCTGCAATGGAGGGGTCTGGCTGCAATAAACCCATGTAGGCAGTGCGCCATTTTGGCGGCCTAACCAAGCCGAATATTGGGCTATAATGCTGCAACTTGGGCAAATTATTGGGGGAGTGGCACTAATAAATATAGAACAGCTTTGAGACTTACATCTGTGAAGGAAACTCTTGTCGCAGGCTTTTACGACTGGTAGTGGGGTACACTGGTTGCAGTAAACTAGTACATACAGCGGGTCATGTTTCCACCATAACTAAGCCAAATATTAAAATATTATGCTGCAATTTGGACCAAACACTGAGTGAATTACACCAATAAAGGTGGAACAGCTTTGAGACGTACAGAGGAGTTAAACCCATGTCACATTGCTCTGTAACCTGCAATGGAGGGGTCTGGCTGCAATAAACCCATGTAGGCAGTGCGCCATTTTGGCGGCCTAACCAAGCCGAATATTGGGCTATAATGCTGCAACTTGGGCAAATTATTGGGGGAGTGGCACTAATAAATATAGAACAGCTTTGAGACTTACATCTGTAAAGGAAACTCTTGTCGCAGGCTTTTACGACTGGTAGTGGGGTACACTGGTTGCAGTAAACTAGTATATACAGCGGGTCATGTTTCCACCATAACTAAGCCAAATATTAAAATATTATGCTGCAATTTGGACCAAACACTGAGTGAATTACACCAATAAAGGTGGAACAGCTTTGAGACGTACAGAGGAGTTAAACCCATGTCACATTGCTCTGTAACCTGCAATGGAGGGGTCTGGCTGCAATAAACCCATGTAGGCAGTGCGCCATTTTGGCGGCCTAACCAAGCCAAATATTGGGCTATAATGCTGCAACTTGGGCAAATTATTGGGGGAGTGGCACTAATAAATATAGAACAGCTTTGAGACTTACATCTGTGAAGGAAACTCTTGTCGCAGGCTTTTACGACTGGTAGTGGGGTACACTGGTTGCAGTAAACTAGTATATACAGCGGGTCATGTTTCCACCATAACTAAGCCAAATATTAAAATATTATGCTGCAATTTGGACCAAACACTGAGTGAATTACACCAATAAAGGTGGAACAGCTTTGAGACGTACAGAGGAGTTAAACCCATGTCACATTGCTCTGTAACCTGCAATGGAGGGGTCTGGCTGCAATAAACCCATGTAGGCAGTGCGCCATTTTGGCGGCCTAACCAAGCCGAATATTGGGCTATAATGCTGCAACTTGGGCAAATTATTGGGGGAGTGGCACTAATAAATATAGAACAGCTTTGAGACTTACATCTGTGAAGGAAACTATTGTCGCAGGCTTTTACGACTGGTAGTGGGGTACACTGGTTGCAGTAAACTAGTATATACAGCGGGTCATGTTTCCACCATAACTAAGCCAAATATTAAAATATTATGCTGCAATTTGGACCAAACACTGAGTGAATTACACCAATAAAGGTGGAACAGCTTTGAGACGTACAGAGGAGTTAAACCCATGTCACATTGCTCTGTAACCTGCAATGGAGGGGTCTGGCTGCAATAAACCCATGTAGGCAGTGCGCCATTTTGGCGGCCTAACCAAGCCAAATATTGGGCTATAATGCTGCAACTTGGGCAAATTATTGGGGGAGTGGCACTAATAAATATAGAACAGCTTTGAGACTTACATCTGTGAAGGAAACTCTTGTCGCAGGCTTTTACGACTGGTAGTGGGGTACACTGGTTGCAGTAAACTAGTATATACAGCGGGTCATGTTTCCACCATAACTAAGCCAAATATTAAAATATTATGCTGCAATTTGGACCAAACACTGAGTGAATTACACCAATAAAGGTGGAACAGCTTTGAGACGTACAGAGGAGTTAAACCCATGTCACATTGCTCTGTAACCTGCAATGGAGGGGTCTGGCTGCAATAAACCCATGTAGGCAGTGCGCCATTTTGGCGGCCTAACCAAGCCGAATATTGGGCTATAATGCTGCAACTTGGGCAAATTATTGGGGGAGTGGCACTAATAAATATAGAACAGCTTTGAGACTTACATCTGTGAAGGAAACTATTGTCGCAGGCTTTTACGACTGGTAGTGGGGTACACTGGTTGCAGTAAACTAGTATATACAGCGGGTCATGTTTCCACCATAACTAAGCCAAATATTAAAATATTATGCTGCAATTTGGACCAAACACTGAGTGAATTACACCAATAAAGGTGGAACAGCTTTGAGACGTACAGAGGAGTTAAACCCATGTCACATTGCTCTGTAACCTGCAATGGAGGGGTCTGGCTGCAATAAACCCATGTAGGCAGTGCGCCATTTTGGCGGCCTAACCAAGCCGAATATTGGGCTATAATGCTGCAACTTGGGCAAATTATTGGGGGAGTGGCACTAATAAATATAGAACAGCTTTGAGACTTACATCTGTGAAGGAAACTCTTGTCGCAGGCTTTTACGACTGGTAGTGGGGTACACTGGTTGCAGTAAACTAGTATATACAGCGGGTCATGTTTCCACCATAACTAAGCCAAATATTAAAATATTATGCTGCAATTTGGACCAAACACTGAGTGAATTACACCAATAAAGGTGGAACAGCTTTGAGACGTACAGAGGAGTTAAACCCATGTCACATTGCTCTGTAACCTGCAATGGAGGGGTCTGGCTGCAATAAACCCATGTAGGCAGTGCGCCATTTTGGCGGCCTAACCAAGCCAAATATTGGGCTATAATGCTGCAACTTGGGCAAATTATTGGGGGAGTGGCACTAATAAATATAGAACAGCTTTGAGACTTACATCTGTGAAGGAAACTCTTGTCGCAGGCTTTTACGACTGGTAGTGGGGTACACTGGTTGCAGTAAACTAGTATATACAGCGGGTCATGTTTCCACCATAACTAAGCCAAATATTAAAATATTATGCTGCAATTTGGACCAAACACTGAGTGAATTACACCAATAAAGGTGGAACAGCTTTGAGACGTACAGAGGAGTTAAACCCATGTCACATTGCTCTGTAACCTGCAATGGAGGGGTCTGGCTGCAATAAACCCATGTAGGCAGTGCGCCATTTTGGCGGCCTAACCAAGCCGAATATTGGGCTATAATGCTGCAACTTGGGCAAATTATTGGGGGAGTGGCACTAATAAATATAGAACAGCTTTGAGACTTACATCTGTGAAGGAAACTCTTGTCGCAGGCTTTTACGACTGGTAGTGGGGTACACTGGTTGCAGTAAACTAGTATATACAGCGGGTCATGTTTCCACCATAACTAAGCCAAATATTAAAATATTATGCTGCAATTTGGACCAAACACTGAGTGAATTACACCAATAAAGGTGGAACAGCTTTGAGACGTACAGAGGAGTTAAACCCATGTCACATTGCTCTGTAACCTGCAATGGAGGGGTCTGGCTGCAATAAACCCATGTAGGCAGTGCGCCATTTTGGCGGCCTAACCAAGCCAAATATTGGGCTATAATGCTGCAACTTGGGCAAATTATTGGGGGAGTGGCACTAATAAATATAGAACAGCTTTGAGACTTACATCTGTGAAGGAAACTCTTGTCGCAGGCTTTTACGACTGGTAGTGGGGTACACTGGTTGCAGTAAACTAGTATATACAGCGGGTCATGTTTCCACCATAACTAAGCCAAATATTAAAATATTATGCTGCAATTTGGACCAAACACTGAGTGAATTACACCAATAAAGGTGGAACAGCTTTGAGACGTACAGAGGAGTTAAACCCATGTCACATTGCTCTGTAACCTGCAATGGAGGGGTCTGGCTGCAATAAACCCATGTAGGCAGTGCGCCATTTTGGCGGCCTAACCAAGCCGAATATTGGGCTATAATGCTGCAACTTGGGCAAATTATTGGGGGAGTGGCACTAATAAATATAGAACAGCTTTGAGACTTACATCTGTGAAGGAAACTCTTGTCGCAGGCTTTTACGACTGGTAGTGGGGTACACTGGTTGCAGTAAACTAGTATATACAGCGGGTCATGTTTCCACCATAACTAAGCCAAATATTAAAATATTATGCTGCAATTTGGACCAAACACTGAGTGAATTACACCAATAAAGGTGGAACAGCTTTGAGACGTACAGAGGAGTTAAACCCATGTCACATTGCTCTGTAACCTGCAATGGAGGGGTCTGGCTGCAATAAACCCATGTAGGCAGTGCGCCATTTTGGCGGCCTAACCAAGCCGAATATTGGGCTATAATGCTGCAACTTGGGCAAATTATTGGGGGAGTGGCACTAATAAATATAGAACAGCTTTGAGACTTACATCTGTGAAGGAAACTCTTGTCGCAGGCTTTTACAACTGGTAGTGGGGTACACTGGTTGCAGTAAACTAGTACATACAGCGGGTCATGTTTCCACCATAACTAAGCCAAATATTAAAATATTATGCTGCAATTTGGACCAAACACTGAGTGAATTACACCAATAAAGGTGGAACAGCTTTGAGACGTACAGAGGAGTTAAACCCATGTCACATTGCTCTGTAACCTGCAATGGAGGGGTCTGGCTGCAATAAACCCATGTAGGCAGTGCGCCATTTTGGCGGCCTAACCAAGCCGAATATTGGGCTATAATGCTGCAACTTGGGCAAATTATTGGGGGAGTGGCACTAATAAATATAGAACAGCTTTGAGACTTACATCTGTGAAGGAAACTCTTGTCGCAGGCTTTTACGACTGGTAGTGGGGTACACTGGTTGCAGTAAACTAGTACATACAGCGGGTCATGTTTCCACCATAACTAAGCCAAATATTAAAATATTATGCTGCAATTTGGACCAAACACTGAGTGAATTACACCAATAAAGGTGGAACAGCTTTGAGACGTACAGAGGAGTTAAACCCATGTCACATTGCTCTGTAACCTGCAATGGAGGGGTCTGGCTGCAATAAACCCATGTAGGCAGTGCGCCATTTTGGCGGCCTAACCAAGCCGAATATTGGGCTATAATGCTGCAACTTGGGCAAATTATTGGGGGAGTGGCACTAATAAATATAGAACAGCTTTGAGACTTACATCTGTAAAGGAAACTCTTGTCGCAGGCTTTTACGACTGGTAGTGGGGTACACTGGTTGCAGTAAACTAGTATATACAGCGGGTCATGTTTCCACCATAACTAAGCCAAATATTAAAATATTATGCTGCAATTTGGACCAAACACTGAGTGAATTACACCAATAAAGGTGGAACAGCTTTGAGACGTACAGAGGAGTTAAACCCATGTCACATTGCTCTGTAACCTGCAATGGAGGGGTCTGGCTGCAATAAACCCATGTAGGCAGTGCGCCATTTTGGCGGCCTAACCAAGCCAAATATTGGGCTATAATGCTGCAACTTGGGCAAATTATTGGGGGAGTGGCACTAATAAATATAGAACAGCTTTGAGACTTACATCTGTGAAGGAAACTCTTGTCGCAGGCTTTTACGACTGGTAGTGGGGTACACTGGTTGCAGTAAACTAGTATATACAGCGGGTCATGTTTCCACCATAACTAAGCCAAATATTAAAATATTATGCTGCAATTTGGACCAAACACTGAGTGAATTACACCAATAAAGGTGGAACAGCTTTGAGACGTACAGAGGAGTTAAACCCATGTCACATTGCTCTGTAACCTGCAATGGAGGGGTCTGGCTGCAATAAACCCATGTAGGCAGTGCGCCATTTTGGCGGCCTAACCAAGCCGAATATTGGGCTATAATGCTGCAACTTGGGCAAATTATTGGGGGAGTGGCACTAATAAATATAGAACAGCTTTGAGACTTACATCTGTGAAGGAAACTCTTGTCGCAGGCTTTTACGACTGGTAGTGGGGTACACTGGTTGCAGTAAACTAGTATATACAGCGGGTCATGTTTCCACCATAACTAAGCCAAATATTAAAATATTATGCTGCAATTTGGACCAAACACTGAGTGAATTACACCAATAAAGGTGGAACAGCTTTGAGACGTACAGAGGAGTTAAACCCATGTCACATTGCTCTGTAACCTGCAATGGAGGGGTCTGGCTGCAATAAACCCATGTAGGCAGTGCGCCATTTTGGCGGCCTAACCAAGCCAAATATTGGGCTATAATGCTGCAACTTGGGCAAATTATTGGGGGAGTGGCACTAATAAATATAGAACAGCTTTGAGACTTACATCTGTGAAGGAAACTCTTGTCGCAGGCTTTTACGACTGGTAGTGGGGTACACTGGTTGCAGTAAACTAGTATATACAGCGGGTCATGTTTCCACCATAACTAAGCCAAATATTAAAATATTATGCTGCAATTTGGACCAAACACTGAGTGAATTACACCAATAAAGGTGGAACAGCTTTGAGACGTACAGAGGAGTTAAACCCATGTCACATTGCTCTGTAACCTGCAATGGAGGGGTCTGGCTGCAATAAACCCATGTAGGCAGTGCGCCATTTTGGCGGCCTAACCAAGCCGAATATTGGGCTATAATGCTGCAACTTGGGCAAATTATTGGGGGAGTGGCACTAATAAATATAGAACAGCTTTGAGACTTACATCTGTGAAGGAAACTCTTGTCGCAGGCTTTTACGACTGGTAGTGGGGTACACTGGTTGCAGTAAACTAGTATATACAGCGGGTCATGTTTCCACCATAACTAAGCCAAATATTAAAATATTATGCTGCAATTTGGACCAAACACTGAGTGAATTACACCAATAAAGGTGGAACAGCTTTGAGACGTACAGAGGAGTTAAACCCATGTCACATTGCTCTGTAACCTGCAATGGAGGGGTCTGGCTGCAATAAACCCATGTAGGCAGTGCGCCATTTTGGCGGCCTAACCAAGCCGAATATTGGGCTATAATGCTGCAACTTGGGCAAATTATTGGGGGAGTGGCACTAATAAATATAGAACAGCTTTGAGACTTACATCTGTGAAGGAAACTCTTGTCGCAGGCTTTTACGACTGGTAGTGGGGTACACTGGTTGCAGTAAACTAGTACATACAGCGGGTCATGTTTCCACCATAACTAAGCCAAATATTAAAATATTATGCTGCAATTTGGACCAAACACTGAGTGAATTACACCAATAAAGGTGGAACAGCTTTGAGACGTACAGAGGAGTTAAACCCATGTCACATTGCTCTGTAACCTGCAATGGAGGGGTCTGGCTGCAATAAACCCATGTAGGCAGTGCGCCATTTTGGCGGCCTAACCAAGCCGAATATTGGGCTATAATGCTGCAACTTGGGCAAATTATTGGGGGAGTGGCACTAATAAATATAGAACAGCTTTGAGACTTACATCTGTGAAGGAAACTCTTGTCGCAGGCTTTTACGACTGGTAGTGGGGTACACTGGTTGCAGTAAACTAGTACATACAGCGGGTCATGTTTCCACCATAACTAAGCCAAATATTAAAATATTATGCTGCAATTTGGACCAAACACTGAGTGAATTACACCAATAAAGGTGGAACAGCTTTGAGACGTACAGAGGAGTTAAACCCATGTCACATTGCTCTGTAACCTGCAATGGAGGGGTCTGGCTGCAATAAACCCATGTAGGCAGTGCGCCATTTTGGCGGCCTAACCAAGCCGAATATTGGGCTATAATGCTGCAACTTGGGCAAATTATTGGGGGAGTGGCACTAATAAATATAGAACAGCTTTGAGACTTACATCTGTAAAGGAAACTCTTGTCGCAGGCTTTTACGACTGGTAGTGGGGTACACTGGTTGCAGTAAACTAGTATATACAGCGGGTCATGTTTCCACCATAACTAAGCCAAATATTAAAATATTATGCTGCAATTTGGACCAAACACTGAGTGAATTACACCAATAAAGGTGGAACAGCTTTGAGACGTACAGAGGAGTTAAACCCATGTCACATTGCTCTGTAACCTGCAATGGAGGGGTCTGGCTGCAATAAACCCATGTAGGCAGTGCGCCATTTTGGCGGCCTAACCAAGCCAAATATTGGGCTATAATGCTGCAACTTGGGCAAATTATTGGGGGAGTGGCACTAATAAATATAGAACAGCTTTGAGACTTACATCTGTGAAGGAAACTCTTGTCGCAGGCTTTTACGACTGGTAGTGGGGTACACTGGTTGCAGTAAACTAGTATATACAGCGGGTCATGTTTCCACCATAACTAAGCCAAATATTAAAATATTATGCTGCAATTTGGACCAAACACTGAGTGAATTACACCAATAAAGGTGGAACAGCTTTGAGACGTACAGAGGAGTTAAACCCATGTCACATTGCTCTGTAACCTGCAATGGAGGGGTCTGGCTGCAATAAACCCATGTAGGCAGTGCGCCATTTTGGCGGCCTAACCAAGCCGAATATTGGGCTATAATGCTGCAACTTGGGCAAATTATTGGGGGAGTGGCACTAATAAATATAGAACAGCTTTGAGACTTACATCTGTGAAGGAAACTATTGTCGCAGGCTTTTACGACTGGTAGTGGGGTACACTGGTTGCAGTAAACTAGTATATACAGCGGGTCATGTTTCCACCATAACTAAGCCAAATATTAAAATATTATGCTGCAATTTGGACCAAACACTGAGTGAATTACACCAATAAAGGTGGAACAGCTTTGAGACGTACAGAGGAGTTAAACCCATGTCACATTGCTCTGTAACCTGCAATGGAGGGGTCTGGCTGCAATAAACCCATGTAGGCAGTGCGCCATTTTGGCGGCCTAACCAAGCCGAATATTGGGCTATAATGCTGCAACTTGGGCAAATTATTGGGGGAGTGGCACTAATAAATATAGAACAGCTTTGAGACTTACATCTGTGAAGGAAACTCTTGTCGCAGGCTTTTACGACTGGTAGTGGGGTACACTGGTTGCAGTAAACTAGTATATACAGCGGGTCATGTTTCCACCATAACTAAGCCAAATATTAAAATATTATGCTGCAATTTGGACCAAACACTGAGTGAATTACACCAATAAAGGTGGAACAGCTTTGAGACGTACAGAGGAGTTAAACCCATGTCACATTGCTCTGTAACCTGCAATGGAGGGGTCTGGCTGCAATAAACCCATGTAGGCAGTGCGCCATTTTGGCGGCCTAACCAAGCCAAATATTGGGCTATAATGCTGCAACTTGGGCAAATTATTGGGGGAGTGGCACTAATAAATATAGAACAGCTTTGAGACTTACATCTGTGAAGGAAACTCTTGTCGCAGGCTTTTACGACTGGTAGTGGGGTACACTGGTTGCAGTAAACTAGTATATACAGCGGGTCATGTTTCCACCATAACTAAGCCAAATATTAAAATATTATGCTGCAATTTGGACCAAACACTGAGTGAATTACACCAATAAAGGTGGAACAGCTTTGAGACGTACAGAGGAGTTAAACCCATGTCACATTGCTCTGTAACCTGCAATGGAGGGGTCTGGCTGCAATAAACCCATGTAGGCAGTGCGCCATTTTGGCGGCCTAACCAAGCCAAATATTGGGCTATAATGCTGCAACTTGGGCAAATTATTGGGGGAGTGGCACTAATAAATATAGAACAGCTTTGAGACTTACATCTGTGAAGGAAACTCTTGTCGCAGGCTTTTACGACTGGTAGTGGGGTACACTGGTTGCAGTAAACTAGTATATACAGCGGGTCATGTTTCCACCATAACTAAGCCAAATATTAAAATATTATGCTGCAATTTGGACCAAACACTGAGTGAATTACACCAATAAAGGTGGAACAGCTTTGAGACGTACAGAGGAGTTAAACCCATGTCACATTGCTCTGTAACCTGCAATGGAGGGGTCTGGCTGCAATAAACCCATGTAGGCAGTGCGCCATTTTGGCGGCCTAACCAAGCCGAATATTGGGCTATAATGCTGCAACTTGGGCAAATTATTGGGGGAGTGGCACTAATAAATATAGAACAGCTTTGAGACTTACATCTGTGAAGGAAACTCTTGTCGCAGGCTTTTACGACTGGTAGTGGGGTACACTGGTTGCAGTAAACTAGTATATACAGCGGGTCATGTTTCCACCATAACTAAGCCAAATATTAAAATATTATGCTGCAATTTGGACCAAACACTGAGTGAATTACACCAATAAAGGTGGAACAGCTTTGAGACGTACAGAGGAGTTAAACCCATGTCACATTGCTCTGTAACCTGCAATGGAGGGGTCTGGCTGCAATAAACCCATGTAGGCAGTGCGCCATTTTGGCGGCCTAACCAAGCCGAATATTGGGCTATAATGCTGCAACTTGGGCAAATTATTGGGGGAGTGGCACTAATAAATATAGAACAGCTTTGAGACTTACATCTGTGAAGGAAACTCTTGTCGCAGGCTTTTACGACTGGTAGTGGGGTACACTGGTTGCAGTAAACTAGTACATACAGCGGGTCATGTTTCCACCATAACTAAGCCAAATATTAAAATATTATGCTGCAATTTGGACCAAACACTGAGTGAATTACACCAATAAAGGTGGAACAGCTTTGAGACGTACAGAGGAGTTAAACCCATGTCACATTGCTCTGTAACCTGCAATGGAGGGGTCTGGCTGCAATAAACCCATGTAGGCAGTGCGCCATTTTGGCGGCCTAACCAAGCCGAATATTGGGCTATAATGCTGCAACTTGGGCAAATTATTGGGGGAGTGGCACTAATAAATATAGAACAGCTTTGAGACTTACATCTGTGAAGGAAACTCTTGTCGCAGGCTTTTACGACTGGTAGTGGGGTACACTGGTTGCAGTAAACTAGTACATACAGCGGGTCATGTTTCCACCATAACTAAGCCAAATATTAAAATATTATGCTGCAATTTGGACCAAACACTGAGTGAATTACACCAATAAAGGTGGAACAGCTTTGAGACGTACAGAGGAGTTAAACCCATGTCACATTGCTCTGTAACCTGCAATGGAGGGGTCTGGCTGCAATAAACCCATGTAGGCAGTGCGCCATTTTGGCGGCCTAACCAAGCCGAATATTGGGCTATAATGCTGCAACTTGGGCAAATTATTGGGGGAGTGGCACTAATAAATATAGAACAGCTTTGAGACTTACATCTGTAAAGGAAACTCTTGTCGCAGGCTTTTACGACTGGTAGTGGGGTACACTGGTTGCAGTAAACTAGTATATACAGCGGGTCATGTTTCCACCATAACTAAGCCAAATATTAAAATATTATGCTGCAATTTGGACCAAACACTGAGTGAATTACACCAATAAAGGTGGAACAGCTTTGAGACGTACAGAGGAGTTAAACCCATGTCACATTGCTCTGTAACCTGCAATGGAGGGGTCTGGCTGCAATAAACCCATGTAGGCAGTGCGCCATTTTGGCGGCCTAACCAAGCCAAATATTGGGCTATAATGCTGCAACTTGGGCAAATTATTGGGGGAGTGGCACTAATAAATATAGAACAGCTTTGAGACTTACATCTGTGAAGGAAACTCTTGTCGCAGGCTTTTACGACTGGTAGTGGGGTACACTGGTTGCAGTAAACTAGTATATACAGCGGGTCATGTTTCCACCATAACTAAGCCAAATATTAAAATATTATGCTGCAATTTGGACCAAACACTGAGTGAATTACACCAATAAAGGTGGAACAGCTTTGAGACGTACAGAGGAGTTAAACCCATGTCACATTGCTCTGTAACCTGCAATGGAGGGGTCTGGCTGCAATAAACCCATGTAGGCAGTGCGCCATTTTGGCGGCCTAACCAAGCCGAATATTGGGCTATAATGCTGCAACTTGGGCAAATTATTGGGGGAGTGGCACTAATAAATATAGAACAGCTTTGAGACTTACATCTGTGAAGGAAACTATTGTCGCAGGCTTTTACGACTGGTAGTGGGGTACACTGGTTGCAGTAAACTAGTATATACAGCGGGTCATGTTTCCACCATAACTAAGCCAAATATTAAAATATTATGCTGCAATTTGGACCAAACACTGAGTGAATTACACCAATAAAGGTGGAACAGCTTTGAGACGTACAGAGGAGTTAAACCCATGTCACATTGCTCTGTAACCTGCAATGGAGGGGTCTGGCTGCAATAAACCCATGTAGGCAGTGCGCCATTTTGGCGGCCTAACCAAGCCGAATATTGGGCTATAATGCTGCAACTTGGGCAAATTATTGGGGGAGTGGCACTAATAAATATAGAACAGCTTTGAGACTTACATCTGTGAAGGAAACTCTTGTCGCAGGCTTTTACGACTGGTAGTGGGGTACACTGGTTGCAGTAAACTAGTATATACAGCGGGTCATGTTTCCACCATAACTAAGCCAAATATTAAAATATTATGCTGCAATTTGGACCAAACACTGAGTGAATTACACCAATAAAGGTGGAACAGCTTTGAGACGTACAGAGGAGTTAAACCCATGTCACATTGCTCTGTAACCTGCAATGGAGGGGTCTGGCTGCAATAAACCCATGTAGGCAGTGCGCCATTTTGGCGGCCTAACCAAGCCAAATATTGGGCTATAATGCTGCAACTTGGGCAAATTATTGGGGGAGTGGCACTAATAAATATAGAACAGCTTTGAGACTTACATCTGTGAAGGAAACTCTTGTCGCAGGCTTTTACGACTGGTAGTGGGGTACACTGGTTGCAGTAAACTAGTATATACAGCGGGTCATGTTTCCACCATAACTAAGCCAAATATTAAAATATTATGCTGCAATTTGGACCAAACACTGAGTGAATTACACCAATAAAGGTGGAACAGCTTTGAGACGTACAGAGGAGTTAAACCCATGTCACATTGCTCTGTAACCTGCAATGGAGGGGTCTGGCTGCAATAAACCCATGTAGGCAGTGCGCCATTTTGGCGGCCTAACCAAGCCAAATATTGGGCTATAATGCTGCAACTTGGGCAAATTATTGGGGGAGTGGCACTAATAAATATAGAACAGCTTTGAGACTTACATCTGTGAAGGAAACTCTTGTCGCAGGCTTTTACGACTGGTAGTGGGGTACACTGGTTGCAGTAAACTAGTATATACAGCGGGTCATGTTTCCACCATAACTAAGCCAAATATTAAAATATTATGCTGCAATTTGGACCAAACACTGAGTGAATTACACCAATAAAGGTGGAACAGCTTTGAGACGTACAGAGGAGTTAAACCCATGTCACATTGCTCTGTAACCTGCAATGGAGGGGTCTGGCTGCAATAAACCCATGTAGGCAGTGCGCCATTTTGGCGGCCTAACCAAGCCGAATATTGGGCTATAATGCTGCAACTTGGGCAAATTATTGGGGGAGTGGCACTAATAAATATAGAACAGCTTTGAGACTTACATCTGTGAAGGAAACTCTTGTCGCAGGCTTTTACGACTGGTAGTGGGGTACACTGGTTGCAGTAAACTAGTATATACAGCGGGTCATGTTTCCACCATAACTAAGCCAAATATTAAAATATTATGCTGCAATTTGGACCAAACACTGAGTGAATTACACCAATAAAGGTGGAACAGCTTTGAGACGTACAGAGGAGTTAAACCCATGTCACATTGCTCTGTAACCTGCAATGGAGGGGTCTGGCTGCAATAAACCCATGTAGGCAGTGCGCCATTTTGGCGGCCTAACCAAGCCAAATATTGGGCTATAATGCTGCAACTTGGGCAAATTATTGGGGGAGTGGCACTAATAAATATAGAACAGCTTTGAGACTTACATCTGTGAAGGAAACTCTTGTCGCAGGCTTTTACGACTGGTAGTGGGGTACACTGGTTGCAGTAAACTAGTATATACAGCGGGTCATGTTTCCACCATAACTAAGCCAAATATTAAAATATTATGCTGCAATTTGGACCAAACACTGAGTGAATTACACCAATAAAGGTGGAACAGCTTTGAGACGTACAGAGGAGTTAAACCCATGTCACATTGCTCTGTAACCTGCAATGGAGGGGTCTGGCTGCAATAAACCCATGTAGGCAGTGCGCCATTTTGGCGGCCTAACCAAGCCGAATATTGGGCTATAATGCTGCAACTTGGGCAAATTATTGGGGGAGTGGCACTAATAAATATAGAACAGCTTTGAGACTTACATCTGTGAAGGAAACTATTGTCGCAGGCTTTTACGACTGGTAGTGGGGTACACTGGTTGCAGTAAACTAGTATATACAGCGGGTCATGTTTCCACCATAACTAAGCCAAATATTAAAATATTATGCTGCAATTTGAACCAAACACTGAGTGAATTACACCAATAAAGGTGGAACAGCTTTGAGACGTACAGAGGAGTTAAACCCATGTCACATTGCTCTGTAACCTGCAATGGAGGGGTCTGGCTGCAATAAACCCATGTAGGCAGTGCGCCATTTTGGCGGCCTAACCAAGCCGAATATTGGGCTATAATGCTGCAACTTGGGCAAATTATTGGGGGAGTGGCACTAATAAATATAGAACAGCTTTGAGACTTACATCTGTGAAGGAAACTCTTGTCGCAGGCTTTTACGACTGGTAGTGGGGTACACTGGTTGCAGTAAACTAGTATATACAGCGGGTCATGTTTCCACCATAACTAAGCCAAATATTAAAATATTATGCTGCAATTTGGACCAAACACTGAGTGAATTACACCAATAAAGGTGGAACAGCTTTGAGACGTACAGAGGAGTTAAACCCATGTCACATTGCTCTGTAACCTGCAATGGAGGGGTCTGGCTGCAATAAACCCATGTAGGCAGTGCGCCATTTTGGCGGCCTAACCAAGCCAAATATTGGGCTATAATGCTGCAACTTGGGCAAATTATTGGGGGAGTGGCACTAATAAATATAGAACAGCTTTGAGACTTACATCTGTGAAGGAAACTCTTGTCGCAGGCTTTTACGACTGGTAGTGGGGTACACTGGTTGCAGTAAACTAGTATATACAGCGGGTCATGTTTCCACCATAACTAAGCCAAATATTAAAATATTATGCTGCAATTTGGACCAAACACTGAGTGAATTACACCAATAAAGGTGGAACAGCTTTGAGACGTACAGAGGAGTTAAACCCATGTCACATTGCTCTGTAACCTGCAATGGAGGGGTCTGGCTGCAATAAACCCATGTAGGCAGTGCGCCATTTTGGCGGCCTAACCAAGCCGAATATTGGGCTATAATGCTGCAACTTGGGCAAATTATTGGGGGAGTGGCACTGATAAATATAGAACAGCTTTGAGACTTACATCTGTGAAGGAAACTCTTGTCGCAGGCTTTTACGACTGGTAGTGGGGTACACTGGTTGCAGTAA
This sequence comes from Sabellastarte sp. h YS-2021, assembly GCA_964017235.1. Lineage (NCBI taxonomy): Eukaryota > Metazoa > Annelida > Polychaeta > Sabellida > Sabellidae > Sabellastarte > Sabellastarte sp. h YS-2021. Next base: position 41,250,416 of record OZ024929.1, read on the forward strand.
ACTAGTACATACAGCGGGTCATGTTTCCACCATAACTAAGCCAAATATTAAAATATTATGCTGCAATTTTGACCAAACACTGAGTGAATTACACCAATAAAGGTGGAACAGCTTTGAGACGTACAGAGGAGTTAAACCCATGTCACATTGCTCTGTAACCTGCAATGGAGGGGTCTGGCTGCAATAAACCCATGTAGGCAGTGCGCCATTTTGGCGGCCTAACCAAGCCAAATATTGGGCTATAATGCTGCAACTTGGGCAAATTATTGGGGGAGTGGCACTAATAAATATAGAACAGCTTTGAGACTTACATCTGTGAAGGAAACTCTTGTCGCAGGCTTTTACGACTGGTAGTGGGGTACACTGGTTGCAGTAAACTAGTATATACAGCGGGTCATGTTTCCACCATAACTAAGCCAAATATTAAAATATTATGCTGCAATTTGGACCAAACACTGAGTGAATTACACCAATAAAGGTGGAACAGCTTTGAGACGTACAGAGGAGTTAAACCCATGTCACATTGCTCTGTAACCTGCAATGGAGGGGTCTGGCTGCAATAAACCCATGTAGGCAGTGCGCCATTTTGGCGGCCTAACCAAGCCGAATATTGGGCTATAATGCTGCAACTTGGGCAAATTATTGGGGGAGTGGCACTAATAAATATAGAACAGCTTTGAGACTTACATCTGTGAAGGAAACTCTTGTCGCAGGCTTTTACGACTGGTAGTGGGGTACACTGGTTGCAGTAAACTAGTACATACAGCGGGTCATGTTTCCACCATAACTAAGCCAAATATTAAAATATTATGCTGCAATTTGGACCAAACACTGAGTGAATTACACCAATAAAGGTGGAACAGCTTTGAGACGTACAGAGGAGTTAAACCCATGTCACATTGCTCTGTAACCTGCAATGGAGGGGTCTGGCTGCAATAAACCCATGTAGGCAGTGCGCCATTTTGGCGGCCTAACCAAGCCGAATATTGGGCTATAATGCTGCAACTTGGGCAAATTATTGGGGGAGTGGCACTAATAAATATAGAACAGCTTTGAGACTTACATCTGTAAAGGAAACTCTTGTCGCAGGCTTTTACGACTGGTAGTGGGGTACACTGGTTGCAGTAAACTAGTATATACAGCGGGTCATGTTTCCACCATAACTAAGCCAAATATTAAAATATTATGCTGCAATTTGGACCAAACACTGAGTGAATTACACCAATAAAGGTGGAACAGCTTTGAGACGTACAGAGGAGTTAAACCCATGTCACATTGCTCTGTAACCTGCAATGGAGGGGTCTGGCTGCAATAAACCCATGTAGGCAGTGCGCCATTTTGGCGGCCTAACCAAGCCAAATATTGGGCTATAATGCTGCAACTTGGGCAAATTATTGGGGGAGTGGCACTAATAAATATAGAACAGCTTTGAGACTTACATCTGTGAAGGAAACTCTTGTCGCAGGCTTTTACGACTGGTAGTGGGGTACACTGGTTGCAGTAAACTAGTATATACAGCGGGTCATGTTTCCACCATAACTAAGCCAAATATTAAAATATTATGCTGCAATTTGGACCAAACACTGAGTGAATTACACCAATAAAGGTGGAACAGCTTTGAGACGTACAGAGGAGTTAAACCCATGTCACATTGCTCTGTAACCTGCAATGGAGGGGTCTGGCTGCAATAAACCCATGTAGGCAGTGCGCCATTTTGGCGGCCTAACCAAGCCGAATATTGGGCTATAATGCTGCAACTTGGGCAAATTATTGGGGGAGTGGCACTAATAAATATAGAACAGCTTTGAGACTTACATCTGTGAAGGAAACTATTGTCGCAGGCTTTTACGACTGGTAGTGGGGTACACTAGTTGCAGTAAACTAGTATATACAGCGGGTCATGTTTCCACCATAACTAAGCCAAATATTAAAATATTATGCTGCAATTTGGACCAAACACTGAGTGAATTACACCAATAAAGGTGGAACAGCTTTGAGACGTACAGAGGAGTTAAACCCATGTCACATTGCTCTGTAACCTGCAATGGAGGGGTCTGGCTGCAATAAACCCATGTAGGCAGTGCGCCATTTTGGCGGCCTAACCAAGCCGAATATTGGGCTATAATGCTGCAACTTGGGCAAATTATTGGGGGAGTGGCACTAATAAATATAGAACAGCTTTGAGACTTACATCTGTGAAGGAAACTCTTGTCGCAGGCTTTTACGACTGGTAGTGGGGTACACTGGTTGCAGTAAACTAGTATATACAGCGGGTCATGTTTCCACCATAACTAAGCCAAATATTAAAATATTATGCTGCAATTTGGACCAAACACTGAGTGAATTACACCAATAAAGGTGGAACAGCTTTGAGACGTACAGAGGAGTTAAACCCATGTCACATTGCTCTGTAACCTGCAATGGAGGGGTCTGGCTGCAATAAACCCATGTAGGCAGTGCGCCATTTTGGCGGCCTAACCAAGCCAAATATTGGGCTATAATGCTGCAACTTGGGCAAATTATTGGGGGAGTGGCACTAATAAATATAGAACAGCTTTGAGACTTACATCTGTGAAGGAAACTCTTGTCGCAGGCTTTTACGACTGGTAGTGGGGTACACTGGTTGCAGTAAACTAGTATATACAGCGGGTCATGTTTCCACCATAACTAAGCCAAATATTAAAATATTATGCTGCAATTTGGACCAAACACTGAGTGAATTACACCAATAAAGGTGGAACAGCTTTGAGACGTACAGAGGAGTTAAACCCATGTCACATTGCTCTGTAACCTGCAATGGAGGGGTCTGGCTGCAATAAACCCATGTAGGCAGTGCGCCATTTTGGCGGCCTAACCAAGCCGAATATTGGGCTATAATGCTGCAACTTGGGCAAATTATTGGGGGAGTGGCACTAATAAATATAGAACAGCTTTGAGACTTACATCTGTGAAGGAAACTCTTGTCGCAGGCTTTTACGACTGGTAGTGGGGTACACTGGTTGCAGTAAACTAGTATATACAGCGGGTCATGTTTCCACCATAACTAAGCCAAATATTAAAATATTATGCTGCAATTTGGACCAAACACTGAGTGAATTACACCAATAAAGGTGGAACAGCTTTGAGACGTACAGAGGAGTTAAACCCATGTCACATTGCTCTGTAACCTGCAATGGAGGGGTCTGGCTGCAATAAACCCATGTAGGCAGTGCGCCATTTTGGCGGCCTAACCAAGCCAAATATTGGGCTATAATGCTGCAACTTGGGCAAATTATTGGGGGAGTGGCACTAATAAATATAGAACAGCTTTGAGACTTACATCTGTGAAGGAAACTCTTGTCGCAGGCTTTTACGACTGGTAGTGGGGTACACTGGTTGCAGTAAACTAGTATATACAGCGGGTCATGTTTCCACCATAACTAAGCCAAATATTAAAATATTATGCTGCAATTTGGACCAAACACTGAGTGAATTACACCAATAAAGGTGGAACAGCTTTGAGACGTACAGAGGAGTTAAACCCATGTCACATTGCTCTGTAACCTGCAATGGAGGGGTCTGGCTGCAATAAACCCATGTAGGCAGTGCGCCATTTTGGCGGCCTAACCAAGCCAAATATTGGGCTATAATGCTGCAACTTGGGCAAATTATTGGGGGAGTGGCACTAATAAATATAGAACAGCTTTGAGACTTACATCTGTGAAGGAAACTCTTGTCGCAGGCTTTTACGACTGGTAGTGGGGTACACTGGTTGCAGTAAACTAGTATATACAGCGGGTCATGTTTCCACCATAACTAAGCCAAATATTAAAATATTATGCTGCAATTTGGACCAAACACTGAGTGAATTACACCAATAAAGGTGGAACAGCTTTGAGACGTACAGAGGAGTTAAACCCATGTCACATTGCTCTGTAACCTGCAATGGAGGGGTCTGGCTGCAATAAACCCATGTAGGCAGTGCGCCATTTTGGCGGCCTAACCAAGCCGAATATTGGGCTATAATGCTGCAACTTGGGCAAATTATTGGGGGAGTGGCACTAATAAATATAGAACAGCTTTGAGACTTACATCTGTGAAGGAAACTCTTGTCGCAGGCTTTTACGACTGGTAGTGGGGTACACTGGTTGCAGTAAACTAGTATATACAGCGGGCCATGTTTCCACCATAACTAAGCCAAATATTAAAATATTATGCTGCAATTTGGACCAAACACTGAGTGAATTACACCAATAAAGGTGGAACAGCTTTGAGACGTACAGAGGAGTTAAACCCATGTCACATTGCTCTGTAACCTGCAATGGAGGGGTCTGGCTGCAATAAACCCATGTAGGCAGTGCGCCATTTTGGCGGCCTAACCAAGCCAAATATTGGGCTATAATGCTGCAACTTGGGCAAATTATTGGGGGAGTGGCACTAATAAATATAGAACAGCTTTGAGACTTACATCTGTGAAGGAAACTCTTGTCGCAGGCTTTTACGACTGGTAGTGGGGTACACTGGTTGCAGTAAACTAGTATATACAGCGGGTCATGTTTCCACCATAACTAAGCCAAATATTAAAATATTATGCTGCAATTTGGACCAAACACTGAGTGAATTACACCAATAAAGGTGGAACAGCTTTGAGACGTACAGAGGAGTTAAACCCATGTCACATTGCTCTGTAACCTGCAATGGAGGGGTCTGGCTGCAATAAACCCATGTAGGCAGTGCGCCATTTTGGCGGCCTAACCAAGCCGAATATTGGGCTATAATGCTGCAACTTGGGCAAATTATTGGGGGAGTGGCACTAATAAATATAGAACAGCTTTGAGACTTACATCTGTGAAGGAAACTCTTGTCGCAGGCTTTTACGACTGGTAGTGGGGTACACTGGTTGCAGTAAACTAGTATATACAGCGGGTCATGTTTCCACCATAACTAAGCCAAATATTAAAATATTATGCTGCAATTTGGACCAAACACTGAGTGAATTACACCAATAAAGGTGGAACAGCTTTGAGACGTACAGAGGAGTTAAACCCATGTCACATTGCTCTGTAACCTGCAATGGAGGGGTCTGGCTGCAATAAACCCATGTAGGCAGTGCGCCATTTTGGCGGCCTAACCAAGCCGAATATTGGGCTATAATGCTGCAACTTGGGCAAATTATTGGGGGAGTGGCACTAATAAATATAGAACAGCTTTGAGACTTACATCTGTGAAGGAAACTCTTGTCGCAGGCTTTTACGACTGGTAGTGGGGTACACTGGTTGCAGTAAACTAGTACATACAGCGGGTCATGTTTCCACCATAACTAAGCCAAATATTAAAATATTATGCTGCAATTTGGACCAAACACTGAGTGAATTACACCAATAAAGGTGGAACAGCTTTGAGACGTACAGAGGAGTTAAACCCATGTCACATTGCTCTGTAACCTGCAATGGAGGGGTCTGGCTGCAATAAACCCATGTAGGCAGTGCGCCATTTTGGCGGCCTAACCAAGCCGAATATTGGGCTATAATGCTGCAACTTGGGCAAATTATTGGGGGAGTGGCACTAATAAATATAGAACAGCTTTGAGACTTACATCTGTGAAGGAAACTCTTGTCGCAGGCTTTTACGACTGGTAGTGGGGTACACTGGTTGCAGTAAACTAGTACATACAGCGGGTCATGTTTCCACCATAACTAAGCCAAATATTAAAATATTATGCTGCAATTTGGACCAAACACTGAGTGAATTACACCAATAAAGGTGGAACAGCTTTGAGACGTACAGAGGAGTTAAACCCATGTCACATTGCTCTGTAACCTGCAATGGAGGGGTCTGGCTGCAATAAACCCATGTAGGCAGTGCGCCATTTTGGCGGCCTAACCAAGCCGAATATTGGGCTATAATGCTGCAACTTGGGCAAATTATTGGGGGAGTGGCACTAATAAATATAGAACAGCTTTGAGACTTACATCTGTAAAGGAAACTCTTGTCGCAGGCTTTTACGACTGGTAGTGGGGTACACTGGTTGCAGTAAACTAGTATATACAGCGGGTCATGTTTCCACCATAACTAAGCCAAATATTAAAATATTATGCTGCAATTTGGACCAAACACTGAGTGAATTACACCAATAAAGGTGGAACAGCTTTGAGACGTACAGAGGAGTTAAACCCATGTCACATTGCTCTGTAACCTGCAATGGAGGGGTCTGGCTGCAATAAACCCATGTAGGCAGTGCGCCATTTTGGCGGCCTAACCAAGCCAAATATTGGGCTATAATGCTGCAACTTGGGCAAATTATTGGGGGAGTGGCACTAATAAATATAGAACAGCTTTGAGACTTACATCTGTGAAGGAAACTCTTGTCGCAGGCTTTTACGACTGGTAGTGGGGTACACTGGTTGCAGTAAACTAGTATATACAGCGGGTCATGTTTCCACCATAACTAAGCCAAATATTAAAATATTATGCTGCAATTTGGACCAAACACTGAGTGAATTACACCAATAAAGGTGGAACAGCTTTGAGACGTACAGAGGAGTTAAACCCATGTCACATTGCTCTGTAACCTGCAATGGAGGGGTCTGGCTGCAATAAACCCATGTAGGCAGTGCGCCATTTTGGCGGCCTAACCAAGCCGAATATTGGGCTATAATGCTGCAACTTGGGCAAATTATTGGGGGAGTGGCACTAATAAATATAGAACAGCTTTGAGACTTACATCTGTGAAGGAAACTATTGTCGCAGGCTTTTACGACTGGTAGTGGGGTACACTGGTTGCAGTAAACTAGTATATACAGCGGGTCATGTTTCCACCATAACTAAGCCAAATATTAAAATATTATGCTGCAATTTGGACCAAACACTGAGTGAATTACACCAATAAAGGTGGAACAGCTTTGAGACGTACAGAGGAGTTAAACCCATGTCACATTGCTCTGTAACCTGCAATGGAGGGGTCTGGCTGCAATAAACCCATGTAGGCAGTGCGCCATTTTGGCGGCCTAACCAAGCCGAATATTGGGCTATAATGCTGCAACTTGGGCAAATTATTGGGGGAGTGGCACTAATAAATATAGAACAGCTTTGAGACTTACATCTGTGAAGGAAACTCTTGTCGCAGGCTTTTACGACTGGTAGTGGGGTACACTGGTTGCAGTAAACTAGTATATACAGCGGGTCATGTTTCCACCATAACTAAGCCAAATATTAAAATATTATGCTGCAATTTGGACCAAACACTGAGTGAATTACACCAATAAAGGTGGAACAGCTTTGAGACGTACAGAGGAGTTAAACCCATGTCACATTGCTCTGTAACCTGCAATGGAGGGGTCTGGCTGCAATAAACCCATGTAGGCAGTGCGCCATTTTGGCGGCCTAACCAAGCCAAATATTGGGCTATAATGCTGCAACTTGGGCAAATTATTGGGGGAGTGGCACTAATAAATATAGAACAGCTTTGAGACTTACATCTGTGAAGGAAACTCTTGTCGCAGGCTTTTACGACTGGTAGTGGGGTACACTGGTTGCAGTAAACTAGTATATACAGCGGGTCATGTTTCCACCATAACTAAGCCAAATATTAAAATATTATGCTGCAATTTGGACCAAACACTGAGTGAATTACACCAATAAAGGTGGAACAGCTTTGAGACGTACAGAGGAGTTAAACCCATGTCACATTGCTCTGTAACCTGCAATGGAGGGGTCTGGCTGCAATAAACCCATGTAGGCAGTGCGCCATTTTGGCGGCCTAACCAAGCCAAATATTGGGCTATAATGCTGCAACTTGGGCAAATTATTGGGGGAGTGGCACTAATAAATATAGAACAGCTTTGAGACTTACATCTGTGAAGGAAACTCTTGTCGCAGGCTTTTACGACTGGTAGTGGGGTACACTGGTTGCAGTAAACTAGTATATACAGCGGGTCATGTTTCCACCATAACTAAGCCAAATATTAAAATATTATGCTGCAATTTGGACCAAACACTGAGTGAATTACACCAATAAAGGTGGAACAGCTTTGAGACGTACAGAGGAGTTAAACCCATGTCACATTGCTCTGTAACCTGCAATGGAGGGGTCTGGCTGCAATAAACCCATGTAGGCAGTGCGCCATTTTGGCGGCCTAACCAAGCCGAATATTGGGCTATAATGCTGCAACTTGGGCAAATTATTGGGGGAGTGGCACTAATAAATATAGAACAGCTTTGAGACTTACATCTGTGAAGGAAACTCTTGTCGCAGGCTTTTACGACTGGTAGTGGGGTACACTGGTTGCAGTAAACTAGTATATACAGCGGGTCATGTTTCCACCATAACTAAGCCAAATATTAAAATATTATGCTGCAATTTGGACCAAACACTGAGTGAATTACACCAATAAAGGTGGAACAGCTTTGAGACGTACAGAGGAGTTAAACCCATGTCACATTGCTCTGTAACCTGCAATGGAGGGGTCTGGCTGCAATAAACCCATGTAGGCAGTGCGCCATTTTGGCGGCCTAACCAAGCCAAATATTGGGCTATAATGCTGCAACTTGGGCAAATTATTGGGGGAGTGGCACTAATAAATATAGAACAGCTTTGAGACTTACATCTGTGAAGGAAACTCTTGTCGCAGGCTTTTACGACTGGTAGTGGGGTACACTGGTTGCAGTAAACTAGTATATACAGCGGGTCATGTTTCCACCATAACTAAGCCAAATATTAAAATATTATGCTGCAATTTGGACCAAACACTGAGTGAATTACACCAATAAAGGTGGAACAGCTTTGAGACGTACAGAGGAGTTAAACCCATGTCACATTGCTCTGTAACCTGCAATGGAGGGGTCTGGCTGCAATAAACCCATGTAGGCAGTGCGCCATTTTGGCGGCCTAACCAAGCCAAATATTGGGCTATAATGCTGCAACTTGGGCAAATTATTGGGGGAGTGGCACTAATAAATATAGAACAGCTTTGAGACTTACATCTGTGAAGGAAACTCTTGTCGCAGGCTTTTACGACTGGTAGTGGGGTACACTGGTTGCAGTAAACTAGTATATACAGCGGGTCATGTTTCCACCATAACTAAGCCAAATATTAAAATATTATGCTGCAATTTGGACCAAACACTGAGTGAATTACACCAATAAAGGTGGAACAGCTTTGAGACGTACAGAGGAGTTAAACCCATGTCACATTGCTCTGTAACCTGCAATGGAGGGGTCTGGCTGCAATAAACCCATGTAGGCAGTGCGCCATTTTGGCGGCCTAACCAAGCCGAATATTGGGCTATAATGCTGCAACTTGGGCAAATTATTGGGGGAGTGGCACTAATAAATATAGAACAGCTTTGAGACTTACATCTGTGAAGGAAACTCTTGTCGCAGGCTTTTACGACTGGTAGTGGGGTACACTGGTTGCAGTAAACTAGTATATACAGCGGGTCATGTTTCCACCATAACTAAGCCAAATATTAAAATATTATGCTGCAATTTGGACCAAACACTGAGTGAATTACACCAATAAAGGTGGAACAGCTTTGAGACGTACAGAGGAGTTAAACCCATGTCACATTGCTCTGTAACCTGCAATGGAGGGGTCTGGCTGCAATAAACCCATGTAGGCAGTGCGCCATTTTGGCGGCCTAACCAAGCCAAATATTGGGCTATAATGCTGCAACTTGGGCAAATTATTGGGGGAGTGGCACTAATAAATATAGAACAGCTTTGAGACTTACATCTGTGAAGGAAACTCTTGTCGCAGGCTTTTACGACTGGTAGTGGGGTACACTGGTTGCAGTAAACTAGTATATACAGCGGGTCATGTTTCCACCATAACTAAGCCAAATATTAAAATATTATGCTGCAATTTGGACCAAACACTGAGTGAATTACACCAATAAAGGTGGAACAGCTTTGAGACGTACAGAGGAGTTAAACCCATGTCACATTGCTCTGTAACCTGCAATGGAGGGGTCTGGCTGCAATAAACCCATGTAGGCAGTGCGCCATTTTGGCGGCCTAACCAAGCCGAATATTGGGCTATAATGCTGCAACTTGGGCAAATTATTGGGGGAGTGGCACTAATAAATATAGAACAGCTTTGAGACTTACATCTGTGAAGGAAACTCTTGTCGCAGGCTTTTACGACTGGTAGTGGGGTACACTGGTTGCAGTAAACTAGTATATACAGCGGGTCATGTTTCCACCATAACTAAGCCAAATATTAAAATATTATGCTGCAATTTGGACCAAACACTGAGTGAATTACACCAATAAAGGTGGAACAGCTTTGAGACGTACAGAGGAGTTAAACCCATGTCACATTGCTCTGTAACCTGCAATGGAGGGGTCTGGCTGCAATAAACCCATGTAGGCAGTGCGCCATTTTGGCGGCCTAACCAAGCCGAATATTGGGCTATAATGCTGCAACTTGGGCAAATTATTGGGGGAGTGGCACTAATAAATATAGAACAGCTTTGAGACTTACATCTGTGAAGGAAACTCTTGTCGCAGGCTTTTACGACTGGTAGTGGGGTACACTGGTTGCAGTAAACTAGTATATACAGCGGGTCATGTTTCCACCATAACTAAGCCAAATATTAAAATATTATGCTGCAATTTGGACCAAACACTGAGTGAATTACACCAATAAAGGTGGAACAGCTTTGAGACGTACAGAGGAGTTAAACCCATGTCACATTGCTCTGTAACCTGCAATGGAGGGGTCTGGCTGCAATAAACCCATGTAGGCAGTGCGCCATTTTGGCGGTCTAACCAAGCCGAATATTGGGCTATAATGCTGCAACTTGGGCAAATTATTGGGGGAGTGGCACTAATAAATATAGAACAGCTTTGAGACTTACATCTGTGAAGGAAACTCTTGTCGCAGGCTTTTACGACTGGTAGTGGGGTACACTGGTTGCAGTAAACTAGTATATACAGCGGGTCATGTTTCCACCATAACTAAGCCAAATATTAAAATATTATGCTGCAATTTGGACCAAACACTGAGTGAATTACACCAATAAAGGTGGAACAGCTTTGAGACGTACAGAGGAGTTAAACCCATGTCACATTGCTCTGTAACCTGCAATGGAGGGGTCTGGCTGCAATAAACCCATGTAGGCAGTGCGCCATTTTGGCGGCCTAACCAAGCCAAATATTGGGCTATAATGCTGCAACTTGGGCAAATTATTGGGGGAGTGGCACTAATAAATATAGAACAGCTTTGAGACTTACATCTGTGAAGGAAACTCTTGTCGCAGGCTTTTACGACTGGTAGTGGGGTACACTGGTTGCAGTAAACTAGTATATACAGCGGGTCATGTTTCCACCATAACTAAGCCAAATATTAAAATATTATGCTGCAATTTGGACCAAACACTGAGTGAATTACACCAATAAAGGTGGAACAGCTTTGAGACGTACAGAGGAGTTAAACCCATGTCACATTGCTCTGTAACCTGCAATGGAGGGGTCTGGCTGCAATAAACCCATGTAGGCAGTGCGCCATTTTGGCGGCCTAACCAAGCCGAATATTGGGCTATAATGCTGCAACTTGGGCAAATTATTGGGGGAGTGGCACTAATAAATATAGAACAGCTTTGAGACTTACATCTGTGAAGGAAACTCTTGTCGCAGGCTTTTACGACTGGTAGTGGGGTACACTGGTTGCAGTAAACTAGTATATACAGCGGGTCATGTTTCCACCATAACTAAGCCAAATATTAAAATATTATGCTGCAATTTGGACCAAACACTGAGTGAATTACACCAATAAAGGTGGAACAGCTTTGAGACGTACAGAGGAGTTAAACCCATGTCACATTGCTCTGTAACCTGCAATGGAGGGGTCTGGCTGCAATAAACCCATGTAGGCAGTGCGCCATTTTGGCGGCCTAACCAAGCCGAATATTGGGCTATAATGCTGCAACTTGGGCAAATTATTGGGGGAGTGGCACTAATAAATATAGAACAGCTTTGAGACTTACATCTGTGAAGGAAACTCTTGTCGCAGGCTTTTACGACTGGTAGTGGGGTACACTGGTTGCAGTAAACTAGTATATACAGCGGGTCATGTTTCCACCATAACTAAGCCAAATATTAAAATATTATGCTGCAATTTGGACCAAACACTGAGTGAATTACACCAATAAAGGTGGAACAGCTTTGAGACGTACAGAGGAGTTAAACCCATGTCACATTGCTCTGTAACCTGCAATGGAGGGGTCTGGCTGCAATAAACCCATGTAGGCAGTGCGCCATTTTGGCGGCCTAACCAAGCCGAATATTGGGCTATAATGCTGCAACTTGGGCAAATTATTGGGGGAGTGGCACTAATAAATATAGAACAGCTTTGAGACTTACATCTGTGAAGGAAACTCTTGTCGCAGGCTTTTACGACTGGTAGTGGGGTACACTGGTTGCAGTAAACTAGTATATACAGCGGGTCATGTTTCCACCATAACTAAGCCAAATATTAAAATATTATGCTGCAATTTGGACCAAACACTGAGTGAATTACACCAATAAAGGTGGAACAGCTTTGAGACGTACAGAGGAGTTAAACCCATGTCACATTGCTCTGTAACCTGCAATGGAGGGGTCTGGCTGCAATAAACCCATGTAGGCAGTGCGCCATTTTGGCGGCCTAACCAAGCCAAATATTGGGCTATAATGCTGCAACTTGGGCAAATTATTGGGGGAGTGGCACTAATAAATATAGAACAGCTTTGAGACTTACATCTGTGAAGGAAACTCTTGTCGCAGGCTTTTACGACTGGTAGTGGGGTACACTGGTTGCAGTAAACTAGTATATACAGCGGGTCATGTTTCCACCATAACTAAGCCAAATATTAAAATATTATGCTGCAATTTGGACCAAACACTGAGTGAATTACACCAATAAAGGTGGAACAGCTTTGAGACGTACAGAGGAGTTAAACCCATGTCACATTGCTCTGTAACCTGCAATGGAGGGGTCTGGCTGCAATAAACCCATGTAGGCAGTGCGCCATTTTGGCGGCCTAACCAAGCCGAATATTGGGCTATAATGCTGCAACTTGGGCAAATTATTGGGGGAGTGGCACTAATAAATATAGAACAGCTTTGAGACTTACATCTGTGAAGGAAACTCTTGTCGCAGGCTTTTACGACTGGTAGTGGGGTACACTGGTTGCAGTAAACTAGTATATACAGCGGGTCATGTTTCCACCATAACTAAGCCAAATATTAAAATATTATGCTGCAATTTGGACCAAACACTGAGTGAATTACACCAATAAAGGTGGAACAGCTTTGAGACGTACAGAGGAGTTAAACCCATGTCACATTGCTCTGTAACCTGCAATGGAGGGGTCTGGCTGCAATAAACCCATGTAGGCAGTGCGCCATTTTGGCGGCCTAACCAAGCCGAATATTGGGCTATAATGCTGCAACTTGGGCAAATTATTGGGGGAGTGGCACTAATAAATATAGAACAGCTTTGAGACTTACATCTGTGAAGGAAACTCTTGTCGCAGGCTTTTACGACTGGTAGTGGGGTACACTGGTTGCAGTAAACTAGTATATACAGCGGGTCATGTTTCCACCATAACTAAGCCAAATATTAAAATATTATGCTGCAATTTGGACCAAACACTGAGTGAATTACACCAATAAAGGTGGAACAGCTTTGAGACGTACAGAGGAGTTAAACCCATGTCACATTGCTCTGTAACCTGCAATGGAGGGGTCTGGCTGCAATAAACCCATGTAGGCAGTGCGCCATTTTGGCGGTCTAACCAAGCCGAATATTGGGCTATAATGCTGCAACTTGGGCAAATTATTGGGGGAGTGGCACTAATAAATATAGAACAGCTTTGAGACTTACATCTGTGAAGGAAACTCTTGTCGCAGGCTTTTACGACTGGTAGTGGGGTACACTGGTTGCAGTAAACTAGTATATACAGCGGGTCATGTTTCCACCATAACTAAGCCAAATATTAAAATATTATGCTGCAATTTGGACCAAACACTGAGTGAATTACACCAATAAAGGTGGAACAGCTTTGAGACGTACAGAGGAGTTAAACCCATGTCACATTGCTCTGTAACCTGCAATGGAGGGGTCTGGCTGCAATAAACCCATGTAGGCAGTGCGCCATTTTGGCGGCCTAACCAAGCCAAATATTGGGCTATAATGCTGCAACTTGGGCAAATTATTGGGGGAGTGGCACTAATAAATATAGAACAGCTTTGAGACTTACATCTGTGAAGGAAACTCTTGTCGCAGGCTTTTACGACTGGTAGTGGGGTACACTGGTTGCAGTAAACTAGTATATACAGCGGGTCATGTTTCCACCATAACTAAGCCAAATATTAAAATATTATGCTGCAATTTGGACCAAACACTGAGTGAATTACACCAATAAAGGTGGAACAGCTTTGAGACGTACAGAGGAGTTAAACCCATGTCACATTGCTCTGTAACCTGCAATGGAGGGGTCTGGCTGCAATAAACCCATGTAGGCAGTGCGCCATTTTGGCGGCCTAACCAAGCCAAATATTGGGCTATAATGCTGCAACTTGGGCAAATTATTGGGGGAGTGGCACTAATAAATATAGAACAGCTTTGAGACTTACATCTGTGAAGGAAACTCTTGTCGCAGGCTTTTACGACTGGTAGTGGGGTACACTGGTTGCAGTAAACTAGTATATACAGCGGGTCATGTTTCCACCATAACTAAGCCAAATATTAAAATATTATGCTGCAATTTGGACCAAACACTGAGTGAATTACACCAATAAAGGTGGAACAGCTTTGAGACGTACAGAGGAGTTAAACCCATGTCACATTGCTCTGTAACCTGCAATGGAGGGGTCTGGCTGCAATAAACCCATGTAGGCAGTGCGCCATTTTGGCGGCCTAACCAAGCCGAATATTGGGCTATAATGCTGCAACTTGGGCAAATTATTGGGGGAGTGGCACTAATAAATATAGAACAGCTTTGAGACTTACATCTGTGAAGGAAACTCTTGTCGCAGGCTTTTACGACTGGTAGTGGGGTACACTGGTTGCAGTAAACTAGTATATACAGCGGGTCATGTTTCCACCATAACTAAGCCAAATATTAAAATATTATGCTGCAATTTGGACCAAACACTGAGTGAATTACACCAATAAAGGTGGAACAGCTTTGAGACGTACAGAGGAGTTAAACCCATGTCACATTGCTCTGTAACCTGCAATGGAGGGGTCTGGCTGCAATAAACCCATGTAGGCAGTGCGCCATTTTGGCGGCCTAACCAAGCCAAATATTGGGCTATAATGCTGCAACTTGGGCAAATTATTGGGGGAGTGGCACTAATAAATATAGAACAGCTTTGAGACTTACATCTGTGAAGGAAACTCTTGTCGCAGGCTTTTACGACTGGTAGTGGGGTACACTGGTTGCAGTAAACTAGTATATACAGCGGGTCATGTTTCCACCATAACTAAGCCAAATATTAAAATATTATGCTGCAATTTGGACCAAACACTGAGTGAATTACACCAATAAAGGTGGAACAGCTTTGAGACGTACAGAGGAGTTAAACCCATGTCACATTGCTCTGTAACCTGCAATGGAGGGGTCTGGCTGCAATAAACCCATGTAGGCAGTGCGCCATTTTGGCGGCCTAACCAAGCCGAATATTGGGCTATAATGCTGCAACTTGGGCAAATTATTGGGGGAGTGGCACTAATAAATATAGAACAGCTTTGAGACTTACATCTGTGAAGGAAACTCTTGTCGCAGGCTTTTACGACTGGTAGTGGGGTACACTGGTTGCAGTAAACTAGTATATACAGCGGGTCATGTTTCCACCATAACTAAGCCAAATATTAAAATATTATGCTGCAATTTGGACCAAACACTGAGTGAATTACACCAATAAAGGTGGAACAGCTTTGAGACGTACAGAGGAGTTAAACCCATGTCACATTGCTCTGTAACCTGCAATGGAGGGGTCTGGCTGCAATAAACCCATGTAGGCAGTGCGCCATTTTGGCGGCCTAACCAAGCCGAATATTGGGCTATAATGCTGCAACTTGGGCAAATTATTGGGGGAGTGGCACTAATAAATATAGAACAGCTTTGAGACTTACATCTGTGAAGGAAACTCTTGTCGCAGGCTTTTACGACTGGTAGTGGGGTACACTGGTTGCAGTAAACTAGTATATACAGCGGGTCATGTTTCCACCATAACTAAGCCAAATATTAAAATATTATGCTGCAATTTGGACCAAACACTGAGTGAATTACACCAATAAAGGTGGAACAGCTTTGAGACGTACAGAGGAGTTAAACCCATGTCACATTGCTCTGTAACCTGCAATGGAGGGGTCTGGCTGCAATAAACCCATGTAGGCAGTGCGCCATTTTGGCGGCCTAACCAAGCCGAATATTGGGCTATAATGCTGCAACTTGGGCAAATTATTGGGGGAGTGGCACTAATAAATATAGAACAGCTTTGAGACTTACATCTGTGAAGGAAACTCTTGTCGCAGGCTTTTACGACTGGTAGTGGGGTACACTGGTTGCAGTAAACTAGTATATACAGCGGGTCATGTTTCCACCATAACTAAGCCAAATATTAAAATATTATGCTGCAATTTGGACCAAACACTGAGTGAATTACACCAATAAAGGTGGAACAGCTTTGAGACGTACAGAGGAGTTAAACCCATGTCACATTGCTCTGTAACCTGCAATGGAGGGGTCTGGCTGCAATAAACCCATGTAGGCAGTGTGCCATTTTGGCGGCCTAACCAAGCCAAATATTGGGCTATAATGCTGCAACTTGGGCAAATTATTGGGGGAGTGGCACTAATAAATATAGAACAGCTTTGAGACTTACATCTGTGAAGGAAACTCTTGTCGCAGGCTTTTACGACTGGTAGTGGGGTACACTGGTTGCAGTAAACTAGTATATACAGCGGGTCATGTTTCCACCATAACTAAGCCAAATATTAAAATATTATGCTGCAATTTGGACCAAACACTGAGTGAATTACACCAATAAAGGTGGAACAGCTTTGAGACGTACAGAGGAGTTAAACCCATGTCACATTGCTCTGTAACCTGCAATGGAGGGGTCTGGCTGCAATAAACCCATGTAGGCAGTGCGCCATTTTGGCGGCCTAACCAAGCCGAATATTGGGCTATAATGCTGCAACTTGGGCAAATTATTGGGGGAGTGGCACTAATAAATATAGAACAGCTTTGAGACTTACATCTGTGAAGGAAACTCTTGTCGCAGGCTTTTACGACTGGTAGTGGGGTACACTGGTTGCAGTAAACTAGTATATACAGCGGGTCATGTTTCCACCATAACTAAGCCAAATATTAAAATATTATGCTGCAATTTGGACCAAACACTGAGTGAATTACACCAATAAAGGTGGAACAGCTTTGAGACGTACAGAGGAGTTAAACCCATGTCACATTGCTCTGTAACCTGCAATGGAGGGGTCTGGCTGCAATAAACCCATGTAGGCAGTGCGCCATTTTGGCGGCCTAACCAAGCCGAATATTGGGCTATAATGCTGCAACTTGGGCAAATTATTGGGGGAGTGGCACTAATAAATATAGAACAGCTTTGAGACTTACATCTGTGAAGGAAACTCTTGTCGCAGGCTTTTACGACTGGTAGTGGGGTACACTGGTTGCAGTAAACTAGTATATACAGCGGGTCATGTTTCCACCATAACTAAGCCAAATATTAAAATATTATGCTGCAATTTGGACCAAACACTGAGTGAATTACACCAATAAAGGTGGAACAGCTTTGAGACGTACAGAGGAGTTAAACCCATGTCACATTGCTCTGTAACCTGCAATGGAGGGGTCTGGCTGCAATAAACCCATGTAGGCAGTGCGCCATTTTGGCGGTCTAACCAAGCCGAATATTGGGCTATAATGCTGCAACTTGGGCAAATTATTGGGGGAGTGGCACTAATAAATATAGAACAGCTTTGAGACTTACATCTGTGAAGGAAACTCTTGTCGCAGGCTTTTACGACTGGTAGTGGGGTACACTGGTTGCAGTAAACTAGTATATACAGCGGGTCATGTTTCCACCATAACTAAGCCAAATATTAAAATATTATGCTGCAATTTGGACCAAACACTGAGTGAATTACACCAATAAAGGTGGAACAGCTTTGAGACGTACAGAGGAGTTAAACCCATGTCACATTGCTCTGTAACCTGCAATGGAGGGGTCTGGCTGCAATAAACCCATGTAGGCAGTGCGCCATTTTGGCGGCCTAACCAAGCCAAATATTGGGCTATAATGCTGCAACTTGGGCAAATTATTGGGGGAGTGGCACTAATAAATATAGAACAGCTTTGAGACTTACATCTGTGAAGGAAACTCTTGTCGCAGGCTTTTACGACTGGTAGTGGGGTACACTGGTTGCAGTAAACTAGTATATACAGCGGGTCATGTTTCCACCATAACTAAGCCAAATATTAAAATATTATGCTGCAATTTGGACCAAACACTGAGTGAATTACACCAATAAAGGTGGAACAGCTTTGAGACGTACAGAGGAGTTAAACCCATATCACATTGCTCTGTAACCTGCAATGGAGGGGTCTGGCTGCAATAAACCCATGTAGGCAGTGCGCCATTTTGGCGGCCTAACCAAGCCAAATATTGGGCTATAATGCTGCAACTTGGGCAAATTATTGGGGGAGTGGCACTAATAAATATAGAACAGCTTTGAGACTTACATCTGTGAAGGAAACTCTTGTCGCAGGCTTTTACGACTGGTAGTGGGGTACACTGGTTGCAGTAAACTAGTATATACAGCGGGTCATGTTTCCACCATAACTAAGCCAAATATTAAAATATTATGCTGCAATTTGGACCAAACACTGAGTGAATTACACCAATAAAGGTGGAACAGCTTTGAGACGTACAGAGGAGTTAAACCCATGTCACATTGCTCTGTAACCTGCAATGGAGGGGTCTGGCTGCAATAAACCCATGTAGGCAGTGCGCCATTTTGGCGGCCTAACCAAGCCGAATATTGGGCTATAATGCTGCAACTTGGGCAAATTATTGGGGGAGTGGCACTAATAAATATAGAACAGCTTTGAGACTTACATCTGTGAAGGAAACTCTTGTCGCAGGCTTTTACGACTGGTAGTGGGGTACACTGGTTGCAGTAAACTAGTATATACAGCGGGTCATGTTTCCACCATAACTAAGCCAAATATTAAAATATTATGCTGCAATTTGGACCAAACACTGAGTGAATTACACCAATAAAGGTGGAACAGCTTTGAGACGTACAGAGGAGTTAAACCCATGTCACATTGCTCTGTAACCTGCAATGGAGGGGTCTGGCTGCAATAAACCCATGTAGGCAGTGCGCCATTTTGGCGGCCTAACCAAGCCAAATATTGGGCTATAATGCTGCAACTTGGGCAAATTATTGGGGGAGTGGCACTAATAAATATAGAACAGCTTTGAGACTTACATCTGTGAAGGAAACTCTTGTCGCAGGCTTTTACGACTGGTAGTGGGGTACACTGGTTGCAGTAAACTAGTATATACAGCGGGTCATGTTTCCACCATAACTAAGCCAAATATTAAAATATTATGCTGCAATTTGGACCAAACACTGAGTGAATTACACCAATAAAGGTGGAACAGCTTTGAGACGTACAGAGGAGTTAAACCCATGTCACATTGCTCTGTAACCTGCAATGGAGGGGTCTGGCTGCAATAAACCCATGTAGGCAGTGCGCCATTTTGGCGGCCTAACCAAGCCGAATATTGGGCTATAATGCTGCAACTTGGGCAAATTATTGGGGGAGTGGCACTAATAAATATAGAACAGCTTTGAGACTTACATCTGTGAAGGAAACTCTTGTCGCAGGCTTTTACGACTGGTAGTGGGGTACACTGGTTGCAGTAAACTAGTATATACAGCGGGTCATGTTTCCACCATAACTAAGCCAAATATTAAAATATTATGCTGCAATTTGGACCAAACACTGAGTGAATTACACCAATAAAGGTGGAACAGCTTTGAGACGTACAGAGGAGTTAAACCCATGTCACATTGCTCTGTAACCTGCAATGGAGGGGTCTGGCTGCAATAAACCCATGTAGGCAGTGCGCCATTTTGGCGGCCTAACCAAGCCGAATATTGGGCTATAATGCTGCAACTTGGGCAAATTATTGGGGGAGTGGCACTAATAAATATAGAACAGCTTTGAGACTTACATCTGTGAAGGAAACTATTGTCGCAGGCTTTTACGACTGGTAGTGGGGTACACTGGTTGCAGTAAACTAGTATATACAGCGGGTCATGTTTCCACCATAACTAAGCCAAATATTAAAATATTATGCTGCAATTTGGACCAAACACTGAGTGAATTACACCAATAAAGGTGGAACAGCTTTGAGACGTACAGAGGAGTTAAACCCATGTCACATTGCTCTGTAACCTGCAATGGAGGGGTCTGGCTGCAATAAACCCATGTAGGCAGTGCGCCATTTTGGCGGCCTAACCAAGCCGAATATTGGGCTATAATGCTGCAACTTGGGCAAATTATTGGGGGAGTGGCACTAATAAATATAGAACAGCTTTGAGACTTACATCTGTGAAGGAAACTCTTGTCGCAGGCTTTTACGACTGGTAGTGGGGTACACTGGTTGCAGTAAACTAGTATATACAGCGGGTCATGTTTCCACCATAACTAAGCCAAATATTAAAATATTATGCTGCAATTTGGACCAAACACTGAGTGAATTACACCAATAAAGGTGGAACAGCTTTGAGACGTACAGAGGAGTTAAACCCATGTCACATTGCTCTGTAACCTGCAATGGAGGGGTCTGGCTGCAATAAACCCATGTAGGCAGTGCGCCATTTTGGCGGCCTAACCAAGCCGAATATTGGGCTATAATGCTGCAACTTGGGCAAATTATTGGGGGAGTGGCACTAATAAATATAGAACAGCTTTGAGACTTACATCTGTGAAGGAAACTCTTGTCGCAGGCTTTTACGACTGGTAGTGGGGTACACTGGTTGCAGTAAACTAGTATATACAGCGGGTCATGTTTCCACCATAACTAAGCCAAATATTAAAATATTATGCTGCAATTTGGACCAAACACTGAGTGAATTACACCAATAAAGGTGGAACAGCTTTGAGACGTACAGAGGAGTTAAACCCATGTCACATTGCTCTGTAACCTGCAATGGAGGGGTCTGGCTGCAATAAACCCATGTAGGCAGTGCGCCATTTTGGCGGCCTAACCAAGCCAAATATTGGGCTATAATGCTGCAACTTGGGCAAATTATTGGGGGAGTGGCACTAATAAATATAGAACAGCTTTGAGACTTACATCTGTGAAGGAAACTCTTGTCGCAGGCTTTTACGACTGGTAGTGGGGTACACTGGTTGCAGTAAACTAGTATATACAGCGGGTCATGTTTCCACCATAACTAAGCCAAATATTAAAATATTATGCTGCAATTTGGACCAAACACTGAGTGAATTACACCAATAAAGGTGGAACAGCTTTGAGACGTACAGAGGAGTTAAACCCATGTCACATTGCTCTGTAACCTGCAATGGAGGGGTCTGGCTGCAATAAACCCATGTAGGCAGTGCGCCATTTTGGCGGCCTAACCAAGCCGAATATTGGGCTATAATGCTGCAACTTGGGCAAATTATTGGGGGAGTGGCACTAATAAATATAGAACAGCTTTGAGACTTACATCTGTGAAGGAAACTCTTGTCGCAGGCTTTTACGACTGGTAGTGGGGTACACTGGTTGCAGTAAACTAGTATATACAGCGGGTCATGTTTCCACCATAACTAAGCCAAATATTAAAATATTATGCTGCAATTTGGACCAAACACTGAGTGAATTACACCAATAAAGGTGGAACAGCTTTGAGACGTACAGAGGAGTTAAACCCATGTCACATTGCTCTGTAACCTGCAATGGAGGGGTCTGGCTGCAATAAACCCATGTAGGCAGTGCGCCATTTTGGCGGCCTAACCAAGCCGAATATTGGGCTATAATGCTGCAACTTGGGCAAATTATTGGGGGAGTGGCACTAATAAATATAGAACAGCTTTGAGACTTACATCTGTGAAGGAAACTCTTGTCGCAGGCTTTTACGACTGGTAGTGGGGTACACTGGTTGCAGTAAACTAGTATATACAGCGGGTCATGTTTCCACCATAACTAAGCCAAATATTAAAATATTATGCTGCAATTTGGACCAAACACTGAGTGAATTACACCAATAAAGGTGGAACAGCTTTGAGACGTACAGAGGAGTTAAACCCATGTCACATTGCTCTGTAACCTGCAATGGAGGGGTCTGGCTGCAATAAACCCATGTAGGCAGTGCGCCATTTTGGCGGCCTAACCAAGCCAAATATTGGGCTATAATGCTGCAACTTGGGCAAATTATTGGGGGAGTGGCACTAATAAATATAGAACAGCTTTGAGACTTACATCTGTGAAGGAAACTCTTGTCGCAGGCTTTTACGACTGGTAGTGGGGTACACTGGTTGCAGTAAACTAGTATATACAGCGGGTCATGTTTCCACCATAACTAAGCCAAATATTAAAATATTATGCTGCAATTTGGACCAAACACTGAGTGAATTACACCAATAAAGGTGGAACAGCTTTGAGACGTACAGAGGAGTTAAACCCATGTCACATTGCTCTGTAACCTGCAATGGAGGGGTCTGGCTGCAATAAACCCATGTAGGCAGTGCGCCATTTTGGCGGCCTAACCAAGCCGAATATTGGGCTATAATGCTGCAACTTGGGCAAATTATTGGGGGAGTGGCACTAATAAATATAGAACAGCTTTGAGACTTACATCTGTGAAGGAAACTCTTGTCGCAGGCTTTTACGACTGGTAGTGGGGTACACTGGTTGCAGTAAACTAGTATATACAGCGGGTCATGTTTCCACCATAACTAAGCCAAATATTAAAATATTATGCTGCAATTTGGACCAAACACTGAGTGAATTACACCAATAAAGGTGGAACAGCTTTGAGACGTACAGAGGAGTTAAACCCATGTCACATTGCTCTGTAACCTGCAATGGAGGGGTCTGGCTGCAATAAACCCATGTAGGCAGTGCGCCATTTTGGCGGCCTAACCAAGCCGAATATTGGGCTATAATGCTGCAACTTGGGCAAATTATTGGGGGAGTGGCACTAATAAATATAGAACAGCTTTGAGACTTACATCTGTGAAGGAAACTATTGTCGCAGGCTTTTACGACTGGTAGTGGGGTACACTGGTTGCAGTAAACTAGTATATACAGCGGGTCATGTTTCCACCATAACTAAGCCAAATATTAAAATATTATGCTGCAATTTGGACCAAACACTGAGTGAATTACACCAATAAAGGTGGAACAGCTTTGAGACGTACAGAGGAGTTAAACCCATGTCACATTGCTCTGTAACCTGCAATGGAGGGGTCTGGCTGCAATAAACCCATGTAGGCAGTGCGCCATTTTGGCGGCCTAACCAAGCCGAATATTGGGCTATAATGCTGCAACTTGGGCAAATTATTGGGGGAGTGGCACTAATAAATATAGAACAGCTTTGAGACTTACATCTGTGAAGGAAACTCTTGTCGCAGGCTTTTACGACTGGTAGTGGGGTACACTGGTTGCAGTAAACTAGTATATACAGCGGGTCATGTTTCCACCATAACTAAGCCAAATATTAAAATATTATGCTGCAATTTGGACCAAACACTGAGTGAATTACACCAATAAAGGTGGAACAGCTTTGAGACGTACAGAGGAGTTAAACCCATGTCACATTGCTCTGTAACCTGCAATGGAGGGGTCTGGCTGCAATAAACCCATGTAGGCAGTGCGCCATTTTGGCGGCCTAACCAAGCCGAATATTGGGCTATAATGCTGCAACTTGGGCAAATTATTGGGGGAGTGGCACTAATAAATATAGAACAGCTTTGAGACTTACATCTGTGAAGGAAACTCTTGTCGCAGGCTTTTACGACTGGTAGTGGGGTACACTGGTTGCAGTAAACTAGTATATACAGCGGGTCATGTTTCCACCATAACTAAGCCAAATATTAAAATATTATGCTGCAATTTGGACCAAACACTGAGTGAATTACACCAATAAAGGTGGAACAGCTTTGAGACGTACAGAGGAGTTAAACCCATGTCACATTGCTCTGTAACCTGCAATGGAGGGGTCTGGCTGCAATAAACCCATGTAGGCAGTGCGCCATTTTGGCGGCCTAACCAAGCCGAATATTGGGCTATAATGCTGCAACTTGGGCAAATTATTGGGGGAGTGGCACTAATAAATATAGAACAGCTTTGAGACTTACATCTGTGAAGGAAACTCTTGTCGCAGGCTTTTACGACTGGTAGTGGGGTACACTGGTTGCAGTAAACTAGTATATACAGCGGGTCATGTTTCCACCATAACTAAGCCAAATATTAAAATATTATGCTGCAATTTGGACCAAACACTGAGTGAATTACACCAATAAAGGTGGAACAGCTTTGAGACGTACAGAGGAGTTAAACCCATGTCACATTGCTCTGTAACCTGCAATGGAGGGGTCTGGCTGCAATAAACCCATGTAGGCAGTGCGCCATTTTGGCGGCCTAACCAAGCCAAATATTGGGCTATAATGCTGCAACTTGGGCAAATTATTGGGGGAGTGGCACTAATAAATATAGAACAGCTTTGAGACTTACATCTGTGAAGGAAACTCTTGTCGCAGGCTTTTACGACTGGTAGTGGGGTACACTGGTTGCAGTAAACTAGTATATACAGCGGGTCATGTTTCCACCATAACTAAGCCAAATATTAAAATATTATGCTGCAATTTGGACCAAACACTGAGTGAATTACACCAATAAAGGTGGAACAGCTTTGAGACGTACAGAGGAGTTAAACCCATGTCACATTGCTCTGTAACCTGCAATGGAGGGGTCTGGCTGCAATAAACCCATGTAGGCAGTGCGCCATTTTGGCGGCCTAACCAAGCCGAATATTGGGCTATAATGCTGCAACTTGGGCAAATTATTGGGGGAGTGGCACTAATAAATATAGAACAGCTTTGAGACTTACATCTGTGAAGGAAACTCTTGTCGCAGGCTTTTACGACTGGTAGTGGGGTACACTGGTTGCAGTAAACTAGTATATACAGCGGGTCATGTTTCCACCATAACTAAGCCAAATATTAAAATATTATGCTGCAATTTGGACCAAACACTGAGTGAATTACACCAATAAAGGTGGAACAGCTTTGAGACGTACAGAGGAGTTAAACCCATGTCACATTGCTCTGTAACCTGCAATGGAGGGGTCTGGCTGCAATAAACCCATGTAGGCAGTGCGCCATTTTGGCGGCCTAACCAAGCCGAATATTGGGCTATAATGCTGCAACTTGGGCAAATTATTGGGGGAGTGGCACTAATAAATATAGAACAGCTTTGAGACTTACATCTGTGAAGGAAACTATTGTCGCAGGCTTTTACGACTGGTAGTGGGGTACACTGGTTGCAGTAAACTAGTATATACAGCGGGTCATGTTTCCACCATAACTAAGCCAAATATTAAAATATTATGCTGCAATTTGGACCAAACACTGAGTGAATTACACCAATAAAGGTGGAACAGCTTTGAGACGTACAGAGGAGTTAAACCCATGTCACATTGCTCTGTAACCTGCAATGGAGGGGTCTGGCTGCAATAAACCCATGTAGGCAGTGCGCCATTTTGGCGGCCTAACCAAGCCGAATATTGGGCTATAATGCTGCAACTTGGGCAAATTATTGGGGGAGTGGCACTAATAAATATAGAACAGCTTTGAGACTTACATCTGTGAAGGAAACTCTTGTCGCAGGCTTTTACGACTGGTAGTGGGGTACACTGGTTGCAGTAAACTAGTATATACAGCGGGTCATGTTTCCACCATAACTAAGCCAAATATTAAAATATTATGCTGCAATTTGGACCAAACACTGAGTGAATTACACCAATAAAGGTGGAACAGCTTTGAGACGTACAGAGGAGTTAAACCCATGTCACATTGCTCTGTAACCTGCAATGGAGGGGTCTGGCTGCAATAAACCCATGTAGGCAGTGCGCCATTTTGGCGGCCTAACCAAGCCGAATATTGGGCTATAATGCTGCAACTTGGGCAAATTATTGGGGGAGTGGCACTAATAAATATAGAACAGCTTTGAGACTTACATCTGTGAAGGAAACTCTTGTCGCAGGCTTTTACGACTGGTAGTGGGGTACACTGGTTGCAGTAAACTAGTATATACAGCGGGTCATGTTTCCACCATAACTAAGCCAAATATTAAAATATTATGCTGCAATTTGGACCAAACACTGAGTGAATTACACCAATAAAGGTGGAACAGCTTTGAGACGTACAGAGGA
Organism: Sabellastarte sp. h YS-2021; assembly: GCA_964017235.1. Lineage (NCBI taxonomy): Eukaryota > Metazoa > Annelida > Polychaeta > Sabellida > Sabellidae > Sabellastarte > Sabellastarte sp. h YS-2021. The sequence continues at coordinate 41,276,866 of OZ024929.1, forward strand.
GTTAAACCCATGTCACATTGCTCTGTAACCTGCAATGGAGGGGTCTGGCTGCAATAAACCCATGTAGGCAGTGCGCCATTTTGGCGGCCTAACCAAGCCAAATATTGGGCTATAATGCTGCAACTTGGGCAAATTATTGGGGGAGTGGCACTAATAAATATAGAACAGCTTTGAGACTTACATCTGTGAAGGAAACTCTTGTCGCAGGCTTTTACGACTGGTAGTGGGGTACACTGGTTGCAGTAAACTAGTATATACAGCGGGTCATGTTTCCACCATAACTAAGCCAAATATTAAAATATTATGCTGCAATTTGGACCAAACACTGAGTGAATTACACCAATAAAGGTGGAACAGCTTTGAGACGTACAGAGGAGTTAAACCCATGTCACATTGCTCTGTAACCTGCAATGGAGGGGTCTGGCTGCAATAAACCCATGTAGGCAGTGCGCCATTTTGGCGGCCTAACCAAGCCAAATATTGGGCTATAATGCTGCAACTTGGGCAAATTATTGGGGGAGTGGCACTAATAAATATAGAACAGCTTTGAGACTTACATCTGTGAAGGAAACTCTTGTCGCAGGCTTTTACGACTGGTAGTGGGGTACACTGGTTGCAGTAAACTAGTATATACAGCGGGTCATGTTTCCACCATAACTAAGCCAAATATTAAAATATTATGCTGCAATTTGGACCAAACACTGAGTGAATTACACCAATAAAGGTGGAACAGCTTTGAGACGTACAGAGGAGTTAAACCCATGTCACATTGCTCTGTAACCTGCAATGGAGGGGTCTGGCTGCAATAAACCCATGTAGGCAGTGCGCCATTTTGGCGGCCTAACCAAGCCGAATATTGGGCTATAATGCTGCAACTTGGGCAAATTATTGGGGGAGTGGCACTAATAAATATAGAACAGCTTTGAGACTTACATCTGTGAAGGAAACTCTTGTCGCAGGCTTTTACGACTGGTAGTGGGGTACACTGGTTGCAGTAAACTAGTATATACAGCGGGTCATGTTTCCACCATAACTAAGCCAAATATTAAAATATTATGCTGCAATTTGGACCAAACACTGAGTGAATTACACCAATAAAGGTGGAACAGCTTTGAGACGTACAGAGGAGTTAAACCCATGTCACATTGCTCTGTAACCTGCAATGGAGGGGTCTGGCTGCAATAAACCCATGTAGGCAGTGCGCCATTTTGGCGGCCTAACCAAGCCGAATATTGGGCTATAATGCTGCAACTTGGGCAAATTATTGGGGGAGTGGCACTAATAAATATAGAACAGCTTTGAGACTTACATCTGTGAAGGAAACTCTTGTCGCAGGCTTTTACGACTGGTAGTGGGGTACACTGGTTGCAGTAAACTAGTATATACAGCGGGTCATGTTTCCACCATAACTAAGCCAAATATTAAAATATTATGCTGCAATTTGGACCAAACACTGAGTGAATTACACCAATAAAGGTGGAACAGCTTTGAGACGTACAGACGAGTTAAACCCATGTCACATTGCTCTGTAACCTGCAATGGAGGGGTCTGGCTGCAATAAACCCATGTAGGCAGTGCGCCATTTTGGCGGCCTAACCAAGCCAAATATTGGGCTATAATGCTGCAACTTGGGCAAATTATTGGGGGAGTGGCACTAATAAATATAGAACAGCTTTGAGACTTACATCTGTGAAGGAAACTCTTGTCGCAGGCTTTTACGACTGGTAGTGGGGTACACTGGTTGCAGTAAACTAGTATATACAGCGGGTCATGTTTCCACCATAACTAAGCCAAATATTAAAATATTATGCTGCAATTTGGACCAAACACTGAGTGAATTACACCAATAAAGGTGGAACAGCTTTGAGACGTACAGAGGAGTTAAACCCATGTCACATTGCTCTGTAACCTGCAATGGAGGGGTCTGGCTGCAATAAACCCATGTAGGCAGTGCGCCATTTTGGCGGCCTAACCAAGCCGAATATTGGGCTATAATGCTGCAACTTGGGCAAATTATTGGGGGAGTGGCACTAATAAATATAGAACAGCTTTGAGACTTACATCTGTGAAGGAAACTCTTGTCGCAGGCTTTTACGACTGGTAGTGGGGTACACTGGTTGCAGTAAACTAGTATATACAGCGGGTCATGTTTCCACCATAACTAAGCCAAATATTAAAATATTATGCTGCAATTTGGACCAAACACTGAGTGAATTACACCAATAAAGGTGGAACAGCTTTGAGACGTACAGAGGAGTTAAACCCATGTCACATTGCTCTGTAACCTGCAATGGAGGGGTCTGGCTGCAATAAACCCATGTAGGCAGTGCGCCATTTTGGCGGCCTAACCAAGCCGAATATTGGGCTATAATGCTGCAACTTGGGCAAATTATTGGGGGAGTGGCACTAATAAATATAGAACAGCTTTGAGACTTACATCTGTGAAGGAAACTCTTGTCGCAGGCTTTTACGACTGGTAGTGGGGTACACTGGTTGCAGTAAACTAGTATATACAGCGGGTCATGTTTCCACCATAACTAAGCCAAATATTAAAATATTATGCTGCAATTTGGACCAAACACTGAGTGAATTACACCAATAAAGGTGGAACAGCTTTGAGACGTACAGACGAGTTAAACCCATGTCACATTGCTCTGTAACCTGCAATGGAGGGGTCTGGCTGCAATAAACCCATGTAGGCAGTGCGCCATTTTGGCGGCCTAACCAAGCCAAATATTGGGCTATAATGCTGCAACTTGGGCAAATTATTGGGGGAGTGGCACTAATAAATATAGAACAGCTTTGAGACTTACATCTGTGAAGGAAACTCTTGTCGCAGGCTTTTACGACTGGTAGTGGGGTACACTGGTTGCAGTAAACTAGTATATACAGCGGGTCATGTTTCCACCATAACTAAGCCAAATATTAAAATATTATGCTGCAATTTGGACCAAACACTGAGTGAATTACACCAATAAAGGTGGAACAGCTTTGAGACGTACAGAGGAGTTAAACCCATGTCACATTGCTCTGTAACCTGCAATGGAGGGGTCTGGCTGCAATAAACCCATGTAGGCAGTGCGCCATTTTGGCGGCCTAACCAAGCCGAATATTGGGCTATAATGCTGCAACTTGGGCAAATTATTGGGGGAGTGGCACTAATAAATATAGAACAGCTTTGAGACTTACATCTGTGAAGGAAACTCTTGTCGCAGGCTTTTACGACTGGTAGTGGGGTACACTGGTTGCAGTAAACTAGTATATACAGCGGGTCATGTTTCCACCATAACTAAGCCAAATATTAAAATATTATGCTGCAATTTGGACCAAACACTGAGTGAATTACACCAATAAAGGTGGAACAGCTTTGAGACGTACAGAGGAGTTAAACCCATGTCACATTGCTCTGTAACCTGCAATGGAGGGGTCTGGCTGCAATAAACCCATGTAGGCAGTGCGCCATTTTGGCGGCCTAACCAAGCCGAATATTGGGCTATAATGCTGCAACTTGGGCAAATTATTGGGGGAGTGGCACTAATAAATATAGAACAGCTTTGAGACTTACATCTGTGAAGGAAACTCTTGTCGCAGGCTTTTACGACTGGTAGTGGGGTACACTGGTTGCAGTAAACTAGTATATACAGCGGGTCATGTTTCCACCATAACTAAGCCAAATATTAAAATATTATGCTGCAATTTGGACCAAACACTGAGTGAATTACACCAATAAAGGTGGAACAGCTTTGAGACGTACAGAGGAGTTAAACCCATGTCACATTGCTCTGTAACCTGCAATGGAGGGGTCTGGCTGCAATAAACCCATGTAGGCAGTGCGCCATTTTGGCGGCCTAACCAAGCCAAATATTGGGCTATAATGCTGCAACTTGGGCAAATTATTGGGGGAGTGGCACTAATAAATATAGAACAGCTTTGAGACTTACATCTGTGAAGGAAACTCTTGTCGCAGGCTTTTACGACTGGTAGTGGGGTACACTGGTTGCAGTAAACTAGTATATACAGCGGGTCATGTTTCCACCATAACTAAGCCAAATATTAAAATATTATGCTGCAATTTGGACCAAACACTGAGTGAATTACACCAATAAAGGTGGAACAGCTTTGAGACGTACAGAGGAGTTAAACCCATGTCACATTGCTCTGTAACCTGCAATGGAGGGGTCTGGCTGCAATAAACCCATGTAGGCAGTGCGCCATTTTGGCGGCCTAACCAAGCCGAATATTGGGCTATAATGCTGCAACTTGGGCAAATTATTGGGGGAGTGGCACTAATAAATATAGAACAGCTTTGAGACTTACATCTGTGAAGGAAACTCTTGTCGCAGGCTTTTACGACTGGTAGTGGGGTACACTGGTTGCAGTAAACTAGTATATACAGCGGGTCATGTTTCCACCATAACTAAGCCAAATATTAAAATATTATGCTGCAATTTGGACCAAACACTGAGTGAATTACACCAATAAAGGTGGAACAGCTTTGAGACGTACAGAGGAGTTAAACCCATGTCACATTGCTCTGTAACCTGCAATGGAGGGGTCTGGCTGCAATAAACCCATGTAGGCAGTGCGCCATTTTGGCGGCCTAACCAAGCCGAATATTGGGCTATAATGCTGCAACTTGGGCAAATTATTGGGGGAGTGGCACTAATAAATATAGAACAGCTTTGAGACTTACATCTGTGAAGGAAACTATTGTCGCAGGCTTTTACGACTGGTAGTGGGGTACACTGGTTGCAGTAAACTAGTATATACAGCGGGTCATGTTTCCACCATAACTAAACCAAATATTAAAATATTATGCTGCAATTTGGACCAAACACTGAGTGAATTACACCAATAAAGGTGGAACAGCTTTGAGACGTACAGAGGAGTTAAACCCATGTCACATTGCTCTGTAACCTGCAATGGAGGGGTCTGGCTGCAATAAACCCATGTAGGCAGTGCGCCATTTTGGCGGCCTAACCAAGCCGAATATTGGGCTATAATGCTGCAACTTGGGCAAATTATTGGGGGAGTGGCACTAATAAATATAGAACAGCTTTGAGACTTACATCTGTGAAGGAAACTCTTGTCGCAGGCTTTTACGACTGGTAGTGGGGTACACTGGTTGCAGTAAACTAGTATATACAGCGGGTCATGTTTCCACCATAACTAAGCCAAATATTAAAATATTATGCTGCAATTTGGACCAAACACTGAGTGAATTACACCAATAAAGGTGGAACAGCTTTGAGACGTACAGAGGAGTTAAACCCATGTCACATTGCTCTGTAACCTGCAATGGAGGGGTCTGGCTGCAATAAACCCATGTAGGCAGTGCGCCATTTTGGCGGCCTAACCAAGCCGAATATTGGGCTATAATGCTGCAACTTGGGCAAATTATTGGGGGAGTGGCACTAATAAATATAGAACAGCTTTGAGACTTACATCTGTGAAGGAAACTCTTGTCGCAGGCTTTTACGACTGGTAGTGGGGTACACTGGTTGCAGTAAACTAGTATATACAGCGGGTCATGTTTCCACCATAACTAAGCCAAATATTAAAATATTATGCTGCAATTTGGACCAAACACTGAGTGAATTACACCAATAAAGGTGGAACAGCTTTGAGACGTACAGAGGAGTTAAACCCATGTCACATTGCTCTGTAACCTGCAATGGAGGGGTCTGGCTGCAATAAACCCATGTAGGCAGTGCGCCATTTTGGCGGCCTAACCAAGCCAAATATTGGGCTATAATGCTGCAACTTGGGCAAATTATTGGGGGAGTGGCACTAATAAATATAGAACAGCTTTGAGACTTACATCTGTGAAGGAAACTCTTGTCGCAGGCTTTTACGACTGGTAGTGGGGTACACTGGTTGCAGTAAACTAGTATATACAGCGGGTCATGTTTCCACCATAACTAAGCCAAATATTAAAATATTATGCTGCAATTTGGACCAAACACTGAGTGAATTACACCAATAAAGGTGGAACAGCTTTGAGACGTACAGAGGAGTTAAACCCATGTCACATTGCTCTGTAACCTGCAATGGAGGGGTCTGGCTGCAATAAACCCATGTAGGCAGTGCGCCATTTTGGCGGCCTAACCAAGCCAAATATTGGGCTATAATGCTGCAACTTGGGCAAATTATTGGGGGAGTGGCACTAATAAATATAGAACAGCTTTGAGACTTACATCTGTGAAGGAAACTCTTGTCGCAGGCTTTTACGACTGGTAGTGGGGTACACTGGTTGCAGTAAACTAGTATATACAGCGGGTCATGTTTCCACCATAACTAAGCCAAATATTAAAATATTATGCTGCAATTTGGACCAAACACTGAGTGAATTACACCAATAAAGGTGGAACAGCTTTGAGACGTACAGAGGAGTTAAACCCATGTCACATTGCTCTGTAACCTGCAATGGAGGGGTCTGGCTGCAATAAACCCATGTAGGCAGTGCGCCATTTTGGCGGCCTAACCAAGCCGAATATTGGGCTATAATGCTGCAACTTGGGCAAATTATTGGGGGAGTGGCACTAATAAATATAGAACAGCTTTGAGACTTACATCTGTGAAGGAAACTCTTGTCGCAGGCTTTTACGACTGGTAGTGGGGTACACTGGTTGCAGTAAACTAGTATATACAGCGGGTCATGTTTCCACCATAACTAAGCCAAATATTAAAATATTATGCTGCAATTTGGACCAAACACTGAGTGAATTACACCAATAAAGGTGGAACAGCTTTGAGACGTACAGAGGAGTTAAACCCATGTCACATTGCTCTGTAACCTGCAATGGAGGGGTCTGGCTGCAATAAACCCATGTAGGCAGTGCGCCATTTTGGCGGCCTAACCAAGCCGAATATTGGGCTATAATGCTGCAACTTGGGCAAATTATTGGGGGAGTGGCACTAATAAATATAGAACAGCTTTGAGACTTACATCTGTGAAGGAAACTCTTGTCGCAGGCTTTTACGACTGGTAGTGGGGTACACTGGTTGCAGTAAACTAGTATATACAGCGGGTCATGTTTCCACCATAACTAAGCCAAATATTAAAATATTATGCTGCAATTTGGACCAAACACTGAGTGAATTACACCAATAAAGGTGGAACAGCTTTGAGACGTACAGAGGAGTTAAACCCATGTCACATTGCTCTGTAACCTGCAATGGAGGGGTCTGGCTGCAATAAACCCATGTAGGCAGTGCGCCATTTTGGCGGCCTAACCAAGCCAAATATTGGGCTATAATGCTGCAACTTGGGCAAATTATTGGGGGAGTGGCACTAATAAATATAGAACAGCTTTGAGACTTACATCTGTGAAGGAAACTCTTGTCGCAGGCTTTTACGACTGGTAGTGGGGTACACTGGTTGCAGTAAACTAGTATATACAGCGGGTCATGTTTCCACCATAACTAAGCCAAATATTAAAATATTATGCTGCAATTTGGACCAAACACTGAGTGAATTACACCAATAAAGGTGGAACAGCTTTGAGACGTACAGAGGAGTTAAACCCATGTCACATTGCTCTGTAACCTGCAATGGAGGGGTCTGGCTGCAATAAACCCATGTAGGCAGTGCGCCATTTTGGCGGCCTAACCAAGCCGAATATTGGGCTATAATGCTGCAACTTGGGCAAATTATTGGGGGAGTGGCACTAATAAATATAGAACAGCTTTGAGACTTACATCTGTGAAGGAAACTCTTGTCGCAGGCTTTTACGACTGGTAGTGGGGTACACTGGTTGCAGTAAACTAGTATATACAGCGGGTCATGTTTCCACCATAACTAAGCCAAATATTAAAATATTATGCTGCAATTTGGACCAAACACTGAGTGAATTACACCAATAAAGGTGGAACAGCTTTGAGACGTACAGAGGAGTTAAACCCATGTCACATTGCTCTGTAACCTGCAATGGAGGGGTCTGGCTGCAATAAACCCATGTAGGCAGTGCGCCATTTTGGCGGCCTAACCAAGCCGAATATTGGGCTATAATGCTGCAACTTGGGCAAATTATTGGGGGAGTGGCACTAATAAATATAGAACAGCTTTGAGACTTACATCTGTGAAGGAAACTATTGTCGCAGGCTTTTACGACTGGTAGTGGGGTACACTGGTTGCAGTAAACTAGTATATACAGCGGGTCATGTTTCCACCATAACTAAGCCAAATATTAAAATATTATGCTGCAATTTGGACCAAACACTGAGTGAATTACACCAATAAAGGTGGAACAGCTTTGAGACGTACAGAGGAGTTAAACCCATGTCACATTGCTCTGTAACCTGCAATGGAGGGGTCTGGCTGCAATAAACCCATGTAGGCAGTGCGCCATTTTGGCGGCCTAACCAAGCCGAATATTGGGCTATAATGCTGCAACTTGGGCAAATTATTGGGGGAGTGGCACTAATAAATATAGAACAGCTTTGAGACTTACATCTGTGAAGGAAACTCTTGTCGCAGGCTTTTACGACTGGTAGTGGGGTACACTGGTTGCAGTAAACTAGTATATACAGCGGGTCATGTTTCCACCATAACTAAGCCAAATATTAAAATATTATGCTGCAATTTGGACCAAACACTGAGTGAATTACACCAATAAAGGTGGAACAGCTTTGAGACGTACAGAGGAGTTAAACCCATGTCACATTGCTCTGTAACCTGCAATGGAGGCTTCTGGCTGCAATAAACCCATGTAGGCAGTGCGCCATTTTGGCGGCCTAACCAAGCCGAATATTGGGCTATAATGCTGCAACTTGGGCAAATTATTGGGGGAGTGGCACTAATAAATATAGAACAGCTTTGAGACTTACATCTGTGAAGGAAACTCTTGTCGCAGGCTTTTACGACTGGTAGTGGGGTACACTGGTTGCAGTAAACTAGTATATACAGCGGGTCATGTTTCCACCATAACTAAGCCAAATATTAAAATATTATGCTGCAATTTGGACCAAACACTGAGTGAATTACACCAATAAAGGTGGAACAGCTTTGAGACGTACAGAGGAGTTAAACCCATGTCACATTGCTCTGTAACCTGCAATGGAGGGGTCTGGCTGCAATAAACCCATGTAGGCAGTGCGCCATTTTGGCGGCCTAACCAAGCCAAATATTGGGCTATAATGCTGCAACTTGGGCAAATTATTGGGGGAGTGGCACTAATAAATATAGAACAGCTTTGAGACTTACATCTGTGAAGGAAACTCTTGTCGCAGGCTTTTACGACTGGTAGTGGGGTACACTGGTTGCAGTAAACTAGTATATACAGCGGGTCATGTTTCCACCATAACTAAGCCAAATATTAAAATATTATGCTGCAATTTGGACCAAACACTGAGTGAATTACACCAATAAAGGTGGAACAGCTTTGAGACGTACAGAGGAGTTAAACCCATGTCACATTGCTCTGTAACCTGCAATGGAGGGGTCTGGCTGCAATAAACCCATGTAGGCAGTGCGCCATTTTGGCGGCCTAACCAAGCCGAATATTGGGCTATAATGCTGCAACTTGGGCAAATTATTGGGGGAGTGGCACTAATAAATATAGAACAGCTTTGAGACTTACATCTGTGAAGGAAACTCTTGTCGCAGGCTTTTACGACTGGTAGTGGGGTACACTGGTTGCAGTAAACTAGTATATACAGCGGGTCATGTTTCCACCATAACTAAGCCAAATATTAAAATATTATGCTGCAATTTGGACCAAACACTGAGTGAATTACACCAATAAAGGTGGAACAGCTTTGAGACGTACAGAGGAGTTAAACCCATGTCACATTGCTCTGTAACCTGCAATGGAGGGGTCTGGCTGCAATAAACCCATGTAGGCAGTGCGCCATTTTGGCGGCCTAACCAAGCCAAATATTGGGCTATAATGCTGCAACTTGGGCAAATTATTGGGGGAGTGGCACTAATAAATATAGAACAGCTTTGAGACTTACATCTGTGAAGGAAACTCTTGTCGCAGGCTTTTACGACTGGTAGTGGGGTACACTGGTTGCAGTAAACTAGTATATACAGCGGGTCATGTTTCCACCATAACTAAGCCAAATATTAAAATATTATGCTGCAATTTGGACCAAACACTGAGTGAATTACACCAATAAAGGTGGAACAGCTTTGAGACGTACAGAGGAGTTAAACCCATGTCACATTGCTCTGTAACCTGCAATGGAGGGGTCTGGCTGCAATAAACCCATGTAGGCAGTGCGCCATTTTGGCGGCCTAACCAAGCCGAATATTGGGCTATAATGCTGCAACTTGGGCAAATTATTGGGGGAGTGGCACTAATAAATATAGAACAGCTTTGAGACTTACATCTGTGAAGGAAACTCTTGTCGCAGGCTTTTACGACTGGTAGTGGGGTACACTGGTTGCAGTAAACTAGTATATACAGCGGGTCATGTTTCCACCATAACTAAGCCAAATATTAAAATATTATGCTGCAATTTGGACCAAACACTGAGTGAATTACACCAATAAAGGTGGAACAGCTTTGAGACGTACAGAGGAGTTAAACCCATGTCACATTGCTCTGTAACCTGCAATGGAGGGGTCTGGCTGCAATAAACCCATGTAGGCAGTGCGCCATTTTGGCGGCCTAACCAAGCCGAATATTGGGCTATAATGCTGCAACTTGGGCAAATTATTGGGGGAGTGGCACTAATAAATATAGAACAGCTTTGAGACTTACATCTGTGAAGGAAACTCTTGTCGCAGGCTTTTACGACTGGTAGTGGGGTACACTGGTTGCAGTAAACTAGTATATACAGCGGGTCATGTTTCCACCATAACTAAGCCAAATATTAAAATATTATGCTGCAATTTGGACCAAACACTGAGTGAATTACACCAATAAAGGTGGAACAGCTTTGAGACGTACAGAGGAGTTAAACCCATGTCACATTGCTCTGTAACCTGCAATGGAGGGGTCTGGCTGCAATAAACCCATGTAGGCAGTGCGCCATTTTGGCGGCCTAACCAAGCCGAATATTGGGCTATAATGCTGCAACTTGGGCAAATTATTGGGGGAGTGGCACTAATAAATATAGAACAGCTTTGAGACTTACATCTGTGAAGGAAACTCTTGTCGCAGGCTTTTACGACTGGTAGTGGGGTACACTGGTTGCAGTAAACTAGTATATACAGCGGGTCATGTTTCCACCATAACTAAGCCAAATATTAAAATATTATGCTGCAATTTGGACCAAACACTGAGTGAATTACACCAATAAAGGTGGAACAGCTTTGAGACGTACAGAGGAGTTAAACCCATGTCACATTGCTCTGTAACCTGCAATGGAGGGGTCTGGCTGCAATAAACCCATGTAGGCAGTGCGCCATTTTGGCGGCCTAACCAAGCCGAATATTGGGCTATAATGCTGCAACTTGGGCAAATTATTGGGGGAGTGGCACTAATAAATATAGAACAGCTTTGAGACTTACATCTGTGAAGGAAACTCTTGTCGCAGGCTTTTACGACTGGTAGTGGGGTACACTGGTTGCAGTAAACTAGTATATACAGCGGGTCATGTTTCCACCATAACTAAGCCAAATATTAAAATATTATGCTGCAATTTGGACCAAACACTGAGTGAATTACACCAATAAAGGTGGAACAGCTTTGAGACGTACAGAGGAGTTAAACCCATGTCACATTGCTCTGTAACCTGCAATGGAGGGGTCTGGCTGCAATAAACCCATGTAGGCAGTGCGCCATTTTGGCGGCCTAACCAAGCCAAATATTGGGCTATAATGCTGCAACTTGGGCAAATTATTGGGGGAGTGGCACTAATAAATATAGAACAGCTTTGAGACTTACATCTGTGAAGGAAACTCTTGTCGCAGGCTTTTACGACTGGTAGTGGGGTACACTGGTTGCAGTAAACTAGTATATACAGCGGGTCATGTTTCCACCATAACTAAGCCAAATATTAAAATATTATGCTGCAATTTGGACCAAACACTGAGTGAATTACACCAATAAAGGTGGAACAGCTTTGAGACGTACAGAGGAGTTAAACCCATGTCACATTGCTCTGTAACCTGCAATGGAGGGGTCTGGCTGCAATAAACCCATGTAGGCAGTGCGCCATTTTGGCGGCCTAACCAAGCCGAATATTGGGCTATAATGCTGCAACTTGGGCAAATTATTGGGGGAGTGGCACTAATAAATATAGAACAGCTTTGAGACTTACATCTGTGAAGGAAACTCTTGTCGCAGGCTTTTACGACTGGTAGTGGGGTACACTGGTTGCAGTAAACTAGTATATACAGCGGGTCATGTTTCCACCATAACTAAGCCAAATATTAAAATATTATGCTGCAATTTGGACCAAACACTGAGTGAATTACACCAATAAAGGTGGAACAGCTTTGAGACGTACAGAGGAGTTAAACCCATGTCACATTGCTCTGTAACCTGCAATGGAGGGGTCTGGCTGCAATAAACCCATGTAGGCAGTGCGCCATTTTGGCGGCCTAACCAAGCCAAATATTGGGCTATAATGCTGCAACTTGGGCAAATTATTGGGGGAGTGGCACTAATAAATATAGAACAGCTTTGAGACTTACATCTGTGAAGGAAACTCTTGTCGCAGGCTTTTACGACTGGTAGTGGGGTACACTGGTTGCAGTAAACTAGTATATACAGCGGGTCATGTTTCCACCATAACTAAGCCAAATATTAAAATATTATGCTGCAATTTGGACCAAACACTGAGTGAATTACACCAATAAAGGTGGAACAGCTTTGAGACGTACAGAGGAGTTAAACCCATGTCACATTGCTCTGTAACCTGCAATGGAGGGGTCTGGCTGCAATAAACCCATGTAGGCAGTGCGCCATTTTGGCGGCCTAACCAAGCCGAATATTGGGCTATAATGCTGCAACTTGGGCAAATTATTGGGGGAGTGGCACTAATAAATATAGAACAGCTTTGAGACTTACATCTGTGAAGGAAACTCTTGTCGCAGGCTTTTACGACTGGTAGTGGGGTACACTGGTTGCAGTAAACTAGTATATACAGCGGGTCATGTTTCCACCATAACTAAGCCAAATATTAAAATATTATGCTGCAATTTGGACCAAACACTGAGTGAATTACACCAATAAAGGTGGAACAGCTTTGAGACGTACAGAGGAGTTAAACCCATGTCACATTGCTCTGTAACCTGCAATGGAGGGGTCTGGCTGCAATAAACCCATGTAGGCAGTGCGCCATTTTGGCGGCCTAACCAAGCCGAATATTGGGCTATAATGCTGCAACTTGGGCAAATTATTGGGGGAGTGGCACTAATAAATATAGAACAGCTTTGAGACTTACATCTGTGAAGGAAACTCTTGTCGCAGGCTTTTACGACTGGTAGTGGGGTACACTGGTTGCAGTAAACTAGTATATACAGCGGGTCATGTTTCCACCATAACTAAGCCAAATATTAAAATATTATGCTGCAATTTGGACCAAACACTGAGTGAATTACACCAATAAAGGTGGAACAGCTTTGAGACGTACAGAGGAGTTAAACCCATGTCACATTGCTCTGTAACCTGCAATGGAGGGGTCTGGCTGCAATAAACCCATGTAGGCAGTGCGCCATTTTGGCGGCCTAACCAAGCCAAATATTGGGCTATAATGCTGCAACTTGGGCAAATTATTGGGGGAGTGGCACTAATAAATATAGAACAGCTTTGAGACTTACATCTGTGAAGGAAACTCTTGTCGCAGGCTTTTACGACTGGTAGTGGGGTACACTGGTTGCAGTAAACTAGTATATACAGCGGGTCATGTTTCCACCATAACTAAGCCAAATATTAAAATATTATGCTGCAATTTGGACCAAACACTGAGTGAATTACACCAATAAAGGTGGAACAGCTTTGAGACGTACAGAGGAGTTAAACCCATGTCACATTGCTCTGTAACCTGCAATGGAGGGGTCTGGCTGCAATAAACCCATGTAGGCAGTGCGCCATTTTGGCGGCCTAACCAAGCCAAATATTGGGCTATAATGCTGCAACTTGGGCAAATTATTGGGGGAGTGGCACTAATAAATATAGAACAGCTTTGAGACTTACATCTGTGAAGGAAACTCTTGTCGCAGGCTTTTACGACTGGTAGTGGGGTACACTGGTTGCAGTAAACTAGTATATACAGCGGGTCATGTTTCCACCATAACTAAGCCAAATATTAAAATATTATGCTGCAATTTGGACCAAACACTGAGTGAATTACACCAATAAAGGTGGAACAGCTTTGAGACGTACAGAGGAGTTAAACCCATGTCACATTGCTCTGTAACCTGCAATGGAGGGGTCTGGCTGCAATAAACCCATGTAGGCAGTGCGCCATTTTGGCGGCCTAACCAAGCCGAATATTGGGCTATAATGCTGCAACTTGGGCAAATTATTGGGGGAGTGGCACTAATAAATATAGAACAGCTTTGAGACTTACATCTGTGAAGGAAACTCTTGTCGCAGGCTTTTACGACTGGTAGTGGGGTACACTGGTTGCAGTAAACTAGTATATACAGCGGGTCATGTTTCCACCATAACTAAGCCAAATATTAAAATATTATGCTGCAATTTGGACCAAACACTGAGTGAATTACACCAATAAAGGTGGAACAGCTTTGAGACGTACAGAGGAGTTAAACCCATGTCACATTGCTCTGTAACCTGCAATGGAGGGGTCTGGCTGCAATAAACCCATGTAGGCAGTGCGCCATTTTGGCGGCCTAACCAAGCCGAATATTGGGCTATAATGCTGCAACTTGGGCAAATTATTGGGGGAGTGGCACTAATAAATATAGAACAGCTTTGAGACTTACATCTGTGAAGGAAACTCTTGTCGCAGGCTTTTACGACTGGTAGTGGGGTACACTGGTTGCAGTAAACTAGTATATACAGCGGGTCATGTTTCCACCATAACTAAGCCAAATATTAAAATATTATGCTGCAATTTGGACCAAACACTGAGTGAATTACACCAATAAAGGTGGAACAGCTTTGAGACGTACAGAGGAGTTAAACCCATGTCACATTGCTCTGTAACCTGCAATGGAGGGGTCTGGCTGCAATAAACCCATGTAGGCAGTGCGCCATTTTGGCGGCCTAACCAAGCCAAATATTGGGCTATAATGCTGCAACTTGGGCAAATTATTGGGGGAGTGGCACTAATAAATATAGAACAGCTTTGAGACTTACATCTGTGAAGGAAACTCTTGTCGCAGGCTTTTACGACTGGTAGTGGGGTACACTGGTTGCAGTAAACTAGTATATACAGCGGGTCATGTTTCCACCATAACTAAGCCAAATATTAAAATATTATGCTGCAATTTGGACCAAACACTGAGTGAATTACACCAATAAAGGTGGAACAGCTTTGAGACGTACAGAGGAGTTAAACCCATGTCACATTGCTCTGTAACCTGCAATGGAGGGGTCTGGCTGCAATAAACCCATGTAGGCAGTGCGCCATTTTGGCGGCCTAACCAAGCCGAATATTGGGCTATAATGCTGCAACTTGGGCAAATTATTGGGGGAGTGGCACTAATAAATATAGAACAGCTTTGAGACTTACATCTGTGAAGGAAACTCTTGTCGCAGGCTTTTACGACTGGTAGTGGGGTACACTGGTTGCAGTAAACTAGTATATACAGCGGGTCATGTTTCCACCATAACTAAGCCAAATATTAAAATATTATGCTGCAATTTGGACCAAACACTGAGTGAATTACACCAATAAAGGTGGAACAGCTTTGAGACGTACAGAGGAGTTAAACCCATGTCACATTGCTCTGTAACCTGCAATGGAGGGGTCTGGCTGCAATAAACCCATGTAGGCAGTGCGCCATTTTGGCGGCCTAACCAAGCCGAATATTGGGCTATAATGCTGCAACTTGGGCAAATTATTGGGGGAGTGGCACTAATAAATATAGAACAGCTTTGAGACTTACATCTGTGAAGGAAACTCTTGTCGCAGGCTTTTACGACTGGTAGTGGGGTACACTGGTTGCAGTAAACTAGTATATACAGCGGGTCATGTTTCCACCATAACTAAGCCAAATATTAAAATATTATGCTGCAATTTGGACCAAACACTGAGTGAATTACACCAATAAAGGTGGAACAGCTTTGAGACGTACAGAGGAGTTAAACCCATGTCACATTGCTCTGTAACCTGCAATGGAGGGGTCTGGCTGCAATAAACCCATGTAGGCAGTGCGCCATTTTGGCGGCCTAACCAAGCCGAATATTGGGCTATAATGCTGCAACTTGGGCAAATTATTGGGGGAGTGGCACTAATAAATATAGAACAGCTTTGAGACTTACATCTGTGAAGGAAACTCTTGTCGCAGGCTTTTACGACTGGTAGTGGGGTACACTGGTTGCAGTAAACTAGTATATACAGCGGGTCATGTTTCCACCATAACTAAGCCAAATATTAAAATATTATGCTGCAATTTGGACCAAACACTGAGTGAATTACACCAATAAAGGTGGAACAGCTTTGAGACGTACAGAGGAGTTAAACCCATGTCACATTGCTCTGTAACCTGCAATGGAGGGGTCTGGCTGCAATAAACCCATGTAGGCAGTGCGCCATTTTGGCGGCCTAACCAAGCCGAATATTGGGCTATAATGCTGCAACTTGGGCAAATTATTGGGGGAGTGGCACTAATAAATATAGAACAGCTTTGAGACTTACATCTGTGAAGGAAACTCTTGTCGCAGGCTTTTACGACTGGTAGTGGGGTACACTGGTTGCAGTAAACTAGTATATACAGCGGGTCATGTTTCCACCATAACTAAGCCAAATATTAAAATATTATGCTGCAATTTGGACCAAACACTGAGTGAATTACACCAATAAAGGTGGAACAGCTTTGAGACGTACAGAGGAGTTAAACCCATGTCACATTGCTCTGTAACCTGCAATGGAGGGGTCTGGCTGCAATAAACCCATGTAGGCAGTGCGCCATTTTGGCGGCCTAACCAAGCCGAATATTGGGCTATAATGCTGCAACTTGGGCAAATTATTGGGGGAGTGGCACTAATAAATATAGAACAGCTTTGAGACTTACATCTGTGAAGGAAACTCTTGTCGCAGGCTTTTACGACTGGTAGTGGGGTACACTGGTTGCAGTAAACTAGTATATACAGCGGGTCATGTTTCCACCATAACTAAGCCAAATATTAAAATATTATGCTGCAATTTGGACCAAACACTGAGTGAATTACACCAATAAAGGTGGAACAGCTTTGAGACGTACAGAGGAGTTAAACCCATGTCACATTGCTCTGTAACCTGCAATGGAGG